>JAEIGL010000011.1:0-600000 GCA_018903715.1 Zaprionus davidi
TTGAATTGTTGGAGGCATCGATGTTTTTGGTCTGCATACAATCGATGTGTTTGCACTTCTAACACGCATTCTACTGATGCAGAGCTATCGATAACTTTATTAATGTCGGCTGAATAAAATTAGTGATGTCTTAGTTAATACAATTAGGGATGTTTTGTTATCGACATCATTATCGATACAACAATATATAATTGGAGTATCAATAGTAAATATACTACACTCAGCGACAAGAAAAACGCACTGAAATTTTTCACGCCTTTTGTAGTTTCTTTTAGTCTAATTCTATTTTTTACAGGACGTTAGTATATTTTTAAACATAAATGCATACCAAACATTTTAGTAGACATGTAACATGATTGGAAATTATTTTATTTTATTTTATATTAAAGTAATTTAAAAATGACTAAGCCACAAAAATATTTAAATTCATTCACTGTGTTTTGGTTAAATTATTTGCAGAAACGTTGGGAAATATTAAACGAAACGTGCTTAGTGCTTCAGGAGGCTGCACCGTGCAGGGGGGTGGCTTGGCAGGTTAACCCCAAAGTGAAACATTTGGAGCCGCCATTTACACACAAACTCTTTGGCGTTTAGAGAACTTTACCCACTGTTTGACATTTCGCCGCAAAACCACAAAAAAAAGTAAAGAAACCTTTACGCAAGCACACTTGACAGTGAGATACCCATTGTTAGATATTAAAAACCATTTACACAAAAAATAAAAATAAACTTATTCATATACTAAAATGAAATATTTCATACTTCATCTATTGTGTTTGATTGGAAATACAGGAGTCTAAGCTTCGTATTCTTCTACCCTTTATACTAAGTCTACAATACTCTGCGTTGACTATTTTCAATGGTTAAAGGGTATAGAAAAGAAACGCCGCAGCTAAAAAACTTTGGAAGAAACATTAAAACTTTGCAGCTTAAATTGTCGCAATGGAGGAACGAAAAGCAAGAGAAATAAAGGGAAATCAACTTATTTTACAGTTACTACTGGCCTTACCAGTATTTCTAGCAGCAAGTCGATGACTCAACTCGACGCGACTGCCAATTGCAAATGTCGCACGAAAGCGAAAAGGGAAACTCGCTGTCGGTGCTTTGTGGAGAGGAATGATGCCTCAGATGGGAGTTGTGGTTAGCCGAAAAGGGCAGACCAATAAAGCAGGTGAACTGTAACTGTTCTTTCCGCTTGACTGTCACTTATTCCTAGCACTCGATTTGCGTTTGCATCAGTATAGTTTATATAGTATATATGTAAAGGCATTTTTTCCTTATACCCTTTGATTAATCCACTTTTGTCTGTATGAACGTCGCGATGTCAGCAACTATAAGAGCTAGAGACACCAAGTTTTTCGCAAACCAAGTTAATTTCTTATATCTCATGCCACGCCTCTTATAACCTAATAAATGGTCTGGCACTTGCCAGACGCGACCCTTTGGTATATTTGGATGCAGGCAAAGGAATTGTAAGCCAAGAACTGTTCAACTGTTCAAGCATTCGTTGTTTGTGTTGCCCTGTAACTCAACACGTGTGCAATTACCTTTGGTTTACGGGCCAACATGTCGGCTACTTGATGCGGTGCAAGTACGCCAATAAATTCCCACAATTATCCACAACTTACCCACGAGGGTAGAGTAGATTGTTTGCACAAACTTGATCGACTCGAATTTGAGGCAATACTTGACCCTTAGTGACGAGTTAAACTACCCCATTTCCTCCCTCCTATTGTGGTACTCCTGTTTACCCGATGGTCAACAACAGTTGGAGAAGAAGAAGAGGAAGGAGAAGCAGCAAACTAAAAGTAAATAATTGCCCAATGATAAATAAACGAAACTTAAGGCAACTCACACTAATGAGGTCGCTTGGCGCCATTTGGCATGACAAACGTGCGGTGCGCGTGGAGAGTACATTTCTCTTTGGCCACGCCCCCCGCCCGTCCGCCCCTTGCTGTGTTTGTGGCAGCACTAATTCCCTAACATGTCACGAATCATATTGAACATGCGTCTGCTCCTCTGCCAAATGATGATGACGCCTTGTCAATGATGAGGCGCCAAATGGAGAGAATGCGCAGAGAGCTGGAGTGAGGGGGGGAAGAAGAACAAGAGTGGAGAGAGAGAGAGCTAGAATAGAAATTAAGCCAAGTGTTGTCTGTTTCCGGCCAGCGTTTAACTCATTTTCTACATGTGCTGCATATTAAGAGGCAGCCAGAGTGTGTGCTCTCTTCCACTCCCCTCGCGCTCCTCTCCCCCTCTCTCTCTCTCTCTCTATTGCTCTTGTTTTTCTTTCTCTGCTTCCCTTACATCATTTGAGCTGCTCATTTGAGGCGGTGGCCCGGCAATTATATTGCTTCCTCCTCCCACTCCCACTCCACGTTCGGCATGTGCCGTGCATTTTGTGAATTTTTTTGTAATTCCCATGCATCATTCTTTATTTCTCATTCCTCGTTCTTCAAACGCCTCCAAGCCCCGCCGACCTCAGCCCCTGCAGCTATTAATAATTATTTTGCTCGCACATTTCGCTGATTTATCGAAAGCTGCAGTTGCCCGGAAAACGACATACGCGCACAGCAAAAGAATAATGTTCAAAACAAGAACAGGAGGGAAAGGTTAATATCAACATGTCGAAGAGTTTTTACTCTTACAGCTCATGGCCAAGGACCAAACCGATTGTTCTTAGGCCCATGATAATTTAAAGTATTGAGTCTTGCTTGAGGCATACAACTTTATTTCTGTTTATCTTATTTTCGTATGTATTATGGCTTAAGTCTTAAATTATTAATAAAGGCAGAAGGCCAAATTATAAAACAATCTTTATTTGCCAGCATTACAAGTATTTATTTGCCAGCATTACAAGTATTTGGTTGCTCTAGCTCTAGTCATTTTTGAGATAAAGGCGTTCATACAGACAGACAGCACTACATTAACTGTTAATACAGACTAAGAGTATAAAAAGAGTATTTATCGTATTAAATACTTTTACGTAAAATGAGCATACCCCATAAAATTAAAGGCCGTAGGGTACAAACAAACCGAAACCGAAATGAATGCGAATAAATGTGATGCAAACGGAATTAAACGCCGCAGAGTGCACTTCCACTCGAGAAAGCAGCTCAGTTTCTGCAAAAATGATTAAATAATCAACAGCTCTCTTGGCCCCAAAAGCGAAAAATGTGGACCGAAACGTGGTCACCACTGGCACAGACCACACAACCCACAGACCTGGCACCAGCCACGTTCCCGTCACCACCACCCAACAAACCAAACCCAACTCAACCCAATCCCAACCAGCTCGTTCCCATCCCCAGGACCCGCGTTAAAAGCTGCACATTCAACCGCCATTAAGTCAAATGGATGAGCTTGTGTGTAATACAATTTTTTATTATCATCTGTCTCCAGCTGAAGTGTTGGCCAGAATACAAAAAAACCACGACAACTACAGCCGGGCGGGGCATGGTGCATACAGTGCCAAGTGAACTGTCAAAATATTTGGGCAGCTTGCATGAAAATGTGAATGCGCTGCTGCTGCAACTCTGAAAATGAAATTAAAATACAAGCAATACCCAGTTTAGATTCGATAAAGAATAAGCTAACGTAGATCACTGGATCTACGATATAAATACGGAAGACGTAAGTAAAATAGACGAGTAGGAAATCAGGCCTTGGCATCTGTCAGACAACTCTGCAATGTTATAATATCCTTGCAAACATCTGGTAGGGAGATGATAGTCTGAAATGATGGCTACGAAAGCGACAACATCACCACCAACAGATACAAGGGGGTGTGCCACAAACTTTCGAAAAATAATTTTTATTTGCCGCACAATTTTCACTTTGTGTGTGCAATGGGAAAATTTTATTATACCCGTCACTCATGGAATATGGCATGAAACGGGCATACTGAGTTCCTGAAAATATATTACATAAAATTAATTAATTGATTGATAATTAAATTAATTATCAATAAGTCTGAATTCATGTGAATTCATTCTGGACATAGTAATGTCCCCACTTGAGAAGTTCTTGTTTAAAACTAGCTTACAAAATATACAAATTGTATACGTCATGTTGATAAATGGTCGATAAGAAGTAACCTAAATCGACCTAAAAAATCAATTTGACATTCTGTAATAGCGATCATGAGTCTTCTTCTACTGTGAAATAAGGAAAATATTCAAATTTTATTGCATTGTTTTATCTGAATAAATACACACTATATATATTAGGTTTACTGCACAGTAACTTTGGTATAGTTTGCTTCTTAATGACTCGGAAATAAATTGATTTTTTCTATAGCTCGGTGGTAGAGCAAGAATGAACGCAAGGTTTTTGAAGACTTGTTGTTGATTACAGTGTTGGGAAACGTGTTTGTTACGACTACTCGCAACTGGGCAAAGGGTATCTCATTGTCTACAGCTTGTATCTGCAGCTTTCTTCACTTGGCTTTTGTTTGTGTCTATCGTGTTTTTAAAAAGTAGGCAGTTTGCAGCACGGTGTCAACCGCGGCCACACCCACTGCTGCATGGCAGCAGGCGCATTTCACACTTGAGTGACGCGAAAATTCATTAAAAAATTGTGTTTAACATGCCAAAAAACTTCATGCAATTTTTATTGCTGGCCACGAAATATTTTATATATGAGAACGAAGAGTCCAAAGCTCAAAGAAGGAGAGAGGGAGAGAGTTCAGCTTGGTCCTGCTCCCGGGTGTGTCAAATGTCTCTCAGAGTTCATTTCTGACATTCATATGACGCATGGCTGTAACGTTAATAAATTCAGCCGCATGCACTTTAGAGGGGAAGGGAAAATGTTAAGGGGATGCGACGAACATTGACCTCATTCCCGGAGGAGCGGCACTTTCATTGAAATTTCTAATTTGAATTCTAAGGAAAGAAGGCAAAGTAGGCGCCACTTCAGTGCCGGCTGGAACGAATGGTGAATGCTGTCAACAGCAGGCGATACCAATCAGCGGGCGAGCTCAGTACAATTTGCAGAAGCGAAGGCTCGCAGCGAGCTCAGGCGCAGGCAATATGTAGAAAACAATTTATTTTTGCTGGCAGGCTACAAGGACTAAGCGAACAATGCTAAGAGGCACTGTGACTTGTCAAAGGCGCCAGGCGACTTCTCCATCGACTTTGACATGCCACCCCAAGCGAAATTCATTTGTTATTCAGGCAACATTTCCGTTTCCGGTTAACGCAGTACCCCCCAAGATGGCCAGAGAGGCCAGCTACCAAATGCCAAATACCGCAAGTAATTTGCATTTGTTCGCTGATTAATCGATTCAAAACTCCAGGCAAGGCGACCAAACATTCTACTGCATTTGAATACTCTGTACAGACTTAAGTCAAAGGGTAAATCGATTAGTGTAAAGGGAAAGGAGGATTTTAATATGACCGGAATGACATACCATCAGTTCCTTAAAGAGGAAAGCTATTAACCATTTTTCAGCTTATACCTCGTATTTCTTCATTGTAATAGTCTTCCAATATTGATGAATGTTTTTCTTACTGTTGAGGGCGTTTAACTAAAGTTTTCCTGAATTGTCATAATCATATGAAATTGGTATAGAATTGGAAATTTATTTATTTATTTATTTATTTAATTAGTTTATAGTCGGACTAAGGTCAGTCGACAGTTTAAAAGTAAAAAAAAAAACAATTTATAGTTATAATTTATAATTTTAAATTAAATTTTAAATTACAAGTAAAAATAGGTATTGAAAATCTATAGCTTAAGATATCGAGGCAGAAGATTTAACTATTTTTAACTAGTATCGTTTGTTTCTTCCAAATTTAATTAATAACTTTCATATGCAGTGGCGTCGCTGTGTACAGTGTGACCCTTCTATTCCTAATTACACACTTTGTTGAACTTGACAACTATCGATAACTTCATACCAGCGTCAATAAACACTGTTTACAGTTTATTTGATTGCAGGGTATGCAAACGATTTAAACCTTAGATCCTAATTACGTTAGCTATAAAAACTAGGGGTTAAAGTGGGTTATGCTGGGTGTAATGCGTGGTTCCTACAGTTACGTAACATTCTGCAACTGAGGGAGCACTCCGTCGTGGTGACTGTCATGGAAGAAATATCTTTTCCATCGTATGTAAATGTTGCACAAATATTTCCGACTTGTTTCGAGCTTAGTTTGCAGCTAATTTAAATAAGCATGGAGTGTCGCAGTGTCGCAATGCAGTGGTCGATTTCGAGTAGAACTTGCATTATTGGCCAGCCGAAAGGCAAAGCGAAGGACGATCTAAAGCTAAAGCCAACACGTAGGCGCAATAAATAATCGTTAATACGCGGTCTTCTTCATCATTACTAATATAAGAGCAAGTACTAACTGACGACAACTATTATGCCTGCGAATGGGGTTAAATTTGCGCAGGTGAACTAGAATGAGGTATATAAGAAACCTTTCCCTTTCCACAAGTGCCTCAAAATGTGGCCTTGATGCAGCATCCGCTGTCAAGGCAAGCTTCCCGCAACACGTTGTCTAGTCTGATGATTTATCAGCACTCATAAAGGCAACTTGAGCACGCAAAAGAAGAAGAAGTTAAGGCTTTTGTGCCAAGTGCTTGTCCCTCTACCGGATGTCTGAAGGTTCTGTTGTTCACAGCTCTGTCACTTGTTTTTATTTAGACGAGATTTTCCACAGCTTGAACACTGGACTTGCCCGTTTATAAGCTACAAATGGAATTGTACAACTCATCACATCTTAGTGTAACTATTTTTGTACAATAAAATGTCAGGGATTCTTCAGAGTAGTAATACAGTAACCACTATTGGAATCATAAAGGAACCATGTATGTATTTTAAGGTATTCAAACTCAGTCTTAATATGATATAGAGAATTGCAAAGTCATTGTTTAAACCATATATCATAGCTATTATAATAAGATAGAATAGCTTTTCAAAAAAAGTTAAAACTCAATATACATAATCAAAACTATATTAAGTATTGTCACAACTGTTGTAAACTTATACCCAAAGTTGCAAGAGTATAAGGACTTCGGCATTTGAAACCTTTTTTCTTGTTTTGGTTTAATCAAGTTGAGCAATTGGCATGGAACTCTTTCTTGGAATTGTTGTTGGTGTAGAATTAATGTGTACTAAGGGTGTCTGCCCATTTGGACACTTGGAGGAGCGTCGGGCAATTACTTGGCACAGCACTCAGAATATTATTTGGCTGCGAAAGTCCAGGATAAACAGGCACTTCTCGGAGGCGGTGTCGGATTAAAGCCAAGGAAGCAGCTGACGCTGGTGTTGGTGCCGGTGTTGATGTTGAGGATACTGGGCATCTTTAAGATATTCAGCAACCAGTAATGAAGACATTTTGAATAGCAGAAAAGCAAACAAGAAAAGCAAATGCCACCGCTTGGTTCCCAGTTCCTGGTCCCCATTTCGGTAGCTCTGGTCCAGGTAAAAATAAATTGTAAATAATTCCGTTTATGCTGCATGCGACTGTGAAGACAAAACACATAAAACTGCCAAGCAGTTTCGCCAAACAAGAAGCCGTGGCAAGAAGCAGCGGCTTAGGCTTGAGGTGGAGACGAAGACGATGGCGCTGTCGGAGATGGAGGCGGGGGCAAATATACAAGCGGAGACGGAGAAATGGCCATAGAGGACTTGCTGACCCAAGTGCTGTTAAAATTTACTACACAACCCGGCGGACTGGCAGATTGGCGGTGTGTCGGGTGTTGCAGACACTGCAGGTAATTTTCATGGCATCCGTGGCATACGTAATTGAATAGCAGACAACAAGCCCCGGTACCAACCCCAACCCTAACCCCCTAACGCCAACTGCAACCCCAACCCTCTTGGCCCAACCCCAGCTGTACAGTGTATAGTGTCAGCCCTGGCCAAATACTCCAGCAGCGCCGGCATCGGATTAATTTTTAATGAATTCTTGCATCCGTCCGTCCGTCGGGCCGTGCGTCTGTCTATTCGCCTTTGCCGGCTTTAGTCGTGGCAGCCAAGACAAATATCCAATAAAAGACGTGTGCGGCCAAATACGAGCGTAAAAACTTAAGTGATACAGGAACGGGTCATTGGAATACTCGTACACAGAGGTTTCCTCGACCTCAACTATTTGCGGTCAGGCTTCACTTCTCCAGTGGCGCCAGTCGACCTCTGGCGGTCTGTAACTCTACCACTCGTCTGTCTACCAGCCAGCAGTCATATGCAAATGGCGTAAGGAACTATGAAAAATATTTCCACTCGCATATCAAATTTTTACACATTTAAGCAGAGACAAGAGGAAGCAGAGCAGGAGAACTGCAGGGCCGGTATATGCAGGCATATTAACATTTAAATTAAAAGGCCTTTGAGGAACGTTGCACATCCTCAAGTGAAAGAAACTAGAAGAAGAAAACCACAAGCAAACCCCACATTCAGAAACTGAAACCATATTCCACTTAGCCTTAAAATAAGTTGTAGGTAGAATTAAGTACTTTATACATTTCATTATAAATTGCATTCAAATGATAGAAATAAGTTTTATCTGTGTATGATATACAGAGAACTACAGGTGATTATAGCTCTTATTGTTGCTGAGATCAGCGGGTTCATACGGAAAGAGAGATCATATTCACGACTATTTGATAACCTAGAGGTCAAAAACTATAGGAGACAAGACTACTAAGTTTGGTGACAATGTGGTTAATTTTTGCACGCAGTTTAAGACTGATTCAGTATTTGAACACGCCCTCTAAATATGGAATTGCTTTTAATGCCCTTCGACCATTGAAAATGGTCAAAAAAGGGTATACCAACTTTGTGCAAATGTATGTAACAGGCAGAAGGAGACGTGGCAGACCCCACAAAGTGTATATTCTTGCTCAGGATCACTAGCCGAGTCGATTGAGCCATGTCTGTCTGTCTGGATGTCCGGATAACCAGATAAACACACAGATCTCAGCTATTATAAGAGCTAGAGACACCAAATTTGGAATGAAGGTTCCTATATACTCGGCGCAGATCAAGTTTATTTCAAATGTTAGGTGCCATGCCCACCGCCCCCACAAATCAATAATTTAATTTTTGAACTACACGGGAACATAGGTCGAAGGGTATCCCACTGTCGCGCTTTGCGCGACTGTTGCTCTCGTTTAAATTTCAATTTAATTAATGTTATTATGCCGTATCCATTTTTAAATATTTGCTTACAATCGAATAGTTAATACAGAAGTTACTTCACAACAAATATTAGTGATCAGACAGATTTGCAAGGCGCAGCTTGTAAGTATGCAATACAAAATAATCCTAAGATATAAGTTGTATATTTTGCAGTATAAGGAATTTCCGGGTTCGAATCCCGGGGGAGGGTATGGTTTTTCAAACGGCAAGGCTTGCCAAGACAATTGTTCCTACTTCACTCATTTTGATATAGTGTTTGGTAATTCTTAAGAATATTTCTCCACCCTGTGATGTTAAGATACGATATTATGATGTATGGATTCTTCACTTAATAAATATAAATATAATAATTAAAAATAAAAAAAAAGTATAAGGAATTCAAGTTTTAATAAATATACTCGTCCATTTGTGTGGCTTATCGAATGCTATCATTAATAAGGAGTATGGAGAGAGTGTCTGTCAGTGTAGAATGTTGGTTGGTGTTGGTCTGACACAGCTTGCATGCTGAGCAAAAGCTCTCTCTCTCTCTCACACTCTCTCTTTATCTGGCTCGCTGCAGTAAATTTCTCTCACACTTCCGCTCTCGCTGTGGCTCAGTCCTCAGAACAGCTGCTTTCGCCTATTTGTGCTGGTGCCGACATATTCGTTTGTTTCCGTCTTCCTCCTTCTTCTCGCACTGTGTTGTTTCTGTTATTGCAGCTGCAGCTCCGTGGTCGTTGTCGTGGTCGCGTTGTCATCACTGTGTCCGAGTCCGCACTGGTTTTTAATTCTTTGCAACAAGTTTCATTGTTTAGTTTTTTAGGCATCCGCGAATAATTGTGAACATTGCTGTGAAACATTCGAAAGGAACCCAAGCAACTCCGAGCGGAGGCAGAGCCAAGTGCTTCGTTTATGTAAAGGAAGGTCAAACAATTGTCGGTGATGTGTGTTTGTCTGTGTGTGGTGTGTGCAACGCTCACGTGGCAAGCAGCTGTTGGCAGCCAGTGAACGTTTAAATTTTTTATTGACGCGCTGTGCGAAAATTGTTGCAGGAGACAATTTATTTGATAATATTTTCAACGTGATTCGCCTTCTGCTCTGCTTTTTATTTTTAGCCGATTCGACTTCAATGAAATGTGTTTGATTAGCTCGGGACGCACAAAGCTGCAGTTGCCGAAAGCTTTTTGCTGATGTGCAAGCAAAAGCTCCGATGCGAAAGTTTTGCCTGCAATGATGATGCGCGCGACTTGCACAACAACAAATGTAGAGTATAAGGTCCTTTGAATATGCACTGAATATAGTAGAAAAGTCCACTAAGAACGTTGCTTCCAAATATTCCGTCGTTATTTATACATGAAACAGGATAACAAACCCAAATACACTTGCTGAAGTTTTTGAATCCTTTACCAATAGTACAAATCTCACAAAGAATCGAACAAAAGGTAAGCCAAGTGATTGGATTTAATATTAAATTATTTAAACAATATTCAAATTTGCTATGCATGATGTTAACTGGAAATGTGCCGACTTTCTTTTTAAAATTACAAGTTAAATCAACTTTTAAAACAAAGTGAAATAGGTTAATTAACTGAAAAAAATAAGTAAAAAGGGAGTGTAGCGAAATTCTTAAATAATGTTACTCTCTACGCATTCCTTATAAGTATTCTCACAAGAATTGGGGACTCTAACAATTATAATCTCTGATTTATAAGTGTTCATACAGACAGAGCACTATCTACTCGGCTGTAGATGTTGATCACGAGTATATAAACTTTATGGCGTCGCTGATGTCATCTTCTGCCTTTCTCCTTTGAGTTACTTCTATGACAAATGAGCGAGACAGCAGATGCCGTTAATTAAGTTATGCAATTAACTGGAAGGCAGGTTAGAGTATGGAAATTGGGAAACAAAGCCTTGACCGATTGGCTGCTTGGGTCTGGCCAAGATTATGAGTGCTGCTCTGACAGTGGGCAAAGTTAGCGGGGCAGTTGGCAAGGTTGTCGCACGCGCAGAGCTGGTGTTGCATACATAAGCAGGAGAGGAACAATGGCAGCAAGACGGACTCGGGACTCGGGCTCAGTGGTGGCCACTTGCAGCAGGCTGGACACGTTGCGTTTCTTTTGTTGCAAATTGCCGAATATGCAAATCAGTCGACGACGCGCTTGCGACGATCGACGGAAGATACAAAGAGACAAGCACGGCACAAGAGTCAGACGGGACTCGTCAAGCGGGCAGCAGACATGTGCAGCTCTAGACAAGCTAAACCCAATTGATATGAACTCGACTCCTTGTTCAGGCTCGTTTTGTGCGAAATTTTGGTGGAGCGTGACTCGGAGTCTCGATGGAAGTGCAATCCTCGCTGCTGCCAACAGGCACTTGTGCTAAGAGCTTCCACAATCTAATCCTTTCGAGTGCTTTCATTAATTCTAATTGGACTCGTAAGACGCACAAATGAGCTGAGAGTTTTCGGGCTCGAGAATCTTTTAATGAGTGTAAAAATCGATGGCAATCTTGGCATTAAAAATGCATGACGAAGGTATTATAATCGTAAAGCTTATGACAAAAGTTTTCTACTCTTGTTCTATATGATACTTGTGCAAGTTTGGTTAGTTTAGATTCATCTGTGTATGTATATGTCTATTCCATTTAACAGCTCTTTATTTTCTCAATTTATTGATTTGAATAGAAGATTTAAATTTAGAAAGAGCTTTAGTAACGTGCGATATTTAGGTATTGCAGTGCCAAATTTTTTGTCGCTACTTCTTACTGAGATAGCGACAGAAAAGAAGAAAAGAGACAGTTATACAACTTATAATAATGATACATTCATTACAATGTTTTAATATTCCTTTAAATATTGGCAACCCTTTCTATTACTCCTGAATAATGCTAATATTGCCATTATCTCGATTTTAATCGAGAGGTTTATGTCGCAGAGGTGTCGAGAACTGACCTGAGACACTGGCAAACGACCAATAAGTTAGCGAAAATCTACTATAGTGACGACAGCCAAAGACAAATTGAGAAAAAGGGAGTGGGAGGGAAAAAGACCGAGGCAGAGAAATGTTGAAGGGAGAGGTACGAAAGCGAAAAAGCCAAAACGCCAGAGGTTAGGGAAAAAAGTGACAAAGTTAAATTCGAAACTCATAAATTGGCTTATCCACTTAACTGTTAACGGGTTT
The DNA here is from genome assembly GCA_018903715.1 of Zaprionus davidi. Taxonomy (NCBI): domain Eukaryota; kingdom Metazoa; phylum Arthropoda; class Insecta; order Diptera; family Drosophilidae; genus Zaprionus; species Zaprionus davidi. The sequence continues at coordinate 12,307 of JAEIGL010000011.1, forward strand.
GTGTTGGCCAGGACCAAGTTTTTGGCCCAAAAACAAGTAATACCGCCAGTGCACAGTGTGATACCCAGTACCGAAATAACGAAGAGAGAGCGCAAACAAAAAAGGAAACACACAAGCAAGAAAAGTTGACCCTGAACAAAGTTTATACTCGTTAAATAGAAATCGAAATTGCCCAGCTGATGTGGCGTCGATAAAACCCTTGTAACTTTATTACTGGGTATACAAAGGACACAAGAACTCGGCAAAGGCAAAAACGTTGGCTAATGATGGCCACGGCCCAAAAACATTGTGGCAGCCATTGCCATTGATCAACGAATGCTACTGCTACTGCTGCCGGACATGGACAAGGTTGGGATGCATAGCTGGTGGCACTGCTGGAGTGAGTTGTGGTGGAGAGAGCGTGTCCAGTACTGGCCAAGACTTGGCTCGTGCTAGCCTGCTCCATTTGACAGCAAAGTTCGTTCGTCGTGAACTTTTTCCACCTTGGCTTCAATCAGAATTAGTCGCTGTCTGTCGCCTCTTGCCTCCTCATCGTCTTCGCAGACTACTTTCTGAAAAAGTCGTTGTGTCACGTGTTCCACTGCTGTTGCTTGTCCGCCCCGGCCCGGTCTGGCTTTAATGATACATCTTGCATATGCTGTGCATAGACGGCGACACATGCAGCAAATTGCAGCTCAGCAGGGAAATTTTACATCAAAGTGGACTTGTGAAGCCAAACAGAATTAAACCTATCGCTGCAATTGAACTAACTAAGAAACAAATTAAGTTCTCCTGTTGCGAATTAAATTCAGTTCTCTTGTTACTTGGGAATAGATCTATTTAAGGCGAAACAAGCCAGTTTTTTGCATATCTTAGCAATTATTGTCAATTTGAAAGGGTATAGGACCTTCGGCATGTCTCAGACTTTGTTTCTTTCCTCTCTTCTTTGGGTTTGTTCTGCTTTCTTCAATAATCTTCTAAGCACTCTGGCACTCTGCCGACTACTTTACAAGTGCCGTTAAAATCGCACGGAATTCGTGACAATTTAGCGATACTGCAGCATAGAAACAATTAAAGCACTGTGTAGTCGACTGATGTTTACCCTGCAATCCACTTTAAATATCATTTAACTGTTTGTGTGTTTAGCTGTAAGAAAGAAATATAGCAATTCACCAAACTAAAACAACCTTTTGCATTTAGTTTAATTGCTTTTTTTGGCAAGTCAAGTACACTGCCAGTCAAAACAGGTAAATAAAGTCCAATCTGCACGACAGCGAGATACTCTTAGCTCAACGGCAGTTGACTAACTAACTAACTAACACTCGCCCTTCTTTCATGTCTTCAATAACTTCTGTGTTTAAGTTAGAATTTGACTGCAGAATTGCTTGATACTCGTCAGTTAAAGATTTACAATCAGATCAAGCACACATATAAGTAATATAAATTTGTATCTTATGGCGTCTGCTCTGCCTCCTGCTGCCTGTTAGTAGATATACCCTTCTCTCACCATTTTTATTGTTCAACAGTAAATAAGACAAACAACGAAAATACCAACAATTATGAGAATGACAACGACAGAAACAATAATAACAACAACATTAACAACCTTAGCTTCACGGCTAACGATGCTTGTTTGTCACGCTCCTGTCCTTACCCCTTGCCGAGCTGGCACCATCTGTGGAGAGGGGGCAAAGGGAGAGTAATCTGTAAGTGTCTTTAAAATGTTACATCCTTAAAATTGTAAAAGCCTCTGTCCAGTATGAACCCCTTAAGTGCAGAGCTGGCAATACCTTCTTCTTAATATATATATAAAAATAAAAGTATGTTACAGTTCTTCAATTGGTTATCTTGCTCTCTCCTAGACTGCACTCGATTCTTTATGAAGAGATATAATGCTGTTTGCAATCCATTTAATTTGCAGTGATTAGCAAACATCAACCCTACTTATTCTGGGTCTTAATACATCTCAATTTTTAAGCGCAGGAGGGAGAGAGATTTGTGTGCACCTTCAGGCACTGCAATGCACCATAAATCCAGCTTGAGTTTTGGAAGTGCAACCAACTTGGGGGGCAGCGTATCCCTAGTGCATAAGTAGAGGCTATAAATAATCTGCGAAAGACCACAGAAAGTTGGCAAAAAGAGAAATTATACAATTAGATGTAGGGAAATTCTGCGAGTTTGACAAAAATGAAATGAAAATTATTTATTCAAGACGACTGCAGGAGGAGGGTAAAGGCGGTGCGGGGGCGGGTTACTCGCTAATGATGATGAAGTGTGGCAGATAATGAAAATAGAAGCGAAAGAGAGACGAGCAAGAGCAACGCAGAAGGGGAAGCAACATTTTCCACCTTGGCAGACAAAGTTTCAAGTTATCAAAATACAAACCAAATTTATTAAAGTTGTATGGAAAGGTGCGGTAAGTTGGCCAGAAGAGGAGGCAAGGAGGACGTTGGGTGGCAGTCTAGACTGGCTGCTTGCTTAGTAATATGTTGGCGACTCTAACAACAACAACAACAACAACGACAGCAGCAGCAGCAGCAGCAGCAAACAAACAAACTGAATTCGTCTTATGTCAGCAGCAACGCGGCGTATGCGCAATGTTTGCTGAAATTTACACCAGCTTCCACAGAGAAGGGGCGTGTGATGCCTTGCATTTTAAACATTTATTCATGTATATACAAGTATCTGTCAAGAAAAAAGAAAGAGCGGAAAACACAGAGACAGAGAGATAGGCAAAGGGAAGGGGGAGAGGGATAGAGAGGGAGTCGCCGGGCATCGATTTGTGAGTGCGGTCTTTGTTCAACTTTGCTACATTTTGCATAAGCCAGGGCAATTTTCATGTGGATTACATTTCATTTGTACCACATAACGCACCTCTGCGGCTTAGCCCCACCCCTGCACTCCCCCCTCTCTTGGTGGCAGGGGAAGCTGAAGTTTTGTGCGTGCCTTAGAAGCAAATCCGGAAAAGATGATTAATTCAAAGTTATTAGAAGCATGACTGAAATTTATAATGTGCGGCCAGAAAGGTGACGCCGAGAGTGCAGCGCAGCTTCTTGAAGCACGCGCATCGTTCCTGGTCGCCCACAGAAAATACCTTGATGCAGAAGTTGGCCAAGGAGCAGAGTCAGCAGCAGCTAGAAAGAGGATGCAAAATACTCCCGCTACACATTTAATTGCCTCGCGGGGAGTGTGGCATGTTTGCTGCACACTGGGCACACGAGTGCATTCCCAGGCAGCGCGTGCGGCCCTGGCCCGTAGACTTAACCAAGGTAGATGCTATGGCAGTGACAGATTGTCTAGCCAAGCATACTCAGAATCAAGTGAAGTGCACGTTAACCGTTAAATAATTAAATCCAGGCATCTATAGGTTTCTATATGATTGGTGCCGTTTCCCATCAAATGTGGCACTTAAATATTTATATCAATAATTAGAATTCATATTTATTTATTTAAAACTTTGTTGTTATTTATATTTATAATTTATATTTATTTATTTAAAAATTTGTTATTTGTAAACATTTACCGTGTTTGTTTGTTTTAATTTGTATATTATCCCCTCAAAATTGCATGAAATTCGGGCCACTATAACCAGTGTCACTGCATCGATCTCGGGGGCCCTTTGGCAAAGCTTCTCGTAGGCCCTATTGTAATTACCTTGTCTTATTTAGGTTAGTACATAAAACATTACACAAAATGAAGCAATTTTATGCGAGTTACATCGAGTATTTTCTCGATTTTATATTGGGCAGATCATCAAAAGTTTTTGAGAAATAGATATTATTCTATATTTCAGCTATTATAGAAAAAAAGTCAACAAAATTGACATATAGCTTGCTGTATACGAGTACAATAGCTTTGGCGACTTTTTCCATTTTATTCCGTTTGTAGGAGGCCACGGGCAGGAGGTGGCCCTTATGCGCCTTATCATTACAAATAAAATACCATTGTGGAGATAAACAATAAACATACGATACAAAAGTAACTCAATTTATTCAATAACTATTTCGAAGTAGGTTTTAATTTTTGAAGAAATGCATCAGCAAAGGTTATCTAACAATTAATGCAAGATCCATAAACTGTTGCATACTTTGAGGCGAAAGCTTAAAAATAATAAATTGCGCCTGTTTCTTCTTATATAAGTTGTTAAATTTCTTAATTTGTTTAGATACCAGTCAAACAAATTGAACATATCCAATGATCAATTAACAGGTTTATATCAGTATCAGTATTTGCCATCATTAGGTTGTGTAATAATTTGCGTTATGTGTAAAATGCAGTTAGAAAGGGAAAGAGTTAAATGAAAAAGCCACACCTACTTCGTCCTTATGAACAAACGACTTTTTACTGCACTTTTCTATATTCAATATAAAATAATAAGTTTTCATAACATAGTGCACATTAGAAATGGTTCAAAAACAACGTTCTTCTGAGAGGCCTGCTCAATATTTATGCCAGCACTGTACTCCATTGAGCATAATGGGAACAGTGTAACTCAGTTTTCACTCAATGCCTTGCGCGCAACTCTCGCAGCAACTGCAGAACAAAGCAAAGTTGCCGCTCTTGCAATTTAAGAGAGAGAGAGAGAGCAAAGAGTGGCCAAAACGACCTGTTTACGATGTTGGCTTAAAGAGAGGGAAAGAGAGAGAGCACACAGCGACATAACAAGCTGTTTATGCAGTTGCGAGGTAAACAAAGCATATGGCAACTGCTGCGTTGTGTGCTCAAAAGTTTAGTTACTCTGTTAACACTGTTTGCGCTCCACTGTTAACTGCAAATGTTGATAAATGGAATTATAACATTGCATCAAGCCAAACGTGTGTGTGTGTGTGCGTGTGTGTTGACTGTGTGTGCTAATACATTTGTCGCTGGTGACGCTTTTACTTTCACTCTGCTGTGCACTGCGCGCGCTTCACTCTTACAGCGCACTCTCTTGAGTCTCTTGCCTGCACTGTTAGGTTAGCAGAGTCGGAGTCGGACTGCTGTTAACGGTCTCTTCTTGGGCAACGTCTTCGGCTCTGCAGCGCGTCCTGCAGCTCGAATCAATGAGCCGAAAAGGGAAAGAACAATTGCTGTTCGGCAAAATGATTGCCGAGTGCAACGACGCTGCCGCTAACGACGAGTGCAACTATTGGAGCTGACGTTCTTCTCAACGAGAAGAGGTAGCTGGGGAAGGGGGGAGGGGAACATTTCGCATTCGCATAAGAAGCGCATTTCATTGCATGCGCTGCCTCTGCCGCTGCTGACGCTGGCGCTGACTTCAGTCTTCATTTGACATTCTCTACGTGCGATTCTCGTCGTCCTCGCTGCCGCGTCTCGTCGTCGCCGTTGCCGTTGCCGTTTGCTGCCGTTAGTTTGTTTGTCGCCATCGCGCTTGCAACCTTTTCCCTCAGTAGCAGCCGAGCAACTCAGCAAATAGCAAACTAGCCAAGTAGCGCAATAGCCAAGCCGCAAAAGGTTTCCGACATATTTTTATGCAATCGCCGCTGCTGCAGCGCTTTAGCCGTTTAGCCGTTAAAAAGCCAAGTTCAAAAAAATACGCCGCTAAATCTGCGCGCTCCGTGTTGCTTTCGCGCCCGCGTTTTTGTTGTTGTTCAATGCATCCTGCGATCGCCTGCTTGCTTGCCACTTCCTTCGAAGATCTGCCGCGCATATCATCTGCCTTCTAAGCGAAGCCTACAGTGCGCGCCCGGTACAAGAAACACTTCAGCGAACAGTGAAAGAAAGAGAAACAGACAAAGTGAAAACATATTTTGGATCTAAATAAAAAGTACTTAAGCCAAGAGGTCTTAAATATTTATAAATAAAATATGCAATATATAAATATAAATATATGAACAATATATTAATCATATTAGTTATATATAGTTAGTCATATTTTAGATATATTTCGAGTGAAAATGTGACTATAATATTCGAAAATATTCCATTACTCATTGGCATATTATTTACATTAATTTCATCTACTTATTTTACCAGTGAATTACAAATGAAATTTAATAATGATTTATTTATAAAAACAATTTGAAATAAATAAATATTAAAAGTGTCATTTTTAAGGTTCAGTTTTCTGTGTATTCATAGTTTATATATATCATTTCTATATATATTTATCTTCATTTTTATATAGTATATAAAATGTGAAGAACTTGTTCAGCTTATGCAGAATGTTGTATTCGATAATGACAGTACATTTTGCTATTGACTAGTCTTTAATTTAGTGCTGCAGTCAGAGCTCAGTCAGTGCCTGCTGTGAAGCATGCCCCCAACCAGTCCTGATCCCGTTCTTTGTTGATAAGCCTGCCCAAAACTAACTAGGCCAGCAGTTTCAGTTTCGGACTTTGAAGTTCCTATTTGCAGCAAATATCGCATACGAAACAACAATATTCGACGTCAATCAGCCAGCAGATTTCAATAGCTGACCCCCTCCCCCACCCAACCACATCAGCTGCCATGTGGCATGAAGCTAGGACCTGGCTCAGCTTGCTGCATTCTGCATGCTGTTCCTGATGTTGTTCCTGTTGTTGTTGTTGCTGCTGTTGTTCGATAACATTCGCATTGCCTCTGGCCTTACCCCCCCAACTTTGTTGTGCCAACTGTTGTAGTCGAAACATGTTGCCACTTTGACGCAGCACCAACAGCAGCAGCAGCAGGACCAACAGCAGCAGCAGGTCCATCTAGCAGGACCTCCAGCTGTGCGGGCTCTTGCGGACAGAATCTTTGTAGGACCTCTCAATGTTCCCATTTAACCAGTTAAGAATGCACTTATAAACAGCATATTTAGGGTTTTTGTTGCCGCTATTTGCCTGAATTGCCTCCATTTAGGAGATCTGTAGGCACCCTTACTAGCTGGGGGTGTGTTCACTTTGCAATGCAACTTGCAACACTCAGATAACTAGCATCCCTTATACAAATATGCATCGAGTATCTTATGAAGTTCTTATTGCTGCACGGTCGAAACTCGAAACGAACTGGATCATATTGAAATATCTTACCAAGCATAGAAGACTTTTCCCATATATTTTGAATATGTAGACAGGCTAAATCAGACTTTGTTACTTCTATATGTTTGTCTTATAAAAATATAAAAGTGTCTATGTAAAAGTTAACTTAAATATACATTAGTAGTGCCACATTTTCCGTTTAAATTTGTTTAAAATTAGATCACAATATACGAAAATTTCTATTAAAGACAGTTATCAAACTCATGTTTTTTCTAACAACCATAATGAAGACTCGTTTTTTTATAAACTAAATCACAACATCGTAAAATAGTTAATGAAAATAATGATTTGCATAAGAGATTTAAGTTTTCTTGCCAATTCGAATTCTTTACTAGTGTAAAAAACTTCTTTGAACCTTAAAAAAGTTGCATATTGTAAAGTTCTCTCGGTTCACAACATTAATGACACCAACTTTGTAGGCTTATGTTATAAAGATAAGATAATTTTGTATGAATTGCAAGAAAACTGTGAATATTCTTCTACTGAGTTTGGCTTATCAAAAAGTGAGGCAAAGTGATTGCAATCTTGTTAATTGACACTAAACTCCCGGAAAGTTTCCTGCATGGGAGTGTCATGGTAATTAAACGAAGCTCGTAAGACATTAATATCAACTTGTCCTAACATGTTTTTGTCTCAAAAACATGTCGGTAAATTAGTCTTCGCCGATGAGGAAATTTGATTAACTCCCGAGTCGTTATATCTTTTATAAACTGTCGGACGATTTAATGCTCAGCTCGTAAACAGTGCCGACTTTCAATGACTTTGTGATGAAACTGTTACCATTACTTAGCTATCAACTACTCAACTGTCCCCCAAGCAATTGAGCCACTTCAGTAGTAAACCTATTTCAGTTTTCTGAGGAAAACACCTTTCCACTGCCTTTCCACTGGCTTTCCACTCCTAAGCGTTTGGCGCAACAAAAACTGCAGAAATTCGGAAATGCTCAAGTCGATCATTGCCGTGGGAACTTTTCAAATATAAAGAAATATAACGGAAAGTGAGAGGAAATATTTAAAAATGAATCAAGTCATTCGTTTCTTGATCACAGTTATTATGAGTAATATAACAGAGAGCAGGCAACTTGACTGGATATTTTGAATATAATTGTTTACTTGACTGTTTTCCTGTCATCACTTGAATACGACACCTTATAAGTATCTTTCCGGTGCTCCATTTTACCGAATCCAAACGCGCTTAAGCACTTAAAGAGCACTTAAAGATATAAATTTTAACAAGATTTCTGCATCCTTATCTAAAAACATATTTCATTTTTTTAACAGTAATAAAAGTGAATTCGAGCGGCTGTACAATATATCAGTCGGTTCAGGCTAGTTCCGTCTTATTAACAGCGTGCAGTGAAAAGAAGCCAATGTGCTCCAAGATTGTATAAAACTGAGACTAGTTTGGTTGCAATAAACAAACAGAAAGTCAGACAAACAAACAGACAGACAGACAAAGAGACAGACAGAGAGACAGAGAGGCAGACAGATGGATGGACAGACTGCGAAAGTTCGACTTGACGACATCAAATGTGTCAATTTCCTTGAATATGTCACAAAGTTGCACATAACTTGCCACAGCTTTTCTATATGTAAGAAATCAATTCCAACTTGCTTGCAACAAAAGTATTTGAGTACCTCTGCAGGCAATGTTGAGGTGGAGCATCGATATGCATTTTTATTGCACTGCCCTCCTTCGATGGCACACTGTAACTGTAACTGTAACAATTAGAACTCTAATAAAATGTGCTTCAATTGGGTATTAAAAAGTTTTGCTTTCTCGTTCTTCTCTTGCAGATTTGTTGAACGCTTTCAATAGCTCAGGTAAGTTCGAATTAGTCATTTGAGTTAAGAGGAATTGTTACCGCTAGTGCTATAAGGATGACTATTATATTAAAACAGATAAATTAATATAAGCAAGAAGAAGTTTACTTCAGCATGTCTTGCTTATATTTATTTTCAATATTAATCCTCAATGTTTACACTGAAAGCACATAATAAACAAACATAGGAGAGCAGAGAAGAGTGAGGTATATATGTTTGTATATACCTGGTAGGGCGATCTGTCTATCAAGCATCAACAATACGTCCCTTTAAGCGGCTGCCATGGCCACAACCTGAAGCTGACACAGCCCAAGTATTTTCCCTTGTACGTGTCAAGTGTTGTGCCAGAAAGTGTAAGTCCAAACTGTCTTCATGCAGATGGAAAAAAACGGGCCAAATAAAAGAGAAGAGCGCACACATTCGCAGCCACAAGAGAAGACAAAGCGAAAATGTCACGTTATCCTTTCGAAAGGACATACCCGACTCTCAATGTCTTTTCAATTGCATTTAAAAAGCAGCAATTAAGCCGCCATTTCTATAAAAAGCAAGAAAGAAAGGTCACACTCGACATACCGAAGGTCTTATACCCTTGCAGTTTATATAAAAGGATACAGTCATCTAAACCTTATGCAACAGTACCATAATAATGAAGCACGGAAAACAGTTACGCGGGACTATACAGATGGACACACATATAACTTCTTTCTTGCATAGCCGAAGTCTTGTTCGGTCTCAAATGAATATACCCTCTGCATGGATATAATTAAGCGTCAAATAAGAAAGAAAACAATTACGACGTTTAATCAGGGAGTAGGAGGTGCAGAGAAGGAGTTGCAGTCTGACAGTCGGACCGGCTGGTTGGCTGGTAAAGCCAAACGGCATTGAGGCCATGACAACAATTACGAGATCCATTTAACTTTGGCAGGATGCAAGGAATGTGAATGCGACACATGTCGCAAAACGCAGCGGGAGACGGCGAACACGACGATGAAAGGGCGATAACGTAAGGCGTCGCACAAGGCAGCGTCGCGTAGTAGCGCAACGTCAACAAAACTCGCGACATGTCAAGTAAAACCCACTCACACACAAACACACACACAACAGGTTCAACGACACCTACACATACACTTGAACATAGTCATCGTGTCCTGTGGTAAAATACGAAATTATAATAAATAAGTAAAGAAAACTATATGCGAGTGCTCAAAACTTATCCATACCCTATAGCCAAATTTAAATATTGGTTATTGTACGTTGAAAAATAGATTCATTTTTATATATTCTATGTATGTATATATATAAAATAGTATTAAACGTATATTTTACAATTTGCGGGAGCTATGAGAACTATAGTATGATTAAGATTTGATATAAGTTTATTATCCGCATGGTATAGCGCAATCCTTATGTTAAATTTGTTGTCTTTAGCACGAAAAATTGTTGAGATTAGTGCGTTCACACTGATGGAATGGTCAACAGGCACCTTCTAGAATATATTTGGTCTATCAATCTCGTTTTAATGTGTACAAATTTAATATACCCCTTTCCAGCCGTTTGTAATGCGTTTGGCATATAAATAGTAAGGCGCAAAGCTTGAATGTCGCCTGCCAAAAGTGCATAAATCTTGGCAACGAATGTCAGTGAAGAACGCCTAGCAAGGCGTGTTATAAGCGCAGAACGTTTTCGCACTTATTTTGCGCCATCTGTAGTAACAGTAGAAGCACCATGTAGCATTCAGTTGAACATATGTACTACTACAGAATGTTATAGAAAAACAAATAGCGAAAGCTACAGTAGAGTGCGCCCGGCCGTAACATACGTTTCTTCAAATTTTAAAGACACGTTGCCAGATTAATAATTCCCAGTAAAGTCTGAAGAGCACGTTATCTCTAGGAGCTTTTGTTATTATTGCCAAGGGGCGTGGCAAAATTTTGAGAATCAATTTAACTGCTTGCAACGCATACGAGTCTTGTCAGAAATACAGACAACGATGTCAACTAAGGTTGCCTTCGGTATGCCAAAGGTAGTTCGCTTTCAGTTTATTCCTTGTTACGATCATTTTCAATGGACCGCAAGTGAATAAAATTGAAGGAGTATCTAACTGTCAAACTCTCACTCTGTGCGTATTCCAATTAAATCTTGTTAAAGCAAAAGACAAATTGAATTTGTAGTTGTAGGTAGGTAAGGCTAATCAGCTGGCAAGGCATCCAAAATGTTCGTTTAACCTGCAGAGGGCGCATCAAAGGTTGCATTCTGCTAATTTCATAGCTGTCAGTTCACAATACTGTGTTGCAGTCACAGACAAATATTTTGTATTTCTCATTAGTTTGCTTTCGCAATTGAATAATAGAATCTCTGTCAGCTTAAGTCGTAGCTATTTACATACCCCCAGCCCCGTTCCTGTAATTCTGCTGCTACTGTTGCTGTTTTTGCTGTTGTCAAGGGGGGTAGACAACAATCTGACAGGTGCAGCATCGTACGTGGGGAACGCCTGCAACTTTTGCTGCATTGCCTTGGCTGCTGCTGCTGCTACTGCATGCTGGACCCTTGAATGCGGCAAATGTGTGAAACATCCTTGGTCCTGGGGCGCACCGCCTATTGGAGTGTTAATTGTCGTATGCAAATTTTTGCGCATCCACAAAATTTTAACAAACACGATTTTGAAAGATGCAAATTGGGTGCAGCTGCTGCTCCTGCTTCTGCTTCTGCTGTTGGTGTTGCTCCTGCTGCAGCTATCAGCCGATTGGTGCGTACAGGCGCCTGCAACGGACACCCAGTGTCTACATAAGCCTTAAATTACGACATTTCTCCCCTGCCTGCCTCGAACCCCTCCCTTTAACCTAGCCAAACGTGTAGTATAATTTGAAACTGACAAAAGTGAAAGTTACCCAACGAGTCGACAGTGTAGACAGGGAGCAGGAGAGAGAGGCAGAGAGATACGAGATTCTAGCAAAATGTCGCTCCAGGAGGGGATAAGCAGTTCGTATTCTGGTCTGGGTAGCGTCATGCGTGATTGTGACATTTGATTAGGTTGCCTTTGTCGAAATGTTAATTTGTCTATTGATGGGGCAAGCCGGTACCCTGTCTGTTCCAGTCCTTGGTCAGGTCTCCAAATTGTGGCACATTGTTTTGTGGTAACTGGAAGGCTCTCGAATAATTATATCGAATTTTACTACAGCTTTAAGCCTGTTGCCTACGTACCCAAACAAGACTTGTCACTGGAAACTGACAGGCAAATTAAATATGAACAAGTAGCAAAAGCTACGGTCTAATGCGCCTGACATAAAGATACTCTTCACATAATTTTAGAAACAGCTTTTAATTCCCAACAGCAAACTCTGAGAACGAGGGCTTACAGAGATATACGGACAGTAAAGGGACAAAAAGACAGGAGGACTTGGATAAATCGAATGATATTGATAAATACTAACATATATAGACCTTAAACTTTCTTGGCTGTATTTCCTCACTGCACAAACTGATACCTTGTATCGGGTATAGCTGGATCATCTGCTTTATTTACTTTAATTTAAGTGCAAAGCATCATCTACAAATTGAGACAAATTGTGGCTCACGAAAGACAAACGCATAATAGTCATATAATAATCATAATCCGCACAAAGCAAACACGATTCGGCAAACAGCTGTCCGTACTGTCCGTACATAGATGGGAATCGACTCTCGGCCTACATACAATGTGTGTGTGTGTGTGTGTGTGTGTGAATTCCATAGACCGTGTCTGGGCTTTGTGTGCAGCTAGTAGTACTTCAACTTGGCCACTAATTAAGAAGACAAACTCTGGGCCATCTGTATATGTATTTTTGAGAAGGCGCCCACTTCAAGGGTTAAGGGACGAACTGGACAGACAGAATTAAATATGCAGTCGCCCGCTGTAGACTCTCGTTGTGGTTGCTTCCTGATGATGAAGTGAATTGATAAGTTCATTTGAAATGCTTGAATCGCACTGTTTTATTCAGCTATGAATTAATCGAATAGATATTTTATGATTTATGTTTCTATTATATTAATATTAATTGATGAATTACCTGACGAAGTGATTAATTTTGTTTCAATTCTATAAGTTGAAAACAATTTCTCAATTAAAATAAAATGTCTGTGTATCGACATCTCATATTTATTGAAAGTGCATGTGTGAGATGAATTTTCTTATTCGAACGCAACATTTAATAAACTTCGTCTAAAAATCAGAACGTAGGGTAATTCTCAAGTTTCAAGAAATAGCTGAATAGCTAGACATATCTAAATCGACTCTAAACTGACACTGATCAGGAATATATACTACATTCACTATGTATTTTCTGTCATTGGGCACAAGCTATAAAAAACGTGATGCAGGAGAAATGAGGCAAACTTTAGGAAAATCGTATAAATTTTATGACTGAAAAGGTGGAGGAGCGAGTGAAAAAGTGAAAAAGGAGGAAAGCATTTTCACACAAACAGTGCGCCGAAATTTGTGACTAAATTATTCATTGAGCGCGCAATTGAGCTTGAAATTTCAGTATCGTGTATGGAGTTCTATGGGTGTGTCGAATGTATGTGTGTGTGTCTGAATGCAAGTGTGATTGTCTGCTGCTACTGCTGCTGCTGTGTGGGTACGAAGGATTGCTCACTGTTTGACTTTTTCATCTGTGGGACAACAAAAAGGCTAAAAATAAAAGAGATGAAAAAGAAATCATAAAAGTGCAGGCGGAGGCTAAACGGTAACTCTAGTCGTGCATAGCAATCAAGAATTTATGATTCCTCTGGATGTGCACACTCGGTCACCAGCCCCATTTGCACGGCAGATAATAAAAGAAATTGTTGTGGTGCTTAATATGAAATAATGCTTAACGCTAGTCTTTCCCGAGTTTTGAATGGCTTTTAAACGGCAACAATTTCACTTAGTTAATCACAAATGGAGTGAAATTATTGAGCAAATTGCAAATTATTATTGGCAGTTTACTTAAAGCTTAATTATATTCTCTAGGTATACAAATTAGGATAATAAAAACACACATAACCATCTCATCATGGGTTTAATTAAGCAGAAAAAACAAAATATGTTTGTGTTAGCCTTTGACTCTGTTTATAAATGTTTTATTTATTATTTAAGTCATTAATTGTAACTGATTTGTTCAACTTGTTATTTAGCGTCTTTTATACGATATTTGTAACTTACTCAACACTAATCTGTAGATTTAATGAATAAGTTATCGAAAGTGGCGGTAAGCCGATAGTTATGATCAAGGTAATCGAAGCTAAGTCGCCAAAGCTCAAACTTCGTTGTCAAGAGGACTTTAAAAAATAAAAGTTATTGGTTCATTGAATTATTATAAATAAACACGTAACAATTACAAATAAATGTGAAAAGGAACGAAACTTAAACTAGTAGCAAAGGCGTAAAACGTAATGTATTTCTTGTTTCCGCATTTTAAAGGCATCGCAACTGATACGATTTAGGGAGCAATTGTTGTTGTTGGCCTGACCACAGTCATCAGATCAATTTGCTGCTGGCTGACAGATTGAGAGAAGAAGATGTCGTATCCCTTCATCCTCGCGTTCTCACATCCTCGTCGCATCGCTCATAACTAAGGCCCACCTTATTCCAATACCCGACATGGCTGGCAAAAGCGTAAAACTCATTTATCAAATGGCCAGGCCAGCACACCGACCTAAACCTGCGGTACTTTCAGTACTTTCTACAAAAAGTGCAACAATTTTTGTCGAGGGCAGTCAGAGGAAAAAAGGCGCCAAGAACAAAGCAAACGCCTTCGACCAGCTTCGACCCCCTTCCCCCTGTCACCCGTGGCCGCCTACCTCATGTCGGCCAGGACTCACTCATAAATCATAAAATTTCATGGCCCAGCAGCAGCAGCAGCAAAAGCGGCGCCATCATCATCTTTATAATCTGGCAAGGCGAAGCAGAGTCTGTGTCCCCTCTCTCCTCCCTGAACCCTTTTTCCCGTTGAGTTGAATCGGTTGAATATCACTTTATGTGGGTTCGACTATGATGTTGCAATTTGTATCTGTTAAAGTGTGAAATTGCGTTAGAGACTCGAATTGTTTTTCGGTCTTCAGTTTGGGTTTTTTTATGCCTTACGCTACGACAGCTCCCTAACCCCCGTAACAGCTTACAGATGTAGCTAAAGAAGCTCAATCCGTCTAAGCCAGTAATGATAGAATGGGGCAACTAGAATCTTACTTTGCATATTGGCAATACGAATGTTAATCGTGTATAATGTTGAATAACAAAGAGGAAATTAACCAAAACTAACAAAAACTAAAACTACTTCCTCAAACTTTCATTCCAAATGAATATTAAAATACTATAAAGTAGAAAGTGTGCTCCATTCATTGTTAAGACCAGGACGAGGTTGCTTTTAAATTAAAGTGAACAAAGACCGATAAAATAAGTCGAAAAATAAAAAGTTTTCGAATTTGAAATTGCTTTTATGCAATGTATGCTCACATGAGATGTTAATAATTTAATAGAAATACCCAAAGTTGTAATCGCATTAAATAAATACAACTTATATTTTTGGCTGTTTTATAGCAGAGATTCTAAAAGATTAAACTTTATTTTCATCATAAAGATTTGAATATACGAATTATATATGTATATATATAATAGTACTAGGTATGTATCTTACAGCACAGTGCGACTCCACATCATGAATTTAAACAAAATAAACGCACAAATATATCAATTAATGTGGACACCTAAGCCCGGACTCAATCCCCACTGCCCCTCGCAACTGAAATCACCTGAGCAAACAGAAATCTGTACAAACATATGGACACCACGCTGCTGCGCCCTATACTATTCTGTTTGTGCTGTGCCAGACGCGGCTAATTGATATAAACGACCGTCTTCTACAGTCCGTGACTCTAGTAGCAGAAACGGGAATAAGGTTTATTAGAATTTATGCGCAGTCAGCATAAAAGTTGCGTATCTATTTTATTTTTATACCCTTCGACCTTTGCTAATGCTCATTACGGGTATACTTACTCTCAACAAAGGTATGCAACAGTTAAACTCCACAAATAATTTAAATTCTTGCTCAATATTAATAGTCGAGTCGATAAAAAATATAAAATAAATACAAGTATGCCAAATTTAAAATGTTATTATTGTACAGTCAAACCGTCTGCCCGTTTCAGGTCTTTGTTTTATTTTAGAGCCGTAGTAGAAACTATAATACTCTACAATTTATATTTGTAATTGGTCGACTTCGTTTGGGCACATTGGATATGAATGCAATTTTTCTTAGGGCCAACTCTGCCTCACAACAAGTGATGTTCGTTTGCATCTCTTTGACTTTTTGACGCGGTCTCTGAAACTGAATGAATATAGCCAATACATGTGAATGTCTCGCCTGAACGATAATTATTCACAAATTCCGAGTGCGTTAGTTAGGTGTAGTGGGCTATTGGGCGTGTCGCTTGCACAACTGGCACCTGAGTCAGATGGAACCTACAAAGTCGTTGCAGGCAGCAGTATCCATCGCTGGCGTTGTCTGGCAAAGTGCCTGTCTAGATTTCCACATAATTAAACTACAGCGGCCCTACCACTTGCCGTGGCACACGTTGCGCCACCTTCTTAGCTCCCACACCTGACTTTCGAATCCTAGAGCTGGGCTCCTGCTTCGTCAGGGTTTTGGTTACGTGTGCCACGCACGACGCCATCACCACTTCCAGTTCGCGTCGGTTGCACCCGGTAACGGGCACCAGGAAATAGGGTCGCGGGCAGCGGGTATCGAGCGAAGCGCAACGGGGACCAACAACTTTGACGTTAAACTTTTAATGCACGTGCATCGTGAGTGGGACGGAGCAATGAAAAGAGGGATAGAGGGAATGGGAAGGCCGACGGATTGTGGTAGCCTTGGCTGCCGTACTATGGTTATACTTGCCTGCAGCATTGACAGGCGACAAAAATGTCAATCACATGTTAAGCGCAAAAGAAACATTTGGCTCATGTAAATACAAATTCTTTTTAAGGTTATTCTAGATAAAGTTAAAGTTAAGATAAAGTTATCTCCTTTATTATTTAGGTTTGAGTAAATTAGAAACATGAGTAAATTAGAAACAAACACTAATAATACATATTTATCAATAAAATAAACAAGAATGTAACACTTTTTAAATACTTTTTGTGTAATCACAATTTCTTACACATTAACCTAAGTCCAAGCTTTAATTGGTGTCTAAATTCGATTTAGTTTAATTAAATTATCTGGATACAACATATATGCCATTAAGAGTATAATTCTAAGAACGATTATTATTCCTCTGCAAGTTGTAAAATTAATTTTAGACCAGGCATATAATATTGAAAAGTTGGTCAAAGTTTATTAAATATGATCACATATATCTTCAATATCTTTGATATACAATACTAAGTTTTATAGGAGCTTAAGTAAAATTAAGTTAGTTTGTTGCGAAAATAAGTTATAAAAGCTATGGAAGATAACCCGATATCCTCTGTGGTTCCATTTTAGTCAAATGGATTGCTAAGCAAAAAAACAGACAACACTTCTTATACTCGTCTATTAACGCTGCGTTAACCGCATTTGACATTTTTGTTGGTCTCTTATATTACGGTGTTTGTTGCATGTTTGCTATAGGAGGTCCTGGTAGTATAAGCTGGAAATGTTGTTGTTACTGCGTCAGCCTCGTTTGCAAGAAAATTTACTGGAATTATTTCGAGCAGTTCTAAATTTCGAAATAACGATCCGCATTTGACGGGCATACAAATTGCATTGCCTCCTCTGCCTGGCCTCTTGTATATTCGGCAAAACTCGGACTCTTAGTTCCTCACTTGGCTTTTTGTCGAACCCATATGAATGTGCATATGCACAAGTGCGAGTGTATGTGAGTGAGAGTGTTAGCACGTTTGTGTGTGTGATGTCCTTTACATTTCTTGGCCTAGCTTAGTTTGCCTTATTACACAGACTACTGCAGGGCAGCTAAGTTTTTGGTACGTATTTATTGTTAGATTTTGAACAAGTTGTAGATACGAGTACACAATTAAAAAGCTTAAGCATGTCACATGTCACTTACCATTAGCTGTTGACATTCCCGTACGCTAACAACATTAAAGCAATTTGTGTAATTTGCTAACATTTCAGACATTTCTTGAAATAATGTTAATTGAAACTTCGCAAGTTAAAAACCTTATGCCCATAAATATGGAAAGGAGAGTAACTTTACATTCTCAAAGTGTATGTAACCCTACAAAGTGTATATGCAATTCTTAATTAGGGTTACACGGGTCATTTTAGCCATTCATATTTGTCTGAATAAGTTTACTGGACTGATGCCCGATTTATTCGACGTTAGTAAAGTTTATACAGCTTGGGACATATTCGTGAATTGATGAAACTGAACTTCGACTGGCTAAGGTTTAATATAAGGAAACCCTTTTTAATATTTGCATTAAGCATTAGTTTTAATTTCATAGTTTGATAAGTTATTAGCAACTTAAAATATAAATTCACAGTGATCGTAAAAATACGCGCCCAGTGCTAAAGGGGTTTTTTATGAGCTGTTGTTCAGTGGCTATAAAACGACTTTTATGATATGATGTAGTAACAATACCTTGCAAATTATTCAATTTATTTTCACTTTCTCGAAACTGCAATAAAAATAATGCACAATCTCAAGTTCATTTTATGGTTTTACAATTTAAATGTGTTGGTGAACACGTTCCATCATCGCTCAAATGAATTGTTACCTCAGCAATCCGTTTTGCAGAGTATTTATTGGCTACTGTAAACCAGAGAGTTCGCCAGTTCAAACAGTTAATTGGCTTTTTTTTGTGTCGAGCCTAAACGGCGTTGCCACATTAAGAAATATTAAAAACTTATCGATTAAACACTGCCTCTGGCTAACTGCTTTTCCTTTCCTCATCCTTATGTCATTCCCCCGAAGCTTTTGATAATAAGAAACGCTTTGTTATGTGTTTCCTTCCGCTTACGTGGCCTGACTTAAGGCGCATTTGCAAAATTGAATACGAAGTGCAAGTTCCAGCAAATTGTGAAGCCTTTCGATTAGAAGAGGTAGCAGGGTAGCAGGCGCGTCGATGCAAAGCCTTACAAAAAGGGCAATTTGAAAACTTTGCCTTCGTAGTTGGAACTAACGTTAAACAGTCCCTTGGCTTTGGATCCTGCACAGTTGATTGAATAGTCCCGACCAGGAGCGGGGCTCTAAATCAGCCGTAAAAGTGCCAGTCTGCGGCATAAAACGCTCTTCACTCGATGGCCTCTTGTCCATATTGCTGCCAAGTTTCGGCAATGCGACAATTTTAAATAGAATGCCTCATTTGTACAAGCTACGTAGACCCGCGAATGGCGTCCCAGCCGGAGGAAGAGTATTCGGTTCTGGTTCCTGTTTCACAAACCACAAAGATTAATTTGTTATTGCTGAATGCCGTTCTTGTTGTTATTGTTGTTGTTGTTGCGAATGTAGTTGTACGTTTTTGCCTTGAAGTTCTATCGGCCTTGGAATTTTTAGCGCAGCACTAAAGGTGCAAAGGAATTTAATTAAATGTTCTTCTCACTGGCATCCCAAAAGTTTGCACTCACTGCAGCACCAGCATCAGCACCAGGACCAGGACCAGCTCCCAGGTGGATGGCGGCAGCTGTCACACAATGGGAAATTTTGTTGTTGCATAGGAAAACAGCATTTTTAGTTGGCCCTTGACATAGACTATTCTATGCTCAATCGAATCTTCCCCTTCTGGCCTGAAACTAACAAGCCCTCGCTCCCCCTCTATCACTGTTGAATAGGCTCCGATTTTGGATATCAATTGTTGTTATAGTAGTAATAAATTAAATGAAACAATTTTGGAAGCCAAAGTTGGAGCGATTTTAGTGCTTTAACAGGCAACAAAACTGGGCAGAAATCAAAGCGAAAACATTAAAGAGCTCCTAGAAAAGAGCAGGCCAACACATTCCTGGCAATGAGCTACTACATCAAAATCTGATCAATGGATTGCTATACTTAGTAACAAGGGGGTGGTGGGGGGCTAAAGCTGTACAAGGCGGCCAGGCGGATAGGCAGGCAGACAAGCAGGCAGACATAACAGGACAGCTGGCATACAAAATTATTTACTGCAAGAAAAATCCGATGCAACCTTTTCGCACAGAGGGCAGACCAGGCCTAAAGGCCAACAGACGCAACGAGAGTGGAGTGAAGCGAGGGCAGGTCCACAGCAAAGGTGGATTTTACAACGGAGTCAACGGTGACCAGGCCCCGTAGACAGTCGGCAGTTGGCAGCCGCATGATAAAGTTGCCAATGATGGTGATGATGATGATGATGGCGCAGGGACGATGACTATGCAGGCGACACAATAATGCCGTAATTAATCTTCAGGCGACTGATTTGTTTGACTTACGAGTTGGATATTTAGTATAAACTGTTTGAAATTGGGAGAAGGGTATCTAAGAGTCGAGTATGCTTGGCTATGGTTTACTTTACTTCACCTCTTGATACACATGAAGTAGTATATACTATATGCCTGATCAGCATCAATAACAGCATTCTTTATCAGTTCCTTAAAAGTTGATTATGGAAAATATTTAGTTTTAAATTTTCTGCATTGAGATATACAAGCATAAATCATACGAATCATATATTTCTTATGTCAGTAAACCCATCTTGATTAGTAATTGTTAAATGATTACATAACAAATGATCGATTTTAATATAACTAACTCATAGTAATTAATGCCTGCAGTATTATATCAGAAATATATTGTTGGCTTGCTCACAATGAGGTTGTCTTGGCTACGTATGTTATAACAAATGTTTGCCACTCGATCGACAGTTATTATGCCATGTGCGTCTCCCCTCGCCGCACGCGATTAAAAATCAGTCAGTCACATTCGCAGTGGCAGTCGCAGAGTCGCTGTTTTAGACACAACCTCAGAGTCCGCATCAAGCGAGCCGCACAATAGGAGTCCGATGCAGCCTCGAAATGGACTTGTTCAACTTTCGATTGGCAGTTCCGTCCAAAACTAAAACTGCAGTAGATGGATGCATGTGTTTGTGAGAGTGCTAGAGAAAGAGAGAGAGAGGGGGAGACAGAAGAGAAAGCGGGTGTAGGATAGAGAAGCCAATCGAAATGACGACCGCAAATTACACTTGAGTGGCAAAATTGCGTGGAACCAGAAAATCAGTCAAGTGAAACATTTTCGCATTCGCAACTTCTCTTGCAGCTGCAACTGCGACTCGTTCACTAGCCTCGTCAATGTGTGGATTGATATTTGGAGATGTTTTAGCTCTGCTCGCCGACTGAAGTCCAGTTATTTGTTATACTTTGATTTCTTCATGATTGACGTCATCATGCAGATGGCAGCTGACTCGGCGCCCGATTAAGTGCTCCCTCATTGAATGTCTTCATTTAGGAAAGTTCTCGGGGAAACTTCTCTAGAATACTATGGTATTCAAATAATCAACTAGGCACAAATAGTCTACCCTCCAAACTTCACAGAGGAATCAGCGAACTACTTTTGACCATGTCGGATATGCCAACCTCAGACTGTTTGCCCTTTGAAGATGACATCAACCTTTCTCCATCAATGCAATTTAGCTAAGAAAAGCAACTCAATTGGGCTGGTTATATGCAAACAACATTAAACTGCCCGTTTTAGGTTTAACATACCGAAGATTACATACCCTTTCTGGACTATGTGAAAAGTATTCGATTATAATTTGTATTTAATCTTTATATTTTAAAGTATTATTGTTTAAATAAATAAATTGTTTAATTACTTAAGACCTATTCTGCCCGGCAAAAGTTATCCGATTATTTTAAAAGGGCAACACTAGTATAAACTTGACAGCAACAAAGATTATAAAGAATATATAGACAATGTAAAAGAGTGTAAGAAATAATTGATATATGTACTCTCTATTTCTCTGCAAGTGTACAAGACTGTTGAAAGCGCATTTCTCCAGCCGTGTAGTTTGTTTTCATCAGCCAGACAAATCATCATTAAGTAAATTGCTCATAATTATCGCCAAGCGAAACTCGCTATTTCCTAGTGGCCCAAGCAATTCGCCTATGCCCCTCGCTTGAGACTAATTTCGGGCGTTGCAACGCGTTGCACATAAAGCAAATTGTGTTGGACAAGAGGAGACGGCTATTTCATACCCCTTACCAGCTGCTCTGCCGTTTAAGGTATATAAGAAAGGTATGAACCTAGTTAATACTGAAGCTAACTTCATATAATGCATGAATCAGTGTATTAATATTTGACAAGAAAGGAAAATAGAAACTTTAATCAAGAGATCGATCGAATCAAACTAGTTTTAAATCAATAAAACATGCTAGATAAACTAAAGAATATTTAAAAATTATCAAATAATTAATAAACATATTATTCATGCAATTATGAATTTTAATTCAGTGCTCTACAATTTAAACTACAATATAATACAAAGATTCTATAATATTCATTCATTTTGTGAAATACGTTTAAAAGAAATGAAACTTTATCTAGCCGAAAAACTGCCAATTAGTTGGCCTTGAACCAACAAATAGCCAACTGTTCTAATCAGCCGAGTGCAGTCAGTGTGTGCCAATACTAACAACTACAATCACAACAATACTAGCCACAACTAACATATAGTATAAGTAATGTATTTTTGGAGGATTTCCAGACTTAATATGGGTTCGTTCTCTCTGTCTGTTTTTCTTTCTTGCAACAAATTGAACATTTTGATTAGGATTTTTTCAAGACAGACAGAACACACACGCATACAGATACGAGAACACGAACAAAGGCAACTCAAGTGCAGACGAGGCGACGCCAAAAAATCCCATCCGATAGAGTATTCCAATAGAGTTCGGTTCTCTGCTTGCCGGCTTGGCCCGACCCGGGAACATTCAATTGCAATGCCCAAGAGAGTGATTCAATTGAATTTGTTTGTTTTAGTATACGGTTCATTTATTTGCAAAAACGAATGAATAACAGACCACACACGCACACACACACAGGCGCTACATATATGTGTGTGTGTGTGTGTGTGCACATATAATTTGAACTTCGTGGAACTTCCGGTCAAACGACAAGCACCCCACAAGCTACCTCCTACTCGTTACCCCCAACAGGTCAACATATGAATGTGTTTGCGACTGTGTGTGATTCTTTATATGTATATGTGTGTGTGTGTGAGTATCTGCAAGAGGCAGCAAAACGAGGCATATAAATGTGGCATTGTTCAAGTACTGGAGTCAAGTATATACGGTAAAAGTTGCGCTTGGGCCTTGTGTAAGTTTCTGTGCCCTCGGGGGAGCGCTTAAGATTTCATTGTGTGAATTTACTGCGGTTACTGCGTTCTAAAAATTCACTCGCTACTCCTTCTGTTATAGTCGTTGTCGTTGTTTCTCCTGCTGCTGCTGCTTCTGCTGGTGCTGCTGTTGGTGCTCATAAAGCTGCATATAAATGCAAAGGAAAATTCAAAGCGCGAACTGTTCAAACATTAACAGAAAACGAGCAGTCTGGGATCGACCGATTCCCCGATTCGGAACGGGCTTCATAGTCACCCTCATGTGCTCGACCAGAATTTTCTTTAGCTCACCTGTCTTGTCTCGACCCTGTCTGTTTCTTTACTTCGGCTCTTCTTTAACGACCACCACCCTTCCTTGGCCATCCAGACAACAGTTGGGGTACTGTTTGTAAGTTTCTAGACAATCCCAACATGTTACTCGTCGTCCTTGTCGACTTGGCTCCGTTATCTTCCGCTTGCGACTGACACCTTCAACATTATCACACTTTCTGGCAGCAGCATTCCCTTCCTTATTTTTTTGAAATCCGCGATTAGGTTTTACTTATTATTCGCAATGAAAAAATAAAAGAAAACCCTTAAGTTCAGTCTTTATTCTGTCTGCATTACACATTCTATCTCTTTAAAACTTTTTTACTACAAATTAAGTACAACAGAAAAATGTATTAAAGTGAAGTTTATTTCTTATTCTTAGTACAAGTTATCTTAATACCATCTATAGTTTTTCGACTTTAAACTATGTTCTATATACATATGTATGTAGCAACGCCCGTAGCTAGACGTGTGCAGGGTGTGCGGTGCACAAGGGCCTCCGTCTGCAAGGGGCCCTCTGCTACCAATATATGTAAAAGGGAACAAGGCAATTCTGCCACGCCTACTACGTAGCGGGTATCATAATTGCGAAGCGTAATGGAGTAAGAATGATTGAATAGTTTGGAAATACTATTAATCGATAAAAAGAGGGTGTCAAATCTTTGATGATTTGATGACGATTATATATCGTTAGACAAGTAAGATAAATTGGTATTGTTACTTCTTTTTGTTAAATGTTTCATAAACTAAAAACATAATGTATAAAAAAAATAACAACGAAATTACACTAGTGGCCCCCGAGAATTTTTGCAAAAGGGCCGCCGAGACCGTCGCTACAGTCCTGTATGCAACATAAGAATTGCTAATGACAGAGAATACGAGCACACACACATTCCTCTATGTATGTACGTACGTATACCCATTTAAGTATGTTTGTATGTATGTATATGCAAAATTTCAATCGGATTAATGCCGAACAGCAAGTACACATGGAATGATTTCAATAAGACTAAGTTATTCGTCAGCTTAAAGCCAATTGTCATTGGATTAACTCGTTAGAGAGGACAAGGAGGAGGCGGGTTGACTAGCATATGTTTTATGTCTTGGGGGTGGTTAAAAGATTGATGTTGTTATTGTTGTTCTTCCTCAGTTGATGCTTATAATAATGATCTGATTAAAGGCAGCCGTGAGCCAAGAGGCGTAGCCTTGGGCAAACTTCGTGGAGAGATTTAGCGTCTGCAAGTACATAGATACAGATGCATTTGCTCAAACGCATTCACACCTATTTTCAAGTGCAGCGTATGAACCCAAGGCCCCATGATACTTATGTACATACATAGATATATATAGGTATGTAGCCATGTGCACAACAATGTGCATGCTGATGAGAATGAATCATGTTGACTAAGATTGAATAAAAATCTTGTGTCGACAAAGGACCGAGTAAATTACAAACACACTACACTGACTAAATCAATCGATAGTGCTAAGCTTGCATGATTTGCTATTTTGCTGAATTATTCACTTGGCCCTAGTAAGATTGAAAAACTAGCACACAGCTCACACAATTGTATAACCCTGTCAAGGAATAGAAAATTATATCTTTAAAAACAAAACGAAAAATCACTATTTCTCTAATTATGTTAAGTCTTATTTATTTAAGTGTAACCATAGGCGATAAACTACCGTTAGTCAATTAGGTTAACGATAAACCTGTCGACATGCCTATCGATAAGTGTGTTGGATAACGCAGAAAAAGCGGAAAAGCGTCACTATAGTTTGAGCAATCGAATTAAATACATAAGTGGAAAAAAACAAAGGTAAAGGTTTTGCTGTTAGGTGCTTATGATCGGAGCAAAAAATTAACAATTTATAAAACTAATAAATTTTAAAAAATATGCTGCCCACGTAATTGAATAATTGTCCTTTTCCCCATTGTCCTCGCCGTCTTGAACATCCTAGGATGCGCAGAGATCCAACTCCTGCTGCCGTTTATCTTCATGGGCATCAAAGGAGTTTTCCGTGTCGTGCTCCTCGACAGCCTTATTCCTTCCTGACGTCATCTTGCGGAGCTTGAGCCACAAGGCGCGAGTTGTGTAAATAACCACAGCCGCCGCAACGATGTAGGCATTGGCTTGTATTGCACTAGCCCCAGCTTTTTTTGTTGTTGCTTCTGGTTCATCATCTCTCTGAATATGTCCTCCTTCGTTATGAATCATTGTCAGTAACTAAAAAGAAAAGATTGTTTGAAAAAGGTATCTTTTGGTTATCTCCTACTAAAAACAAATCTACAGAATGTGTAAATACACAGAAAAGTATCCAAGAATCAAATGATTATTTAACTCACGTATGTAATTGTTTTAAATTATTCAAAAAAAAATAAATATTTTGAAAATTTGATTGTGATCGTTCTAGTTCAAAACTAAGAATGAAGAAATTTACAAAACGTGCTGGCATCACAATTTACAACATCCGCCTACTAAGGCATATTTTTTTTAGGCCATGGATTTTAAAAAAATTCATGACCTATTGTGTTTGTCGGAACGGAAATGTGCGTAACAGGCAGAAGGAGGCATCTCCGACCCCATAAACTATATATATTCTGAATCAATATCAGTAGCCGAGTCGATAGAGCCATGTCTGTCTGTCCGTCTGTCTGTCTGTATGAACACCTGGATCTCAGAAACTATAAGAGCTACAGTCATCAAATTTTGTGACAATATACGTATATATTGCAGTGTCTCAAAGTTTTTTTAAAATTTTGACACGCCCCTTCCCGCCTCTGAAAATCAGTAATAACTATTTAAAAACTACAATATTAGCTCAACAACCAAAGTTGTATATCTTACATGACAAATACCTTGCCGCGGGCGTTATGTGAAAATTTCATTTAAATCGGACTATAAATAAGTGAGATATGATACAAATTAAACTCACTTTGAACATAAAGTATATACTTAAGCATTCCTAATTTACGCAAGCATACCAAAGTTCAAATCTTGCGTCAGACACAAAGCATTTTATTAAACTTTTTATTTGCATTGTATGGTAACAGAATTGGTTTACAATGCAGCTTTGCCGATGGGCCAAGGAGTGAAGCAATAGCCGAGTGGTTAGAGTGGCGGACGGCTGCGAGAGAGTGCGTGCGTGTGTTCAACACACCCGGTGGATGCGGGTGCGAATTTTCATTTATTAATTATTTTTTATTTTGTTTATTTATTTTATTCTAATAAACTAAAAGAATAGTTACAGGCAAACAAATTAAATTATTTTATTTTTGCATGTTCAGTAAGATTCCAATTGGATGTTTCCTATTTTGTTTTGCTCTCAATCTTTTGCAATTAGAATGCTAGAAAATAACAGAGATCATAAGCCCTTGTAAAGTTATGAATGTGCGAGTGGGATGCCCATACATACATGTCTGCATATCCACATGTATGTATTGGCGTACCACTTTAACATACATTATTGCACGATTGTATATACATACATATGTACAATTAGATTTGCAGTTGCTGTTGTGTACCGACGAAAGAAAACTAAGTTCTAATTACATATATTGCGTAACTAAAACATAAAAATCGCATACCGCCGCAGCCCCTCTTTAATGTTTTTGACCTTTTAATTTATTTAAAAGAAATTATGAAATACAAAAGAATTTCACATGTTGATCGCGGCAGCAATCGAACCTTGAACACGCTCAAAATCATTGGCCTTAGAGTCTGGGACATAGTCCACTCAGAGACTGAATATCTCTCGCAGTCGTCGAAGTGCGTGGCAAAAAAATCAAAAAGAAGCACATATAATGAAATTTGGTACACGCTAGAAATGCATACCTATACCTATTGTCTACGGTATACTTTGATAATCCATGGCCTTATACAGTCAGCTCCTGACTGTAGCGTTTGTATTTTTTTAAATAAATCAGAAAATTGTGTATTTAATATCTTTCTTATTTATATGCGTGTTGATGAGTGTAGACATTAAAAGACATTTTAAATGAAAAGAAAATAAGACAGCTAATAAAGTATTATCTACATAGATATATTTTAATCATGCGACCCACAATAGGTAAACTCCAACTCGATCTATCCCAGCGTCAGCACTATGTATCTGCGCATAGCTAAATTGTTGTTTTGCAACATGCAACCACAAAGCCAAACAACAACTTTGGCAGGAAACTTGGCTGCGGCGTAAACGAGAGCGTAAGAGTCATGACGAATTACTCTCCTTCCCCCAGCAACTATCGCACCACGCTGACGACCACTGCCCAGTCACGTTCGGGCGCATTGTTGGCAGAAAGCATCACTGGAGGCAAGCCTCACCTAACTGCACATAAGATAACAGCAACAACAACTGCCAAGCTGACGTCATAATTATTGATTGTGCCGCTTTTAATTGTGTCGAAAGCGCGTTTGTGTGTGCTGGAGAGCAAAGGCAGAAATTATATGTATGTACATATATATAGTATATCATCATGTGCCATGTAACACGGCGATATTGAGTCAAAATGTGAAATGAACAAGTAAACAATTGGAAAACACAAGACCGGACAAGAGATTCTGCGCATAAACTATCAAATACCCCACAACAAAGCTTCTCCGCAAGTGATCGAATTAAGTTTTGTGTCTGTAAACTGTTAGAGAGATTGATGTCGATTTAAAATATACGATCTGTTAAATAAATTATCCATTACCATACATCGAGCATACCCTTGCACCTATAGAAATGGGTATTAAAATGCATTGCCATAAGAGAAAAGAAAATCGTTTCTTCGTTGAGCTTTTACTTATTTAAAGCGTTCGACGTAGACATGTTTGTGGCATGTTATGAAATAGTTGCCAGCATAATAACACCGGTATTAACAACAACAACAACAACAACCACAACAACAATAATAATAATAACAGCAACAATAACAAAAACAACAGCTGCAAAAACAAAATTTAATTGAAATTACAAGAAACCACAAGAAATGTGGATAAAGCAGCGGTGATTGTGCAATTCTTCGCAGTAATTAAATAATGAGAAAGACTGAAAGTTGTAAACAAAAGCTATAGTAATAAATGTCCCAAGTTATACCATGAAAAATATCAATATTATCATCACCTATTTTAGCAAGTATCATTCAATTTACAGACAATAAGTATTGCAAGTAACTAACGATATCACTATTTAATATATATTGTTAATTAATAAATATTAAATATTTATATTAAATATATTGTTATATTTTAATATGCTGTATTTTGTTATTAAGTGTGACCTTATTCGTACACTATGTAACTTTATTTAGTTATCGAAAACCCTATCGATAGAATAGTGTTAAATAACGCTAATGCAGTGGGAGAGCGTCTGTATTGTTTAAGAGAGCCAAGGGAAATTGAAAAGACCAAATAATAAAACATTAAATTATTAATTAGACAATATATATATACACACAAATTATATATATATATTAGTCAATATTAAATAAATAAATAATATTTTCTTTGATAAAATAAATAACGACCAGCGTTAAGTGCCTGAAGCGTCAGCAGTTTTCGCATGGCTAATCATGTTTGATGTGATTAAAATACAAACACGCAAGCAACAGTTGAGTGTACTCGACTGTGATATACCCGCTGCCCATCTGAACAAAACGATTTCATAAATATATAATTTCTATGATAAGCGTAGATTGTGTTGTACCTTCTTAAATATGATTTTTAGATAAGTTCTAACTGAATTCATTTCAGCCATTAATCCATTCCCAACCTAAATTTCAGAAAACTTTTGGATGGTGTTAATTATTGTACTCACTGGAAATTAACGACTTAGCATTAAAATTATGTGTAATTCAGTTTTCAAAAATGAATTTGACTTGAATCCAATTGTAAGATACATAGTCTTCAAATTTAGTAGTCCTAGTCTTATAGTCTGAGGGATCTAGATTTTCAAACGGCCTGGCAGACAGACGGACAATCTGACATGTCTCCATATCGATTCGACTGGTACAGCTGAAAGAACATATCGAATAACTACATTTTTTATCGTCGTAGACTGTTAAATACATTTTCAGTTGGCACAAAATTACGATAGCCTTCTACGCTAGTAGTAGCGGGTATACAAACTATAATAAACACGAAAACTATGGGGAGACAGGTGGAGGTGCAGGTGCTTCAACCTACATACAGTATGTCATGTAACTTTTTCGTCACACTGTTTCATACTTCCTTTTCCCCTT
Source organism: Zaprionus davidi (assembly GCA_018903715.1). NCBI lineage: Eukaryota > Metazoa > Arthropoda > Insecta > Diptera > Drosophilidae > Zaprionus > Zaprionus davidi. The sequence continues at coordinate 41,941 of JAEIGL010000011.1, forward strand.
TTTCCCACAAGTCGATTGGCGATTTGGCTGCCATTTCGTGGCGTTTTTTGCCACACTCTCGTCCCATTATGACGCTTCGTGTATTCGCAGACTTCGCCTTTGATTGATTGATGGTGCTTCGGACTCAGCCAAGCTGAGCTGAGCTAAGCTGTGCTGCAAGCAGAAATTGATGAGATGTCAACCGGTTGCCATATGTGTTACAAATCAATGACAGTGCAATGGAAAAAAAGATTTGATTTAAAATTTTCATTTTACATGTTTCTGGCAATTAAAGTTCAGAGTATTTCAAAGAGTATTTTAGATTATGCACTTTTTAATGACCATGGGAGAACCCGAGATAATCTTAATTCCACACATTCTTCATGTACACATGCTTCTCGTGGATGCACGCAGTGCACAAAAAGGTAGGAGCATAGCAAAGAAACTAAGGTAACTTAAAGTATTCACCAACTAGTTTAACTATTTCCTATTCATATCAAGATTTCTTGTCGGTAATTAAGCATATGCAAGTAATATAATGCCTACATAAATGGAAAAAAACAATGGCAAAGGTTTTGATTTTAGCTTATGATCATGGCAAAAGGAAAAATTTATTAAACTAATAAATTTTAAATATATGCTATTCATTGTCCGTTTTCTCATTGTCCTCGCAGAGATCCAACTGCTGCTGTCGTTGATCTGCATGTATTTTCCGTGTTGTGTTGTTTGTTATCACTCCCGTCCGACATCAGCTGACGGACCTTGAACCACAAGCAGCGAGTTGTGTACCATAAATAACCACATCCACCGCAGCGACTAAGGTATTGTAACAGCTCCCGCTTTCGTTGTTTCCGAAGCGGCTTCATCGTCTCTCTGATATTGCCCTTCTTCGCTTTGAATCATTGTGTGTTACTAAAGAGGAAAGATTGTTTAAGAAAGGTATCTTTTTGGTTATCTCCTACTGAAAACTGAAAAAAATTTTAAAAAATTTTTGTTGGTTCCAGTTCTAAACTGCGAATGAAGAGATTTACAAAACGTTCTGCTGGCAACCAAATTTACCACAGCCTTTTAAGGTATATTCCTTTTTTCAAAAAACAAAAAAACAGTATTGCCAGATCATAGTCACCGGCCCTCTAATTTAAATCAATTCCCAACAACAAAGTCACAAATGTACATGCGCAAGAGTAAAGAATAAAGTTTATTTAATTTTAATAGCGTTTCTATTTATCTTCCGATCGATAAATCAACTTAAAATTTCCACAGACCCTAATGATCTAAGGCTACCAAATTTGTGTGGCAATTATTGTGTTATCAAAATTTTGCCACTTCCCTTTCCGCCTATGAAATCAGTTCAAACATCTGGAAAGCTACATTTAATCTGTAATATAAACTCAACAACACACATCACAATTTATAAAATTATTGATTTGTATAATTGAATCCTGATGACTATAATTCGATGATAAAATTTCTTAGTTATTTAAAAAAAAAGAAAAGTAGGCTGTCTTAAATGTTGATGCCAGCACGTTTTGTAAATTTCTTCATTCCCAGTTGTGAACTGGAACGAACACAAAGTTTCAAAATATTTTCTGAATACCATAATATATTTAAACACGTTAGTAAATAATCATTTGATCTATTGAAATTTTTCTGTGTTTTGCCGCATTTTATAGATCAGTTTTCAGTAATTGAAGATAACCAAAAGATATTTATCTTAAACAATCTATTCTTTTAAGTAACGAACAATGGTTCAAAACGAAGGACAAATTCAGAGAGATGATGAACCAGTAACAACAACAAAAAAAGCTGGAGCTAGTGCAATACAAGCCAATGCCTACATCGTTGCGGCGGCTGTGGTTATTTACACAACTCGCGCCTTGTGGCTCAAGCTGCGCAAGATGACGTCGGGAAACAGTAAGGCTAACAAGGAGCACGACACGGAAAACTCCTTTGATGCCCATGAAGATCAACGGCAGCAGGAGTTGGATCTCTGCGCATCCTAGTATGTTCAGGACAGCGAGGACAATGAGGAAAGGGAAAATGATTTAATTGAGTGGATAGCATAATTCTTAAATTCTGTAGTTAAATGTTTATAAATTTTGCTTCGATCGCAAGTGAACAGTTTTCAAAACCGAAATTAAAATAATACGGACTTGTAGTACGTTAAACTAAATTAGCAATTTAATTATTGCTATTTTTAATGGAACTTCGCGGAAAGTGAGAATTAGCTGGGCTGCTGCGGATTAGAAAGAACACCACCAAGTTCAATGATCGAAAAGAGAGTGATCTATTTTTAGAAAAAGGGAGAAGGCAAGAGCACAAAGTAAAGCCTTACTGCTAGCTTATGCTACTTAACAGCGTTTCATTCCGTATGTTCAAGTGACTTCATGTTATGCGTATGTATGTATACTACTTAAACACAAAATACTACTACTTAATAGAAAGGAGCTACTACTTAATATAAAAGTACATTTTTGTTATACTACTCCTAAATGACTCGGATCCAACATTCCGGCCACGTTGAAGGACTAAACTTCAAAAAAAAACAATTCATAATTGAAAAACCTATTGATAGTAGCTCAAATCAAATAATTGGCAAAACCGCCAACTTATGGATTGGCCTTTTAAAAACGCCGGTTGCCGTTTTCACCTCGGCCACTCGAACCTTGCCATCCGCTCCTCTTATGGTTGCGTTGACCCTGCCGGTAATCCAATGCTGGGGTGGAGTGTTGTCGTCGTGCACGATGACCAATGCGCCGACCTCGAGATTGGCCGCCTCGACCTGCCACTTGGCTTTGCCTTGCAGCTCCAGGATGTAGTCCCTGGACCACGCTTGCCAGAACCGCTGTCTGAGCATTGACAGCAGCTGCCACCTGCGCGTATACTGCCACCCTTTGGTCTGCTCGTCGCGCTCGGATTCTTGCGGCAGCGAACGCAGGGCTTGGCCGATGAGCAGGTGCCCTGGTGTTAGGGCCTCTCCATCGTTGGGGTCTGCGCTGCATGGCGTCAACGGACGCGAGTTGAGGATTGCCTCGACCTCTGCCAAGTGTGTGCGGACCTCTGCCTCTGTGAGGGAGGCGTCTCCTATTTGCCGCACCAGCAGACCCTTCGCCGACTTCACCGCTGCTTCCCAAAGTCCTCCGAAGTGGGGGCGCGGGGGGGGTATGAACTGCCAGTCCATCCCGGTTTCCGCTGCGAACGACTGCAGTTGAGACCTCTGCTCCTCGAATGCCTTCAGAAGGTCCTGGAGCTGGTTCCTGGCTCCTAGAAAATTCGTCGCGTTGTCGGAATATATCCTCCGCGGAACGCCACGTCTTGCGATGAAACTTCTAAGGGCAATAATAAAACAATTAGTGGATAAATCAGGAACCAACTCTATGTGAACAGCCTTCGAAGCAAAACATACGAATATTGCTATATACATTTTAATAGGTGGCCGGCCACGAATTCGTAATGAAATATTTATCGGTCCACAAAAGTCAACTCCACAGATATAAAAAGGACGCACTGCGGAAAATCTGTCTGTGGGTAGATCACCCATTATTTGGCCTAATAATTTTGGCTTATATCGAAAACAGTGAATGCATCTCCGAACTACTTGAGTGCATTCTCTTCGAGCATTTACGATCCAAATCTCTTGTCGAAGCAGACTGAGCATTGTTTTTGGACCAGCATGGTAATTTTTTAAATGTAAATGTCGAAGATATATTTTAACCAAATGATTTTTTTTTGGCAATTTTTTGGCCCTGCTCGGGCGCCATGAACAGTTTTCAAACCCGAAATTAAAATAATACGGACTTGTAGTACGTTAAACTAAATAAGCAATTTAATTATTGCTTTTTTTAATGGAACTTCGCGGAAAGTGAGAATTAGCTGGGCTGCTGCGGATTAGAAAGAACACCACCAAGTTCAATGATCGAAAAGAGAGTGATCTATTTTTAGAAAAAGGGAGAAGGCAAGAGCACAAAGTAAAGCCTTACTGCTAGCTTATGCTACTTAACAGCGTTTCATTCCGTATGTTCAAGTGACTTCATGTTATGCGTATGTATGTATACTACTTAAACACAAAATACTACTACTTAATAGAAAGGAGCTACTACTTAATATAAAAGTACATTTTTGTTATACTACTCCTAAATGACTCGGATCCAACAGCAAGCTTACAGCAAAACCTTGTTTAAATTCTGCTTGTGTATATAGGCAAATATAATTGACTTGACATTAATTAATTTATAATTCTTGAACGAAGTTTTATAGTTGTCAAATTTGTAGGAGTTTCAAGTATGAGTGAGTTGATAAGTCGTAATTATACCCTTCGAACATTGAAAATGGTCAATAAAGGGTATACTAACATTGTGCAAATGTATGTAATAGGCAGGAGGCGTGGGAGACCCCATAAAGAATATATATTCTTGCTCAGGATCACAAGCCGAGTCGATTGAGCCATGTCTGTCTGTCTGTCCGTCTGTCTGTCTGTATGAACACCTGGATCTCAGCTATTATAAAAGCTACAGTTACCAAATTTGGTAGGAAGAGTCTTGTGTACTATAAGCTGATCAAGTTTATTTCAAATGTTAGGTGCCACGCCCACCGCCCCGACAAATCAATAATTTAATTTTTCAACTCAATTTGTAAGCGCTGTATAAAAGATACAGCTGAATGAAATATCTACGTAGTGTCCAAATTACAATCCGATCGGACAATTATCACAGAAGTTATTTAACAAAGTATGAGCATAAAACCAAGTGCTTCTATCAGCTAACAAGGGAAGCGGGCGAGCGCGAAGCTCGAGCGCCATCTGTCGGGATTAATTTCAAAGCATATGCATATGCATATGTGTATGAATTTAACAAATTAAACTACACGGGAACATAGGTCGAAGGGTATCCCACTGTCGCGTTTTGCGCGACTAGAGTTCTGGTAAGAATATGCATTAAGCGTAAGTGCATACATTATTACATAAAAATTAAAACAATGGTAAAGGTTTTGCTGTTAGGTGCTTATGATCAGACCAAAATTAACTATTTATAAAACTATAAAATTTTAAAATTATGCTATCCACGCTATTCAATAATTGTCCCTTTCCCCATTGTCCTCGCTGTCTTGAACATCCTAGGATGCGCAGAGATCCAACTCTTGCTGCCGTTGATCTTCATGGGCATCAAAGGAGTTCTCCGTGTCGTGCTCCTTGTTAGCCTTACTGTTTCCCGACGTCATCTTGCGCAGCTTGAGCCACAAGGCGCGAGTTGTGTAAATAACCACAGCCGCCGCAACGATGTAGGCATTGGCTTGTATTGCACTAGCTCCAGCTTTTTTTGTTGTTGCTTCTGGTTCATCATCTCTCTGAATATGTCCTCCTTCGTTATGAATCATTGTCAGTAACTAAAAAGAAAAGATTGTTTGAAAAAGGTATCTTTTGGTTATCTCCTACTAAAAACAAATCTACAGAATGTGTAAATACACAGAAAAGTATCCAAGAATCAAATGATTATTTAACTCACGTATTTAAATGTCTAATAATACTCAAAAAAAAAAAAAAATATTTTTAAAATTTGGTTGTGTTCGTTCTAGCTCAAAACAAGGAATGAAGAAATTTACAAAACGTGCTGGCATCAAAATTTAGAGCATCCGCCTACTAAGGCATATATTTTTTTTAAATAAATCTGGAATTTGTGTATTTAATATCTTTCTTATTAATGTCAAGGAATATGCAGTCAATAGTAGGAATTAGACTAATGGGAATAGAAAATTGTATCTTTAAAAACAAAACGAAAAATTACTATTCGTTAAAATATGATCACTAAGCAATGAACACATAGAGACGTCAAACAGCTCTAAAGCCCCAGGAAAGAAGAACAGAACAGCTGTTCGATACTCAGTACAAACTGTGCAGCCAGCGCGCTGGCCGAAGCATTTGCCTATTGCCAAACTTCACAAGCAACGCATACATTCATACGCGGGCCGTGCATACATACACGCACACATGGAAACGATCGCACAGCGCAAAGTACGCGCATGCTTATCGTTCCGCTGTCGTTGTGCGATTGAAGCAGTTTTGATGCTATGCACAGTTTGTACTGAGTGTCGAACAGCTGTTCTGTTCTTCTTTCCCTGGGTACTAGGTCCGAAAAATCAGCTTCAAACTGTTTTAGAGCTGTTTGACGTCTCTGTGATAATTGTTTAGTGATATGTTATTTTATTTAAGTGTAACCTTAGGCGATACACTACCGTAAGTCAATGAAGTCAACGATAACCCTATCGACATACCTATCGATAAGCGAGTTGGATAACGCAGAAAAAGCGGAAAAGCGTCACTATAGTTTAAGCAAGCCAACGGTCCCACCAACTAGACTTCTTATCGGTATACGCGAATTAAATGCATACATAAATACACATATGGAATAAAAACAATGGTAAAGGTTTTGCTGTTAGGTGCTTGTGATCGGAGCAAAAATTAACAATTTATAAAACTAATAAATTTAAAAAACTATGTTATCCACGCAATTTAATAGTTGTCCATTTCCCCATTGTCCTCGCTGTCTTGAACATCCTAGGATGCGCAGAGATCCAACTCCTGCTGTCGTTGATCTTCATGTGCATCAAAGGAGTTTTCCGTGTCGTGCTCCTTGTTAGCCTTACTCCGTCCCGACGTCATCTTGCGGAGCTTGAGCCACAAGGCGCGAGTTGTGTAAATAACCACAGCCGCCGCAACGATGTAGGCATTGGCTTGTATTGCACTAGCTCCAGCTTTTTTTGTTGTTGCTTCTGGTTCATCATCTCTCTGATATTGTCCTTCTTCGTTTTGAATCATTGCTCGTTACTAAAGAGGAAAGATTGTAAAAAAAAGAAAAATCGTTTAACTCCTATTCATAATGGATCTGAACGGAAGGAAATAATTTTTGTCAATTACGTATTTCGAGACTAGTGTCCAAAAATAGAAAAGTTATACTAGTAATAAAATTTAAACTCACGTATATTAATATATAAAGTGGATATAAAATTTATAAAATTTGTTTGTGTTTGTTTCAGTGAAGAACCAAGAATGAATAAGTTTGTTAAATGTAAATCCGCTAGTAAATAAATTTATGACAGCCGCCTACTAAGGCAAAAGTATATTTCCTGCTTCAAAAACTGAGAATTATGTGTCAGCGTTCGAAATTTAAACAACAGTCGGGCGCGTTTCGAGTTGTTTGTAAAGCGCCTTCAATAGTATTTCATATTTTCGTGTTAGGAAACAGAGCTGTGAAACTATCGATAGTTTGCATATTCAATATATGGCGGTTAAGTAACAAATAAAATTTGTTTTTAATTTACAGAGGATAAGAAAAAAAAGCCATGGATTTGTACTAAACAAGAGCAACAGTCGAGCGGAACGCGACAGTGGGATAACCTTCGACCTATGTTCTGGTGTAGTTTAATTTGTTTAATTAATACACATATTCCTATGAACATTGTCTCAAATTATTTTCGTCAGATGGCGAGCGCATGGCACGGGCGCATAGCGCATAGCTGAAATACTTAGAGTATCTATGCTGATACTCTCTTGAATATCTTCTGTGTTTATGGTCCGAAGGCATTGAAATTTCAAGAATAAGTAGATATAACTATAAGCTTAGTATATGTTAGTCAGACAGTTATATATTTTATACGATGGTTACAAATAGAGTTTAAAAACTAAATAAGTGATTTGCGGGGGCGTGGCATCCAATATTTGACATAAACTTGATCTGCGCCGAGTAACATATATAGGAATCTTCATTTCAAATTTGGTGTCTAGCGTTTATATTAGCTGAGATCTGTGTGTTCATTTGGCCTGACGGACATGGCTCAATTGCCTGTTACATACATTTGCACAAAGTTGGTATACCCTTTGACCTTTTTCAATGGTCGAAGGGTATACAAAAAATAATACCCCGCCACGGTAATCACACAGCCAATGCCGCATTTCTGCCCTGGTGGGCTAAATTGCATTATGAAATAAAGGGAATGACTATCATTACAATATCGCTTACTATCGATATCGTCGATAGTGGGCCGTCACACATATATTCGATAAAATTAAACTGCCGTGAGTGCTCTCACAGGCTGTGTTCATTAAACTATTGTTTATAATAAAAGACGCATTTATCAGTGTACATGCACGACTTTTAATTTAGCTGATTTGATTTCTTCTTACTCGACTTCGCTGAACGAACTACAAACCAAAAACAATTAGGCAACAGCAGAAATTTGAAACGACATTAAATATACAATACAATTGTTTTTTCTTGTACCTGCTCCTCAGGTTGATAGTGGAGCGTTGTATTCAGCTTGCGACCCCCCTAAAATCGCAAGCAAGCTAACGTCTTCCGTCTTTCTTGTCTTCCATATGTGTCAAATGTATCGAGTATATGTGTGTTTGTGCGTGTGTGTTTGTGCGTGTGTGCGTGTGTGTTTGTGCGTGTGTGTTTGTGCGTGTGTGTTTGTGCGTGTGTGTTTGTGCGTGTGTGTTTGTGCGTGTGTGTTTGTGCGTGTGTGTTTGTGCGTGTGTGTTTGTGCGTGTGTGTTTGTGCGTGTGTGTGTGTTTGTGCGTGTGTGTTTGTGCGTGTGTGTTTGTGCGTGTGTGTTTGTGCGTGTGTGTTTGTGTGTGTCAACATTTACTTCGGATAGACATTGATGGCCTGGGTCTGAACAGGGACTGATGACTGGCCATCGCATTCCAGCTCATCTTTCTCCACAAGATCATCTTCAGTCGGCTTTCTGGCTCTCATTCTTCGCAGTTTCAGCCATAGGGCGCGAGTTGTGTAAATAACCACAGCCGCCGCAACGATGTAGGCATTGGATTGTATTGCACTAGCTCCTGATTTTTTTGTTGTTGTCGCTGGTGGTGGATCCTGTCTCTCAAGTTGTCCTTCGTTTTGAACCATTTTTCCTTACTTAGGAGAAAAGATTGTAAAATAAAAATGTCTTTCGTTTATCTCCTGCTCAAAACAGATCTAAACTGAGAGGACGATTATTCTCAAAATATACAAAAAGTATCCAAAGATCGAAAAGGGTTTTAGTTTTGGGTTGTATAGTTTTTGATTAATCGCGATTGGATTTAAAAATAAATACTCACGTATATAATTTATAATACGCCAAAAATACACGATACAATTCTTACTCTGATTTTGGTAAACTTAATTTAAATGCCGAATTTATAAATAAATAAATAAATAAATAAATAAATAAATAAATAAATAAATAAATATGTTTAACTTGTTACACAAACAGCTGTTCTGTATTTGAGTTCAAGATTACGAATGAAATATTTAACGGAGATTCAGATCTTCATGCCTAAAATTCCAAACTACAGGCATGCTAAGTTTGTCTGTGATTCTAAGTACAATGGAATGAAATCAATCAAATTCTATACAAATATTATGTACTTAGTGTTTTTTATTCACTGTTTTCATTTACAATTTTCATAAACAAATATATATAATTAAATTAGACTATCAAGTTCTTATCATCTTAACTGCAAACTCCATTTGACATACGCGATATCTTAGCTCTAGGCTGCTGGGCCCAGAGACGTACTACATTGTATAGTTTCTCGTCTATACGTATGTAGTCCTGCTTATTTGACTTCGCATAATTCATATTTGATGAAGTTTTTGACTTATGTAGCCAGCTCTTGCATCAGGCAGCAGAAGGGATACAGCAACTATGGGACAACAAATACAATTTGCATTTATATTTCGGCAAGTCTCGCTGCACAGTCAGGTCCTCATGACTCTTATACATACATTTGTATCATCACAAACTGCATAGTGTTAATTTCACATGTCGCCCGCATCCGTCAGCTCCATGTCTGGCTGCAACTTTTCCCTTTGCTGACAGTATACGGATTTGCATATGACCACAAAAAGGAACTTCGTGAAGAGGGCACCTGATGGACGTGGGGCATAGACCTTGCTGTGCTGGCGTGTTACCTTGTTCTTTTTGTAAGCATCTGACGCTTTTCACTTTTCTGCAACTTGCGGAAATAAATTCATTATATTTTATTCGAGAGTTCGATTCATTTTTTAAAGTAAAGTTCATTTAAATTAATTATAAATTGTACACCCCGCAGAGGTGGGGAATATATCGCAATTAAATATACTTTAATTGATTCAGTAAAAAATTCACGGGACTCGTGCAGTTTTTTTGAAAAAATATTGTGTAGTTTTAAAGCATTCACAAAGTTTTGGAGCCGTGGCAACCGGTGCGGCCAATGGGCGTGAGATTTTTGGCAACGGCAGAGGGCCATCTACTCTTGCTTTTCCCTCACAGTATTCCTCCCTCTCTCTTCCTCTCATTCATTCTGTTTCTCTCCTCAAAATGCTATTGGAAACTTTGCGTAACAATACATTTTCGAGGCAGCTGCAAAAAAGGGCGACGAGAAAAGAGCTCGAGGAACAAAAGCGCCCAAAACAGACAAAAACAAAAGAAAACTTTGCGCTGCCTATAGCCTACTTATCAGCGTGGCGAGGAGGGGTGTTCACTGTACTAGCTCGTTTGACGGGTGAAACGGTTGGAGCGGTAACTGCAACAGCCGCCGCATTCAACTCTCGGCATCCGTGGCGACTTCCGGCGTACTAAATTATGCTCAATTCCCTTTTTTCATTGTGTTATACCCTGTATTAAAACGGATTAGGGAATATACACACTGCAAGGCAAAAATATGAAATGGAATGTGAGAGAAGCAATTAAGTCAATAAGAAAGACTGCTTAGGGTGTCCTCTAAAGCAGATTTCACTGAAGAGATGGCAATTTGAACTTTATTTGGACTTGTTTCGATGACCGCATCACGAAGTATTATTCTCGTTCATAAGTATCCCAATTGCTTTATTGCTGGTGCTTTGTGATCATAATTGTTTTTGTGCTCTGCTGCAAGTGCTGCCTAGAAATAGCAACAACAGAAGCAGCCACAGCAGCTACAATCTTAACAATATGAACAATCGCAAGCTGAGCTGCAAACGGCTGCTGCATTTAATTTATAAACTGCAGTCAAACGAGCGTTTAATATATCGAGTCGCACCTCTCTGTTTGCAACGGCTTCGGCTTGTGTCTAATAACCCAACGCGCAATTCAAACAGAAACTGATTCCAGGGGCAATGTCAATACAAAAGTGCAATGCATATGCTGAACAATTCTCCCTGGAAATAGTTGAGCCATTGAAGAGGGAATATTTATTTTGGCCAGGCGTTTGCAACGCACCTTAGGAGACATCTCCGCACCCTTAAAGTATATAAATATATATATATATATATATATATATATACATCTATATATATATCACTCATTATAGCTGGCTCGAGGTCAATTAATTTAATAAAAACAATTTGTTTTTAATTTATATTTTTCCGATATATATCGGTTACACTTCGGTAACCGTCTTCAGGGATTGATTTGACACGTCTGCTCTTGCGGGCGCGGAGTTCCTAATCAGTATTAGCAGTGAAGCAGATCCAGCCCTGTCCGTGTGTCCGTCTGTTGCTACGCAAACTAGTCTCTCAGTTTTAAAGGTATCTTGATTAAACTTGGTACACATGCTTTTTATTGCTGTACGCTGTATATAAGTGAGAACGAGTCGGATCACACCGATATATCGTATAGGTGACGTACAAACTATAGGCCGATTTTTGTTATTTGTCAAGATATCATATTTATAAAATACATATAAAATTTCAACAAAATCGGATCACTATAACATATAGCTGTGATAGGAATAATCGGCCCAAATAAAAATTTTTGTATAAAGTTTTGATTTTAGCACAAACCGAACTTACAGTGTCAAACAAAGTCAGACATAATATTGAATATACACAATACTCAAATCTGCACATTAATTTATCACTAGCATAGGAATAATCGAAAGATATAAGAACCTGCAATGGTATAGAACCTTCGACAAGTCTCTAGTTAGTTAAGTTTAATGCAAGGCAACAAATAATCAATTTCTGGAATGGTTTTAAAATGTACAAATAGTGCTGTACTTACTGCTAGGCAGGATAGTTTTTACTACACCCCAACTGTCACTACGTGACTATGCCACACGTGCCACAGTAGATAGAAATATTGCCCAACTACATCAAGACACACATCCATTTGTTATTTATGGTGCTTCACAGCTCAACTTAATTCATTCCCGTATTCCGAATTTCTTAATCGCCTCAACGTTGCTCTGCTCAAAGCACTTTTCGCTGTTGTCATTCGTCCTTCGGCGTGAGCACGACTTTTATGCCCTGTCGAAGTCGATGAAAGTGTCGTTTCCGTATTGTCTTCACATCTTTTGCCTTGAAAATCCATAAATCTTTTTATGATTTTGCTTTGCAGCAAATGACTTTCTTTGCTTTCGTCGGGACTGGATTCGACTGTGACGCACACAAATTGATGTGTGTGAGTGCGCTAATACGCAGTCACACGCACACACACACACACACGTATATAAATAAATGAATCTTGTTTTATTTAGTTAGTTGGCAAAACATTTTAACAAATTTTGTGGCAGCACGAAACGCCATTTCTGTGACTGTCGCCATCACGGACACAGCACGCAATCTGCGTTTGGGATGAGTACAAAGAGCGAGTCCAAGTCGGGGCTTCCCTTGAAGCTTGAAATCTGCCCGCCATGGCGCCGACAGTGACACCGACACCGCCCGTGACACCGACAGCGACTGCGACTGTGACTACGATGGCGGCAGTAAGCGCCATGACGACGCGCCACAGTTGGTTTGGGTACGGAATAAGACAGGCGCCAACTAAGTTGTAAAATTACCAAATGACTTATAAAAATCGCTGAAACTGTTATCGTGTGGAGAGCGGTTAAAACCATTCCTCCTAGCATGGGATTGGGCAGTTCCATCACCAATTCCAGTTCCTCACTTCCTTACCTGCCGGTATTGGAATGCCTACGTAATGCTGAACACAATTTAAAAGTACTCACAACTCAGCTCTGAGCAGGTCAATGTATCACGCATACGCCGTGTGCCCATTTGTTTTGCCTGCTTCACAATTGAAATCTACCACATCATCAGGATTTCCACGGCACAAATCATGAATGAAAAGCAATGCAAATGCTGAGCGCTCACACACACACGCACACACATCCAAGAAGTGTTTGCCCCAAATCCAACTCTAGTACTTGGATCAACGTAGCACTTTTCTGCTGTTGGTAATGATGATGATGATACTACAAAGGATGACTGCATTGACAATGATGAGATTGAAATCACTTTTCATTGCATTATGCGGCAGCGCATAGACGTAGCTTCAAGTTTTTATGCAGAGTCTGGGACTGCGCCAGACACCGCTTTCGGGCTGGCAATCAAAAAGTCATCAAATATGAATTTCACCCTAGCATACTCTGCTAAAATGAGTGTAAAGGGTGTACAAACAGGCAAAGAGTGGCAATGTGTATATATTCCCGATTACAGTTCATTACTACGTGTATATAAAGTTTGCAACGAAAAGTAGAATTCATTTCGGACTTTTTAAATTCTGTTTAAGTATTCTTGGGTAAAGTAAACAAGAAAATAAAGCAGGGTACATCTGTCATCTGTTCATCTGTCTAACGGTCTATCAAAATTCTAATTGATGCCTCAGTTTTCAAGCCATGTTAGTGTCGTAGAAGAGGGCAGATCTATTAGTTATGTACAACATATAGCTGCCATATAAACTATCAGTCAAATGCAGTTACTATACTTTTCAAGATATTGCAAGAAAATTTGTTCCTATTAACATTTTATGTTATACTAATCTGATATATAGTATATAAGTTAGTATAAGTAAATAAGTTAAAGAAAACATAAATAACAAAATAAGTAGTGAAATATTTAAAGAACTAACTAGCCTTACTTACACTGAATAATATTTTATTTTTTCTTAAGAATACTCCCCTGTGATGTTAACATACGATATTATGATGTTTGGATTCTTCACTTAATAAAATATAAAAATTAAAAAAAAAAAAAATACATTATATATAATTATCATTGAACCATTTGGCAATTTTTTTACAGAGACTACAACTATATGAAATCTTTGATTATACTTGTTAAACCTTACTTTCTTGTTAAACCTTTAAAGATTATTTATTAATTGTGTGGGAAGGACAAACAAGCAATTGTTTCTCTGATTCAGTGCTCATCGAAAATAGGAAAGTTAACATTAGTATTTTTCCAAGGTACCATAGCAAGACTATTTCAATTTCATACTTCTTTCCCTCTTCTTCGTATATCAGAGGAGTTTCTAAACATAAACATATCGTATAACTTTAATATAAAAACCAGAATTAAAATATTTGTTTCGGCAATAAGAAGTACACTAATGTAGACTGCAAGGGTATACGACATTCGGCATGTCGAAGGTAACCTTTCCTCCTTATTTTATTTTTCTTTGTGCCATTTGTTTTTGTCCAACTTCTGTGTATAGTGCTGTGTTGTGTTCTCTGCCGTTCAACATGGTGCAAAATTAAATTAAAGTTTATGGAAGCGGAACGGCAGCAGCAAAAATCATTTGCCACAAAATCCACTAAAACCCAATTTTGGGCAACAAACAAAACGAAACACGCACAAACAAGGACTTTGCACTAGCAGGAGAGGCTGGAGATGTGTGCAGGGGGGGGTCAGGGGGATCAGCATATGTGTGTGTAAGTGTGTGAAAACTGCAAAGGCCACGGAATTAGAAGCGCCGAGAAAACTTACAGACTGTGTTGGGCACAAGAAAAAGACGAGTCTAGTTCGAGCTCGTAGAAATCTGACGCTTCAAGTTGAATAAAAAACGAATGTACAAAGGCGCGAGTTGTGGTAAGGAAGGCAAAAGAGAGGAAGCTATATTACCATAGCCATTGCTCTGCAGATGAGTTGAAATTCCTTGCAATCGTATAAAGTCGTCACCATTGTGTTGTGTAAAGTTCTCGTGCCGAAGTTGCCGCCAAATATACTATATATAGTAAACTGAAAAATCATGTCGCATGACAGAAAGCCCGACAGCTTGTTACTGCCGTCAGTCACCCTTCGACCAGCTGTTGTTTTTCGGCTCTTCTCTGTCTCTCATCTGCCACATCCGCGTTGCCGCAGACACAACAAGCAGCAAGATACTCTACCGCCGACGACATGAACAAAATTACTAGATAAACTTGCACACTGAAGTAAAACAGATGGACCCGCAGGCCCTTAGGATCCCCAACATACAAGTATGTGTGCTACTGGATTGTAGGACACCTCAAGGGTATGTAGAGTGGCGTATGCTTTCCCCTTGAGCTCTTCTGATGTCGTACCTTTGTTCTATCTTTATTCATACTCTCATACATAACCAGAAATTGATGCACTTTGGCAAAGGTTTCCCAATCTACTACAAGTCCTTTGCAAACCTCTTCACATCACACTAAGAATATTATTATAGTTGGAATTCTACTATATATGAACAAGATACTCGTATAATCGACCTTTTTATAGATTAGGTCATCCAATTCTTAATTTATATGGCTCTATAAAGACTGTTTAAATTTTAAAAAATTGAAGAACTGCAACCTACATCTACAGCAAGAGTAAAAGTCCTTTGGCATGCCAATGGTCACTTTTCTCTGCTGCCGTATAATTATATTAAACTCAAATTGTGATCTCTTTCACTTGCTCCCACATTTTCTTTTTGTAGATTTTACGATTTTAGACCTCGTTTTCCGCAGCACAAGGTAATCGGATCCATGTGCCTGGTAACTCGAAACGATGCTGCGTATTTTGCAAATAATTAAATGGTTAAAAGCAAAAAGTCGCAAAAGTAGAATGAGGCAGTCAATGGGGGAGGTGGCCTTGGCATGGCATGGCATGGCAGGGAAACAACAAGTAAACTGATTTTCTTTAGTTTTTCTCGTTTTTTTTGCTTTTTGCTTTGGATGAGATGATAAAAGCCAAGAAAGAAAGTCAGTCGATATGACGGTGACGGCAACTTGATGCCAACTTGGCTGAAAGTGTTGCCCAGACTGGTAAAAGGCAAAGGTAAAAGCAGCTCAGATAAATTGTTATCACTGGGCATGGAGGCGAAAGTTAGGCGAGTAAGATGATACTTTGCCTGCACCTGGCGATGCAGCAAACAAGCATGCGAACAGAAAGACAAACAAATCGACTGACAGACGGACGGACAGACAGACGGACGGACAGACGGACGGGCAAAGACAGGGTGACTACTTTGGTCATTGAGAACTCAACGCCAAATGTCACAAGCATGCCTTGAGTAAGAGTCCTCTTCTACCCCCACACAGAGAGCGCTTTAAGTCCAACTTTCCATTGTCAATCTTCCGCCTTATTCAGGTGGTCTGACATTGATGTAGTTAGTTGTGGCTTTTTGACGCCTCTCTCCTGTCTGATCTGTTGTGATATGGAAAGCATAAGTCATGTTGCAGAGCTGAATTAACTTGATGTTCTTATGATGTTTATAGAATGCACAATTTCAAAATAGATTTTCGATAAACCTCCCATTTCTTTCTGTCCCGTGTTCCTATTTATCTCTCTCGCTCTTCTCCAATTTCTCTTTGCCTTGTTCTCTTATTTCCCTTTGGTTTTCCAAGCAATCTCCCTTTTCTTAATTCTTTTCCACACGTTTAAGGACTCTCTCTCCCTCTTTTTTGTCGTTTTCCCTGTCTTTGCTTTTCATCAGCTCTGAGTTGAACAAGTGGTCTACTTCATTTCATTCATTAAAAGTGCACTCAAAGACAACACGGCAAGCTCGATGAAATGTCGGAACATCTTTTGCTCGACAGGCTAAGTACACACCACAGCAGAGTCTTCCAGATACTTGTCCATATAGACTTTACCAATTTAATGAAACAAGATCACACTATCAAGTTAATTTCATGAACCTCAGGCTTTAGCAATGCAAAGGTATTGCAGATTCATAGGAGTATGCAAGACTATTTCTAGTATCAATAGTAATTCGCCATATCATCTGTCTGTATGAACCCTTCTAACTTAGTAATTATTGGAGCTAGAGACACTGACTTTTGAATTAATATTCCTTTCTACTTAACTGAGATAAAGTAAACTGAGTATCCCAAAACACTTAACCTAGCTATGTAGCAACCTAGTTATCGAACTCTTTAAATAAGATTTACTTCCAGCTTTTATAGTTCCCTTAGTAGGTTCGCTCATGTCTAATGCTTGCGCATAGTATGAAAAGTGCAGTCCCAAAACAATTTATGTTTAAGTATGTTTATTTTACATCATTCTCACATAGTCTAAGTGTTTTCTTGTCCTATCGTCTCACGGTTCGCTTGTCCACCCTCCGCTTGGTGCGAGTCTTCTTTGAACATCCAGGTCTGCCAAGTAAAAGGCAGCTCAAGTCATCGAGGCCCCTGGGTAAATCCATGATCTTGTAGATCTCGCCATTCATCTCGGTGCACAGCCAGTGGCGCGAAGCGTCTCTGGCGTCTCTGACTTTCTCCAGCTTAGACGAGAGCCTCCTAGTTTTGGGCCGAACCTTCGTCTTTGTTCGCCGCTTCGCCTTGCTGGCCGGAGTTCGCCTCGACTTGGTTTTCACGCGACGGGTTGACAGTTTGGAGGGATTATGGGAGACATTGAATGAAGAGCAGCTATGGATATTCGAATCTATACTGAACTGCGGATTGGTGTACATTATCTCGGCGGCAGTACTGTCCCGAGGACGGCCACGGTTGGAGTGTGGCTCGCAGAGGCGACGTATCACACTCGGCTTTATTGGTTTGCGAGTTCCCTCCTTTCGCTTCTTCTTTATTGAGACTGAAGGTTTGACTGTCTCCGCTTGCTGTACGTCCGGCACTTCATCGCCACCTTCCTGTTTAGGCGCAGAGTTCTCTGCCACTTTAGCCGTAGGTTCATCGTCTACTGCACCTTCCTCCTGTGCGAAGGATCAAGGATCAATTAGGCACTGGACGAAGGAGGGCAGAGTCGAGCTACTACTTACACGTTGCGTTAATTTCGATTTCGACATGTTGATTTAAGTTAAAAGTTGAGTAAAAGTATTTATAAATAATTTTTACGACTTCTAATGAAATAAAATCAAATAAAATAAAATTTAAGTGGTCCCTACAAAAATGGATGTGACAGTGAAAGTGAAATATGAATACTATAAACCACATCAACTTCCAGTCTTGGTTGAAATCTCAGAGCCTGCTTGATGAATCGGAGTTAACTCTCAAATTCACTTGCTAGCATTTATTCTCTCTGCCTCTCATCCTTCTTGATTGCTTCCAATTTCGAGCTAAGTTCAGGTTTAGTTTACTTTCGGCATATTGCCGAAAATATCGTGACCGTAGTGCACCCAAAAGTGATACGATACGTCGTATATCCTCAAATTTTTTTGAACATGGAACTGTAGCAGATCCCAAACGAGTTCAAAAACCACGCCCGCGTCCAATAGGATGGTGCTACATGCCATACAGCAACTGCAACACAAGACTATCTTCATCGGAAATTCCCGAGACGTGTTGTATCCAAAAACGGTGATATTGACTGGCCGCCAAGATCCCCAGATTTGACACCGCCAGATTTCTTTTTGTGGGGATTTTTGAAGAGCAAAGTTTTTACCAACAAGCCGAAGACCTTAGAAGATCTAAAAGATAACATTCGAGCGGAAATGGCAGCTATCACGCCCGAGCTGCTTGTGAATGTGATGAAAAATGCGAAAAAAAGAGCCGGCTTTTGTATTCGAAATAAAGGGGGTCATTTGATTGATGTTGTGTTTGGGAAATAGCTCAAACAAATTGTAAAAAGGTCATCTTAATAAAAAAAAAATTGTTTGAATGTATTGACCCGTTTCCTTTGGCGCACCCGTTAGTTCCCTTAGTAGGTTCTCTCATGTCTAACATGTCTAATGCTTGCGCATAGTATGAAAAGTGCAGTCCCAAAACAATTTATGTTTAAGTATGTTTATTTTACATCATTCTCACATAGTCTAAGTGTTTTCTTGTCCTATCGTCGCACGGTTCTCTTGCCCACCCTCCGCTTGGTGCGAGTCTTCTTTGAACATCCAGGTCTGCCAACTAAAATGCAGCTTATGTACATCCATGATCTGGTAGATCTCGCCATTCATCTCGGTGCATAGCCAGTGGCGTCTCCGACTTTCTCCAGCTTAGACGAGAGCTTCCTAGTTCGCCTCGACTTGGTTTTCATGCGACGGGTTGATAGTTTGGAAGGATTATGGGAGACATTGAATGAAGAGCGGCTACGGATATTCGAATCTATACTGAACTGCGGATTGGTGTACATTATCTCGGCGGCAGCACTGGCCCGAGAACGATTTGGACATGTTGAGTTAAGTTAAAAGTTGAGTAAAAGTATTTATAAATAATTTTTACGGCTTCTAACGAAATAAAATCAAATAAAATAATATTTTAGTGGTCCCTACAAAAGTGGATGTTACAGTGAAAGTGAAATATGAATACTATAAACCACATCAACTTCTAGTCTTGGTTGAAATCTCAGAGCCTGCTTGATGAATCTCAGAAATCTCAGAGCCTGCTTGATGAATCGGAGTTAACTCTCAAATTCACTTGCTAGCATTTCTTATCTCTGCCTCTCATCCTTCTTGATTGCTTCCAATTTCGAGCTAAGTTCAGGTTTAGTTTACTTTTACCGTGCTATTTACCTTTGAGCTTGACCAAATCCGCCTGCACCCGCAGCAGGGCTGCAGTCTAACTTATATTTCTATGGATTTCTAGTGTATCTCAAGGATGTTGCGTGGCACGGAGAGGGGAGAGGGGCGTCAATGTTTTATGCTGTGCACGGCGAAAATTCACATAATTGCAGTTGGAATTTCACAAACAACAGAAGAGCGCGTAAGCAGAAAGCGCAAAGTAAACAGAAAAGCGAAAAGGAAATGAAAACGAAATCCACTGAAAGAGGAGAGCAAATGTCTTTAGTACTCGACTGTTTAATACCCTGCACTGAGTTGCCAAGAGAGCGAAGACTGTACATGACTAAACAGGCCTTGGCAGGAGTCTTTTTAGAGATATAAAGAAAGGATTTTGATTACAATGAAGTTCCTTGAAGGTTAAGTTTTTAAGCGAAATCTAGAAATGCTTTTAGCATTTAGAACTAATAAAGACTACTCTACAGTAGGTAATGTTACTGTTATAATAAACAACACAAATCTCAGTCTTTAATGCACCTTGGGAATATAAGAAAGACCCTTCTTACGAAACCTTAACTGCAGTTGTTCTCAGACATAGCAAGGAAACAGTATACGGAACAGTTTCGATGCTGGTCATTAAGACTGAATTAAAAGAAATCGCGAGGGTTGCGATACTGCCTCCTCCACCTGCCCCCCCTTCGCTATTGTGTCCATGGAGAAGACAATTTCGAGGGGGGAATGTAAAAGGACTCGGCTATGACTTTAATTAAACTCCGTAAGCTGCTGCTGATTATTAATTATAATGCAACGGCAACAGCTGCAGGTGATCACGGCGCACTGTAGGAAGGTATAGAAAAACCTGAGAAACCCTTGCACAAACTATGAGGCGAAGTATCAAATCTCACACTCCCACTCGAGGGGGGGGGCGTGGGTTAACTTAAAGACAGCGAACTACTTGGCTTGAACAAGAAATATGAGAACTTTAATGAAATGCCGAGTGCAGCTCAAGACTGCTTCCCCTTGCAGCTTTCGAACTATCGGCAGATCCAATTTGCAAATTATCAAACGGTATATTTGCAGCCACCCACATGAATTTGAAATGTTGGCTTTTTTACGGCAACTTGAGGCAAAGGCAACAGCAAGATAACTGAGTGTTGTCCCTCTGTGGGTCCGAGCTGAATGTCATGGCTAGCTGCACAGCTACATACCCTCTACCCTGTAGTTGAGTTAAATAATGCATATATGTCTGTACTATATGTTATGTGTGTGTTGCCAAGAAAGAGGCAGAGCAAGTTCATCTTGTCTGCCATAAACGGTTCACATTCAGTTAAAGTCGTTGGTTGGCTCGAATCCCCTCTTTGTCTTCAATTTGTGGGGTATCTGTTAGCCTGGTGCAGCCGAGAGTTTACTCTACACGCTTGTTTGATATTTGTTTATTCCAGAATTCTCATAAATTCACGTTTTGGCTTTTTGGCCACATTTCTTGCCACGTTCCACACGGCTGTTGCAACCTTTTACCGAACGTTTTCGTCATTCACAGTTTTTTGCCTCGAGCATAGTAACCCACACACACACACACACACACACAGTCACAGACATACCTGAATTGGTATGCAGTTTAGTAGGCATCGCATGCAGCATCATTCGACCAGTCCTGCCTGTTGACTGCGACAGGCGAGTCAAATCTCTCAAAGATTCCCATTCATGGTGAAAAAAATAGGAAGAAAATGTTACTCCCGGCAAGTCGATGTTCTAATACCCTTGCCTTGACTCGGCACTTATTATTGGTTAATATATGTAATATACAACTATTATCAAAATAATATCAGATTTCTATTTTTCTGCATCTCTTTTTTCAATTCTATTTACATATCTTTCAATATGATTGAAGTGCAGATAATGAAGAAATTTGTGAATATATAATACAATAAAATACTTCAAAATTTAAGCTACCTTATTGTCTTGATAATAGTTTTACATACTAATATAATGATATAGGATTACAGTATATAATCCCCTTACTTGTCTAGCACCAATCTGATACAGCCATAAGGAACACGTCTGCACAGTTGTATATCAACATATATCTAAAGAGTCAGTTGTACTTTATATATATAATTTTATTACATTAAAATAATAAAGGAATTTTATATTATTTTGTTTAATTTTTTCCTACTTACATTAAAAAATTGTAAGTTCATGTTAAAACTATTATTATTTCTAACCAAAACTTTGTTTAAACAATATTGTGCAATAACCTATTTCACTGACCAAGAGTGTGTTGCGCTGTATGCTTTAAGTTTCTGACTGAAATGAATATACCCTGAGGTAGGGTATGCAAATCCACACAGCCACCCACAGTGTTTTGTTTGCCTTGGCTTTTCATGTGTGTCCTTAATGCCTTCCAACTCGCACTGCCAACCCCACCCTGCCGCCCCCCGCAGTCCCTGCCACAACAAACACCTCCTTTTTCGCGCTGTTGTGTTTTCAGGGAACTTGGTTATGGTAATCGAATTTCAAATTATTGCCATGAGCTATGTATGTTCTATATGGTATGTAGGCATGTCTGACATGCAGAATTGACAGGACAGCACACACTGCCAGGACACCCACACACACACACACACACACACACTGATACAGACACAGCACTCACACAGGACACATATGACTCCAGCTGCTTGTTTTTCATATCTGTGTTTCTCCTATTCTTCCTCTCTCTTTCCCAAGTAGCCACTGACGCTTTTCTCCATTTCCATTTCCCCCTGTCCGATCATGTGGGTGTGTGTGTGTGTTTTGGGGTTTGTGTGTGAGTTTTTTTAACGATTCTTTTTTTTGGCAGTCTTTGCCTTTTTTGCGATGAATTTGTTTTGGTTCAGTTAGGTTTTTTTTACGATAGTTGTTGCTGTTGTTGTTGTGTGTTTTGTTGTATGTCTTGTTGTTTTGCTCGTGTCCCATTTCCTATGTCCTTATTGTTGTTTACATCCTGTTTTTTGCGGGTTTTGAATATTTTTGCGGCGCATGTTTTGCCATGTAATAATTTAATTGTCGGATTTGGAAGCTTAAAAACAACCCGCAGCGCATTTCCCCCTACCTCTCCCCCACTCCTCTGCATCCTCCTACTAAACACCCCACTGTAGTGTCGCAGGTGAACCTGAACTCTGACAGTTGTTTGTCTGACATTCATGAAACTATCTTCAT
Source organism: Zaprionus davidi (assembly GCA_018903715.1). Lineage (NCBI taxonomy): Eukaryota > Metazoa > Arthropoda > Insecta > Diptera > Drosophilidae > Zaprionus > Zaprionus davidi. The sequence continues at coordinate 64,729 of JAEIGL010000011.1, forward strand.
GTTTGACTTTAGAGTTGCCCATTGATAAATCGTCATGCCAGACAAAGACAAATAGAGAGTGAACACTAAAAAATAATACGATACCCTTTAAAGAACCTTTACCAACACGTTACCCAACACTAACACTGCACAACAGGAACAACTAAGGCGTCGAATGTGTAAAGAGTGCAGTTAAACTATGTTGAGCGTTCACTTGCATAACTGGTGCGTTTATTGTCTGATTTAACTGAAACTTGAAGATTATATTACATTTATATTACATTACATTTTCATTACATTCAGCTATATAATTGTCAAATTAAAACATAAGAGTTTAATAGTTTGTTTAAAATTGTATTCTAAACTTAATATATCAGTTTGTACGAGAAGTGGGCGTAACATTTTAAATTTTAAATAAACTTTTACTAAATACGTTAAAGATGAAGCTTTATACCAAATTTGGTGGCTGTGACTTTCATAGTTACTAAGATCTGCGCATTCATACGAACATCTAAATCATTGTTGGCTCTGCCACGCCTTCTTCCCTCTATTTACGCTAAGCCCTGAAATAGCTTTTCCTAATCCGCCAGCAGTCGTTATCTTTTGTCTGCTATTCTCATTGCATTTTTCATTGGCCCCTCCTGAAATTGATTTCAATTACAGGCAATTAAGCGAAAGATATCTGGCAAAAAGAGAACTTGCTGCACTTTACATTACAATACAAACAAAAGCCAAAGACGCTAACAGCTGCAAACAATCAATTGCCAAACCCCTGTTCTCCCACCCCGTGTCACCCACCCCTCTATAGCACCTTGCATTTCCGGCAGCTCCAACAAAGGCGGATACAAAGTTTTTATCCACTTTCTGGAATTTCTTACCCCGCTAAATGCAAATAAAATCAAGAGAGAAAGCTTTACCTCGACATGCCGAAGGGTGTATACCCTTGCAGCTTATGGCTTAAGTTCACATCGATTGTTCCTATGCTAATTTATATATAATAGTATCCAATTTAATGGGACATTTCATGAGTTTAGTGTTGGTTATAGGAAGCCTGATAGCTGGAGATATTATTATTACTTCATTCAAAATATAATATGTGATATAATTATTATATATTCCTGTTGTACACTAGGGATATAATAAATCGACTCCATCGGTTAAAATTCAAATTCTAAACGGTTTATTTGGGTTTATTATATAGTAGAGATATGATGGACAATTCATCCTGTGTTTCATTCCCATACGTACTATACATCGTTAGTAATTAAGGTTTGAATGGAAACTATTTTTCAATATCTGCACATGCAATAATGTGAAAATCTGCACTTTTGACTGATTTTTCCTATTAAAAATATATATACAATATATAGTATAAATGCAATAATTTTGAACTTATCTTAAGGATTTCTGTAAACTACAATATTTCTTAAGTTTCTAAGGTTCACACACAATATTTAGGTAAGCATTAAAGGTTTTCCTAGTTTTCTGGTGTTGCAAATCTATTCTACATGTAGTTAATGTGGGAGTATATCTTAGAGTATACTTGTAGTATGATGTGATATATTTCTTTGCAATATCTTGATAAACAACGTAGTTCTGCTGATAGTTTCTGTGACAGCTATACAATTGATACTAAATATATTAAATATACTTTATTTACATATACTAAAGTACTTTGTTTTTAATTTTATCATTGATTAAAAGAAGAAATGAGATGATTTTTAACACATATCATCACAAGCTTACTATATCTTATCATCATACTTATGTCTATCCTATCCGACCTATCTGTTCCGATATCTCTGAGTTTCCTTTGCAGTAATCAAATAATAGAGCTACTGATCATTTTAACAAAATCAGAAAACTGTATAAATTATAATTAGTATTAATATCATTATTATCAATTCTCCGAGCATGGTACTAGGTATCTCACAGTTGAGTGCGCTCAGAAGAAGCTTTTACCAACGTGTTGTCTGCTCAACAACTGTTCAAGGAAATTCAAAAGTGGGAACAGTTACTCATTACCTGACTGGCCTCTCACAAGAACAGCACACGTCGAGCATATTTCTTGCGCAAAGAGAGTCCGCATTTCACTCAATGAGCGCTGAGTGCTTTCAGCAAGCATTCCCAAGGGGGGAATCTTAGTCGGCTTGGCGCACACATGCGTAGGTGTCTTGGCGCTCGTGAGAGCTATAGGCAAGAGAGGCGGACAGAGAGAGAGAGAGAGGCAGTTGTGTTGTCTGGCTGTAAATTGTGATCTCGTGGCTGACTCACACATTGCAGCACATGCAAACGAGTCTGCTGCGTGCGTGTGTGTCTGTGCGAGTGTGTGTGCGAGAACGACGTCATCACTATTGATTCTTTTTGGGGCCTCTTGGTTCACCAGCTTCCTCCGTGAACCCCCCAGCCTCTAGCACTGCACTTTAAACTGGTTTCTAGTAGCACCGGTAGCAAGGAATACTTACGGGGTATTACGGGGTATGATGCAAGTAAAACAAAAGAAAGTTAATGAAAGATCAGTGTAAGTAGAAAGAAATAGATAGAAAGAAAAGAGATATTAGATGAAAACGAGTTGAAGATCAAAAGCTGGAACTGTTATACTTAGTTATGTTATTAACAGAGTATGTTAGAGTCGATTCCTCGAATCATTTAGTTTGTATGCGATCATTTCGCCGCCTTTATTGTTGCTATTGCGATTGTGCCAAGTTTCATTTCCAATTTGCAGTTTTGACATTTGATTCCATTTGACATGCATGATCTTCTTCCTCATAAAGGCCACTCCTCTCTACTTTCTACTCTCTCTCTCTTTCTTTCTTTGTCCGCTCTCTGCTGCTCTCTTCTGCTTATCGAACCAATCCTTGCGCGCCTGACTTTGTTAAAACTTTGCGACCTCTTTTTCCTTTGTGCTCTCTCACACACACACACAGACTGGCCCACACAGGCACTCCCTTGCAAAGCCTTGAAACGTGTTCTTGGAACACAACGCAAAACTAGTTCCAATGGCGTCCGGTAGGCGCTCGAGTGATTTACTTTCCCGCCGCGAATACAATCCCAATTCCACAATTCCAACCGCAACTCGAGCCTGAACAGCATCCAGCGAAGCTTTATTCACGCTTCTATTCTCCTGCCGCTTCCTCAGTCTCTGCCTCTGTCTCTGCCTCTGCCTCTACCTTTGCCGCCGTCGGCGTTCGCGTCTGCGCAACTTTTGATTTTGCCTGGAACCGGTTTGCCGCCTCGGTTTCAGTCTCCGTCTTATGTGCGTCTATCTGTGTGTGCGTGTGTGTGAGTGGAGTCTGCGGCTGTAACAACAACTGACCCTCGAGCAACACCAGCAACAAAAACTACTGAATAACCAGAGCGTGCCAGCCGACGAATTTGTCGTGATCGATATCAGTCAAGTGATTGGTGGGTGTACCGCAATGGCCCAAGTGCTGCACAATCAAGCTAGAATGTGAGAGCATAATAAAAGTTTTAACAATTTTAAAAGCCAATTAAATATTTGTTTAATATTTATTTATTTATTCAACTATTTATTTATTTATATGTATAACATCAACTAAACCTGATTTATTGTTATTAGTTTATAATCGCAATAACTGTTTTATTGGGTGCACTACAATGTTTTAAATATAAATGAATGACTCAATATAGAAATTTTGAGCTAAAATGCCATAAATATAGTTACAGTATATATATTTTAAATGAAGTCAATGTGGATTAAATGAAAAGAATAGACTTAAGGTAAGCCTGAGAGGGATCGGGTCTACAACTAACATTAAAAGAAGAACTAGTGAATTCTATAACAATGGCTTTTGCTATAAGTAAAACACTTCGATTATTCAGTCTCTCAAGATCTCATCTGTTATTTAGAATACATACCTCAGAGTAAGAAAGAATGATTTTCCGTGTTTCTTAATTGTTTACTACTTATGTTCTTTGCTATTTATTGATCTATCAAGTCGATTATTATACATTCTGAATATGTAGCTGAATATATCTACACAATTGCAATTGGATCAGGTTTATATCGAATGAGTGATAACCTTCGGCACATACCTGGTTGACAATAACATGAACCTCTTCTGCAAATTGCATTTTGAATGGCACATCAAAGTTGAACGAGTGGTTTCTTCAGCTTGTTTTACTTCAATGTAGGCTACCGAAGGTATTTTCTTGGTAGAAGGTGCTAACACACTTCCAATTGGCGGGTCTCTGCTGTATGTGTGTGTGTGTGTGTGCACGTATACAAATGCCAGGCAAGCTGCATGCGAGCAAAGTCTGTGGAATGAAGTTGCAAGCAATCTCTGAATCGTAATGAGACTTTCTCTTGCCCTCCAGCTGCTGATGCTGCCCACTTACACGTGCTCGGCCACAATAACTTTACCAATGAACTCTACCAATCGGCGTCTTTATAAATAGAACACACACACACACAAATTAATTTCTAATAATACTAGAAATTGTATCAACAATATTAGAATCGTGCACAACAAGTAAACACGAATAGTGTGGCAAACACTCGACTCTGTGATACCTAGTACTCAGTTTGTTGTAGATGCATATAAGATAGAGGTGCAGGGAGAAAGAGTGAATATTGTGGAGATGTGACAATTATCAAAATAGTAATGATATCATGATAAATTACTTTAGTTCGATAAATTAGAGGACAGCTAGACAATATATCACGGTATCACGATTCGACTATTATTAAGCAAGTTAAGTAATAAACAAGTATGACAACTTTTATCAAGATATCCTAAAGATTGAGGCACATATTATTAATATCTTTATTAGTATTGTCTAGGGTTGTCATATCAGTAAATTTTCATCATTTTTAAATAAATTTATGCATATTCTAAAAGTTATTAAAGGTATACTGACCCATCTGGCAACCCTAGAATCAGTCAGTTGATCAAGCTCAGGGTGGTCACCTTCAGTGCAAACTGAATATACCCTCTACCAGTGTATACCCTCTGTGACGGCATTGCGGGGGCGTTTGATTTCGCTCTCTCGCTTTCACTCTCTTTGCATCTTTCTCTTAGTGTATGAGCTAGATTGCTCGCGTGTGGTTGCTGTTGTTCTAATCTTTGTTATGCTGTTGTTGTTGTTGTTGCTGCTTTGATCCATTTGCATTCACTTTTTATGTGGCTGTCTCTCTCTCTCAGTGGGGGTGTCTGTGTGTGTGAAGGTAGAATTAATGACACAAAATATATCTGAAATTTAAAATGCACTAAAGAGCCAAAAATAAACAGTGGACATAAAACAAATACGTAAACGGTCAACGGTACTTATGGTCTTCAGGCTTAATTATTCCTAAGCGATTACTGAGGTAACACGGCTCGAGGTGAGGTTAAGTTGAGTTTGAGCTCAATTTGTTGTTGCTGAAATCTCTGTTGTGCTCATTTGGCCAGTTAACCCTTCGTATATTGTCGAGTCAGCGACTTGAACCCATTACACACACACTCGCAGAGACACACACACAGACACGCTTACACACGCACACTCCACTTCTTCCAGATTGCGAACTTCAAACAAGATGCACTCACAGTTCTGTTTGTACTCAAGTTACCACTCATTGCTCTCGCTCTCTTAACTCAACAATGCTGTCGCTCTCTCTATCCAACGTTCGCTCAGCAAGAAAAAAACTCCAGCAAAATAAACCAATAGAGAAACAGCCGCCACTGACTCAACAACAACAACAATAGCAACAGCCGCTGTGCTGAGTTAAGAGCGACAGAGAGGGAGAGAGAGAGAGCGGGCGAGTGAGAGAGCAACTGAGTGAGAGAGAGCGCGGTCTCTGCTGCTGTGGCTGCTTCGGTTACTGATTGGAATTTTTTTGGTGCATAACAGCGGCATAACAGCGCACGGACAGAAGCAAAAACAACACCGAGCAAGGCGGACGTGTGTGCGCATTTTGTTGATACGAATCTACAAATTTTGTGTGTAAGATCCCAAAACAACAACACCAAGAATAAAGGCTGTTACAACCCAAAACAAAACAAAACAAAATAATAAAAATAAGTGACGAAAATTAAGAAATATAAATAAAGATAACAAAATATTAACGAATTCGTCGCAGAGTTGCCTTGCTCGCAGAAAGTGTTGTACAATTTACCTGAGAAAGAAAGAAAAACAAAAACAAAATCAGAAATCGAGTAAAAACGTTAAGATACAAACAACAATATTGCTACCGCGTCGAGGAAACCGCAGAGAGCACAGTCGCAATTTGGGAAATCACGCGTACTTCAACCAAACAGCTGTCAATAGTGAAGAGGCAGAAAGAAATACAAAAAAAAATACAGCAACAACAAAAAGCTAAAAGAATTTCGTGTTTTTATCAACTGAGCAAGTCGGCACTTTTTTCTTGTTGTTTGTCGATTTTGACGTCTCTTGCCTCACGTGTGCCAGTGTGTGTGTGTGTCCGCGTACGAGCTGTGTGAGTGCGTCGCCTTAGTTTGCCTTTGGTGTAAAAAGTGCAGAAAACGAAACGAAACGAAAAGTTCGAGTAATAAAAAAGTGTTAAATCTTTCGCATTTGCCTTCTCACGTTACGTCGCGCTCGTCTTGTCTCGTCTCTTACCGGCATTTTAATGACGTCACGCTAAGCAAAAGCAACAACAACAACGAGAAGAACAGCGACAAAAGCAACTGAAGAATCAGCGAAAGTCTTGAACGCATCTGTTTCCTCTGCGCCTTCGCCCTCCTACTTCCATCCTGCTCCATCTCACTCTCTCGCTCTCGCTCGCTGTCTTTCCTTCGTGTGTGCAACAACAAACAAAGCAAAGAAGATTCTAAAATAGCAACAAGCAGCAGCAGCAACAACAACATCGAGAACAGCAACAACAACAACGAAAGGAATAAGAGCAAACGGCGAGCTTCTCTTAGCGGCTTTAACTTAAGGTGGTTATCGAGTTTTAAGGTTATATTCTGTTTGATTCTCCCAATTCAACTCAATACTCAGCACACACACACAGACAAAGAGGTGTATGTATGTGTGTGTGTGTGTTGAACAAACAACACACTGAAGTTTGTTTCTAATATTTGTGTGGTTAGAAGAGAGGGGCAGAGAGAGACAGAGAATGTCGCGGGTCGAGCTCTCAATAATTCGCAGAGTAATCATATTTTGTAGATCCCAACTGTGCTTCAACTTCTTTATGTGGGGGCTAATGAACTGCGCGCCATTTACATATGAAATATGTATGTAGAGTATTATATATGGCGGATAATCGACATGCTCTTCAACGAACTAAGCTCTCCAGTTATTGTACATTCTATTTCAGTCGAACGAGTCGAATTCTTCAGTATAATTATCTATCTATCTGAGCTAACTTCCTTTTTTATTTATTATATTACGTAGACTTTAGATATCTCTGCAGTGTCTCTACTCCAATTCATAATTTACCAATCACAGTTGATAGTTATCCATTCCTACTTGTTCTACGACATAAACACATAAGTTATTTAAGAAATAATTTGCCAAATCATCAGTCGTATAATTATTAGTTATTTTCTATATATTACTCATGAAATTCGCCATTTATGCACAATAGAAGAAAGTATAAAGCTGAAATAATAATAGTTATAATAATTAATTTACATAATCCAAACATAAAAGATCACCAAGAAGTAACGCACATAATATTATAATAACAGAGGGGAACATTTGATATGCAGCATTAATTATATTGTAATGATAGCAATACATGGTAATATAAGTATAATATGTAGTATATATAATTTGCCGTGGGGTTATCTAAGCAGTACAGTCCTTAGTCAGTCTGACATCACCTACTTGTATTCCATATATAACCGATTTGTACGTGAAATCAAGTTTTAATAACCCAAGCTCTTGTTGCTAGATCCTACTCGACAACGATGTTTTAGTTCCAGTCTCGCATTTCACGTGTCTCGCTAGTTCTCCATTATAATCTTCAGTAATTTCTTTCGCCTTTTTTGTGTCGTTTCTTGTGGCAATTGAATTGGAACAAAAGCTGTCAAAACGTAATAAATGAAACAGCGAAGTCGTCTGGAAAACACTAAATAAATTGCCGGCTCTGTTGAATGTCGATATGCATCTTCGAAAGTTGCGCGGGTAGACAAAAAAAAAAAACTCAACTCAACAAATGCCAGAGGTGAACCCGGTTCCAGCTCAGTTTCGCTTTTGCTTTTGCTGTTGCCTTTGCTTCGGAATCTTTAGGGCTCTCTGGCATGACTAATCGATTCGATTTTTCGTCCAAAAACCTTCAAGGCAAACTCTCGCAACCCAACACACACACACACAGAGCAGAAAATATTGGTTGAAAAACTTAAAAGTCACTGGACAAATTTCATGAGCTTTTTTGACATTTTAAATTGCAATTGGGGTTCATATAGTATTGTCAGACACTGTAAGGCATTGGCCACAAGGAATTCTCCAAAGACTGTTCCATTCTTTCTTTCTTTAACACAACATTCTGTTTGTATCAATGCTCACCGGTTCTGGCCTGATCTCCTTTTCTCCTCTGCCTCGTTTTCATTTCATTTTTTTCCACATTTCAGAAAACACATACAAAAGTTTTGATATTTCAAAAACATGTGCTTGTCCGATTCTAAAAATATATCTCCGTATTTTGGGCGCTCTCAACGATGCCACAGCAACAAAATAGATGGAAAAATAAAGCTCCCCAGAAAGTATACATGGCTTGTTGTTGCTCTTGTTGTTGGTAGTGTGACCAGAGCTCTGGGGCAGATTAATAAGTTTGTACTTCCCGTATCCTATAAATATCTCTAGTATAAATACGCCTATATACACACATACGCACATACAAATATATTCAACGTGTTTCGAAAAAATATAAAAAAATGAAATTATATATATAAAATGCAACGTGTTTTGCTGATCGCTCGTTCTCTCTCTTTCGCTCTCTCTCTTTACGTCTCTGTCCCAAAAAGCGCGACAGCTGTTTCACATTTTTGGATGTATCTGCAGCTGTGCACCGTCTGCCCCCACCCTCCTTCTGCGATGCCCTGCCCCTTCTCCGGTTTGCCAGACATCAAAAATAAGTTTCGTGCATGAAATTTTTGCATCCAAAACCAGCAGCAGAGAAGCAGCAGCAGCAGCGCAGCAGCAGCAGCAGCAGCATCAGCGCATTATATAAGCAGCGCTGCTTTAACCCTTGGTTGCCCATGGTACTGCTCGCGTCTCTTGCTAAATTAATATCAATTGAAAGCCAAATTAATTGTTTAACCTTTGCATGGAGTGTCAAGGGGCGTATGCGAGGGGGCAAGGGAGCAAGGGGCCCTTTGGGGCGTTACGTTAGCCTTCTGCAAGCTGTTTAAACAAATTAGTTCAAAGTTTAATTTAATTTCATTTGCTGCAGCTGCCTTTGGGCAGCACATTAATTATTGTTGCTGCTCTCTCTTAGTATTTTTCATTTGTTCATTTCTCTCTCTCTCTCTTTCACCCTCTGGGTTTATTTTTAAGTTGAATAAGTTTTTGCACATGCAAAATATAATTACGAAAAATGTATTCAAAATTTGTGTTGTGTTTTTGTATTGTGTGCGTGCGATAAGCAGAAAGCTTATGAATATTATGCCAACACATATTGTACATATTGTATGTCTGTGTGAGTGAGAGAGAAGAGGAGGGAGAGAGTGAGCGAGCTGTGCTCTTTTCAATATTTTGTACACTCTCGGGAAAAGTGTAATTCCTAAATTTGGGATTATTATTCTCACTCTCTCTCTTTGTATCCCTCTCTATCCCTCTCTATCTCTCTCCCTCTCTCTCAGTTGTACATTTGAAACGATATTCATTCGCCTCCAAAACAGATTTTAGAATCTGATGTAATTAGCTGCCCGCCTTTCAAGAAATCGATTCTGCTCGTGCCTCTGCGACGATGTTCAAAATAAACAATAAACGACTGTGTGTATTCGTTTCTGTTGTTGTTGTTTTTTTTTTGTTGTGCTCTACATTCAAAAAAATGATGATAATGAAACGCGAAATAAAAATATTTTGGGTTGACTTAATTAAAGGCTTTGGCAAAGATACCCATTATTCTCAGTGAAGATTAGATTAGTTAAACAAATCTATATTTGATTATTTTATGCATAATAAGAGGAGTTTGAATATTAGTATTATTAATATTCTATACACTCTTAACTCCGTATTCACGTAGAGATCAGGTGTCCTTTTGCAACTACTTCCCGAGGGCCTTGTAATTGTAATTGCCTTGCATTTTAATATAGCATGTAATAAGCTGATAAAACAATTCACAAATTGAAACAAATAAGAAATTAAATTTTACTTTTTTTCCGATTGTGTATTTGTGAAATCATCAATAGTTTTTTGCAAAATCTATATTTCGCGCCCTCATATTCGCAATTCACAATATTTGCAATTCATTCAATCATTCTTTCGTCGAATATATATGTATATATATTTTAAAGGCATAAGAAGTTGGGACAGACCCCACAAAGTATATATGTTCTTGCTCAGTCCGTTCGTTTTCATTGACAGGCGGGGCCCTTGTGCACCACACACCCTGCACACGCCTAGCGACGGGCCTGCACTTGCCAATGTATTGCAACCCTGTATTTCATCTGGTTTTCACTTTTGGCACGTTTTACGATGCTTCCTTCGACTTTATACAGTTCCAAATCTACAAATCTTGGGCAACTCGATACTTAATAATTCATTTAGACCATAAATTGTGCTGAGAAACAAAATTTTACTGCTGACTTAATCGAAATGTTGTAGCAGACTAGCAGAATCAATAAGCTTTGAAGGTAAAAACATTAATATGATGATTCGGGGAAAAAAAGATTCGACAAATTTTCGACAGATTGAAAAATGCGAAAATAATTATGCAGGCGAATGAATGACAAGCGTTATTAATTACTCTTAAGTCATACATACCTTATATACTCTACACATACATACATACATGTGTATGTATATATATCTTTATGCCTTGTCCGCTTAGGATGACGTTGTCGACGCTTAGGAAACCTCTTTGAGTCAGAGAAAAACTCTTCTGTCTTTTGTTCTTTGTCACCATCTTATCAGGTGGTGGGGTGTGTGTGTGGTGGCGCAAAGGGGCGTGTCTCTTCATCCCCCGCGCCTGGCTATAGCTCCAACGCACCCTACACACACCCTACACACATATAAGGTCTCCGGTGTTTAACTTTTATCTAATCGCATTTGTTGATAGCAACTGTCGAAGCCGCATCGTGTTGCGCCTTCTCTTTTACAGCTTTGTGCCTTGCGTTTTCCCGATTCTTCTTTTCACATTTCTGCTTTTTATGGGGCTTCGCTAAGTATGTGGGGTCTGTGGGGTGACAGGGTGACAGGGCACTGTGTACCTGGTGGGTCGGTGCGTTATGTCTCGCCCCCGCCTTACGTCTTGCTTGGCTCTCAAGCGCGAGAGTTTTTTTTTTTTTTGCGAGTGTTTTCACTTTGCAATGTTTCTGCAGCTGCCGACGGCGCAAGTTTCCCATTTCTGTTGCGGTCGCGATTATGTGAGGCCTTTCAAAATACTTGTAGCAAAGAGCGAAGCATGCATGCGGGCTCTACGTAAACACGCAATCCAATTGTTGCCTGCTTAAAGCTGGAGACTCTACTGTAACTGCAAGTGAAGCCCGCCACTTGCTAATCACTTGCCAATGCGGATCGAGAACATATAGAGAAAGACTCACACATACAAACACACAAATATACACACACAAACCCACGAGTGTGCATATATGAGTGTGCATACTCACTCGAGTAAGTCCCATATCTACGGAACTACAATACACAAATACAGAAATAACTTTTCACAATAAGCTGTGAATAGCCCCCAACAACAACAACAGCAACAACAACAATAACGCTGCGCGGTCGACGTCAGCTGGCGGCGTCATCAGTTGTGAGCTGCGCCGCTCGCCGCCTTATCAGCAAAGCATTCGATTCCGCAATATACGATATGTAAAGTGGACTATGCGGGTTAAGCAACGCGACGCGTAATGCGCAACTTATCCAAAGGATCTGACTTTTCTATATAATCGATATAAGCAGGCAGGGGAAATCCAGCTGAATGAAAATAAGCACAAACAAGTTAAATATGTATATATATATGTATAGCTATGTACAGAGTAGGTTCTACTTACTATTGTATATCATTTGATGAACTCGTCTGTATCGCATAACAGGTGCCTTTTGTATTCAACGCAGTACAGAATGCATGAAAAAATATCAATACAAGATATATTATAATACTATATAGTCCATTCTTATTCCATACTGACATATAGGTCTATAGACCTATAATAATATGAAATCAAATAATACTTATATATTTTTATATATTTCAAATTCAAACAAATCTGCAATGGATTCCTTGAAAATACTACATATTATTGCAATAAGAATTCATTTATCATAAACTGCAATGAAATAAAGTTATCGATATGTCAAAGGTAACCTTTCTCTTGTTTGTGATCTGAGCACCTTTCATCTTCACGTTGTTGTCACAGCTTTCATCAATAAAAGAGCGCTGACGAATACTTGTGGATACAAACGAACATATGTAAATACATATGCACATCCAAGATCCATATGTGGATACAATGCTGTGTATGCAAATGCCCCGACTCTTTCACACTCTTCTTGGCTACTCAGTTGTGTTAACCTTCAAATGAAGAAAAAAAGAAAAAACGTTACCAAAATTTGACACCAGACTTGAAACTCGTTGAACTTGTTTGGTCTGTTCGTCGCTTTTTTTTATATATCATCTTCGTTTGCTTCGTTTCGTTTCCTTTTGTTTTATGTATATTCTTTTTTTTTAATTATATTTCGATTTCTGCTAATTCAGCTGCTGTTTTAGCTGTCGATTGTGTATTGTGAATCGATTTATAATTGATATTTTCTCTCTTTGCTCAAGTGCATTGGGGATAAGGTTGTTTGTAGGTCAGCGGATGCTATTATCATCGACTATTGGAATCATCGGAACCTTCGATTATTCTTAGCCCACCCATTTCAACAGATTCGGCCCGCACTATATAGTTGTAGGCGAGTTTATTTTCGTTAGCCATTTCCATTTTTCACACTCGTCCGCCTATAAATTTTCTCTTGGCCCATGTATCCAAAACTGCGTCAATGACATGCCTAGCCGCCTGGCATTAGCTGTGTATCTGTGTATCTATATTCTACAGATACATACATACATACATACACCTCCACTCGGCTGGTTACTTTTGTGTGTGGGCGATGACAGCGATTTTTAAAAGTGCTAGGAGAAAAAGTTTTGAGCTCTTCAAAAAGAAAAGACCAATAAGAATTATTCAAATACGATACACGCACACACAGCCGCTAAAGCTGAACACCCTGTCACACATGCACGCACACCCAAATAGGAGACACGTTTCGCCAAAAATGTAACTAAATGTAACTGATAAGTCTGACTGATCTAATTAAGTTTAATTGTTAACTTTATACTAACTTTCTTTTTGTATATTCAAGAGTGGAAAAGAGATCTTCCTATGTATGAATACTGATAATCTTGATTTCACAGCTCAGCTCCTCTGTCTGTCAGCGAATTTTGTGATTAAAGGCGGTGAAGTCACCAAATTAAAACAAGAAATTAATTGAAACTTTGACATGCCGATGGTTTAATACCCTTGCAGTTGTTGGCAAATGTCTTAGCTGATTGCAATGACTGAAAATACAAATGTATGTAACAGTCATAAGCAGGCGTTGCAAACCCTGCAAAGTATATATATTTTTAATCAGGATCACTAGTTTTTATTCCATCCGATCTTAAATAAAGTTACCTTAACTATTGTTAGAGCTAGACAAACCAAATTTGGAATGTAGATTCTTAAAATCAATTGACAAAATTAGTTAGTTTGAAATTTTGGTTGTCAAGTTCACCTCCTCCTCCACAAATCGGTTATATTGAATGTTTGACAGACCATAAAGGGTATCTTACAGTTACATTCGATTGTAGCTTGCGTCACTTTTGTTTTTATCTCTTTGCAGAAAAACATTCATAATATAGATAACTGTGAGTATGGCACAAAAAAAAACTTGTTTAGAAATTGCTTATTGTACTCACCGTGAAAACGGAAATATATACGAGAGAACATAAAAAACAAAAAATATTCTGTGTTGTTTAAAAAACAATACTGAGCAAATATATATTCAAGAGTTTTGGACTCTGCGAGTAAAAATAATTGGATGAAATTCAGCAGAAAACAATTTTTAATTTGTTGACTTAAATTTTAAAAAGTGAAATTAATTTTTCTACCATCAGCAATTTGTATTATATCGAATCTGTGTTGACTGCTTTGGGGTATTCAATATTTTTGCTGGGCTACGATATGGTTCGGTGTGAATAGGTAACTTTTTCTTTGCTTTGTATGACACTTTTTGATTCATGCGCCGCAGATAAGATAAGATTGTGTGTACATGTCGAAAGTGGAAGATAAAAGGATCATAGTATCGAATAAAGCATACGCCAACAAATAAGTTCGAGTGGAGACAGCTATGATTGATTCATATTTTGTACGGTATTTTTACACTCAATGCAAGCTGAGATCAACTCTTAATTTAAAAAGTAAAAGTAAAAGTATCGTGTGTGCTATTCACGAGCAATTCTAAGTGGGTTTTATAATGAGATCTATATGTGGCTTGGTGCGCTTAAGTGATAATATATTTTAAATATTTATATTCCATATAATTTTTAATGAACATTTGAATAGACTGTAAAGAAATCGTTAAGCTTTTAGTTCATTAGGCATTGCATCTCTCGAATAACTAACAAGACCTTTGCACGCTACTAATTTATAAATCTATCTGTACACACACACACACGCATACACATATTGTCATCCATATATATACACACACACTTGCATACAACGCTGTCTGCCTGTCTCTGTCTACTTATTGTGATACTTACTGTACACCAATCCAAACAGCTAAAATGTTTGGTATAAACCTTAACGCCAGTTTTTCTCTCTTTACTCTCATTTCAGATAATGTAAACTCAGCGAATGCCTAAAGAAAAGCTTACACAAAGAAACCAAAAAACAAAAGCAAAAAAAGCAGCATATAATAAAGTTACATGTGTATTTACTACATAGGAACGTTGTTTGTTCGAATCAAAATTCAAAACACAAAAACAAAAAACAAACATTTACAAGTCTCTTAGCCGAGAAAGGTTTTAACTACCCAAGCTACCAGCTCTATCCCCAGCTTTGTAATCCACAAAATACAAGTGTAAGCGCTAAAGCATAAACAAGAACTCATACAATACGCTACCATTTATGCTAAACGTATATCTATATATACCTAATATCTATGTATATCTTATGTGTATAGGTGCTGAACCGTGCTAAGAACAGCTGTTTAGTTTTGCGAAAGACAAGCAAAGTGCTCGTACTCAAAGTAACAGCGTCAAAGTAAATCGCGCAATATATATATATATATATATATATTATATATTTAATCGCCAGCTAAGCTATTCAGAAAGTCTCCTCATCTAATAGATCAAGATACACACTCTATATATCTCACTCACACGATAATATCGCTGCAATGGCCAACGTTGTCAACATGAACAGCCTGCTTAACGGCAAGGACTCCCGCTGGCTGCAGCTGGAGGTGTGCCGAGAGTTCCAGCGCAACAAATGCTCGCGCCAGGATACCGAATGCAAGTTTGCCCATCCGCCGGCCAACGTTGAGGTGCAGAATGGCAAGGTGACTGCTTGCTACGACAGTATTAAGGTCAGTATTACCAGTACCTAGTACCTACCTACCTACCTATCAACCAACCTACCTACCTACATACAACATCTATCTAACCTATCCCCAGACATTTGATCCGTCTCAGAGGAGTCCACTCACACACACTCGCTTCTATCGTGTACATGTTTGAACTGTAGCTTATACGCTTTTATTTTACTATTAAGTTTTATAATCCATCACGGCTTGAGTATTGTATGTGTCACTGAATACTAAATAGGAAGAACCGCAGAACAATGTTGAATCTGCCTGTGCCTTATGCTTCCGTATTGTATGCCGCCTCTTAATCTATTGGTGGCTGTCTCTCGCTCTCGCTCACGCCCTCTATGAACCAACTGTCTCTCTCTCTCTCTCTTTCGTATCCGTCGCTCCTGGCTTGTTATACTGCAATGTGCGCTTGTCATGCTTAAATATGAGGGAGCTTTCGATAGCTAAAGCTCTGCGCTTTTCCTTTTTCCCGTAAGTGTCGTTGATCTTGTGGTTGATCAAAAAGAATATTGAAAGCTAAAGATTTCAATCAAAATTACAAAGTAGTGATATTAATCTGAAATAAGTGATAAAAAATATGCGAAAGATTCATCATTAATTCAATTAACAATAAAAACTGAGTGATCTTAGCTGACACAACATTTAGACATGGATAACTTCAAGGTAAATTTCATTTTCTATGATACTTTAATACTTCAAATATTGCTAAAGCTTGTACTATAGGTTGAGTTGTACTTAGTAAGTTTTATAAAGGTTACCTATTTGTAAAGAAGAGAGTCGTGTACTCGATGAACATCGGTGGAGCAGTTGGAAGATATTCCTAATCAGCACCTAGACCTATTCAAGGCATTGCAGTTTCTTGATAACATTCTGAACAACTGTACGGTCTTAAAGGTACCACAAATTACTATATACATAATGTTTTAATAAACTTATGATTACGATTATTCGTCATTTTTTATTAATCATAACAATCTGAATGAGGCAAAAATTAATAACAGTTCTCTGTGGGTTGTAAATTCTTAGACAGATTGAATGTACCCTCTGCAAGGGTATTCAAATTATGATTTGAAATATGTTGATGCCGCTTTTTAGGCGCCTGGCAGAGAGCCTTGTTTGGTTAACGGGACTTGCGAGTGGCAGATGGCGAGTTGCGGCCAGCAAACGGCCGCCGGCACACGGCGGAAAGCGGAAGTCAGACGCTTTTGTTATTTTAACAAAAGCCTCAAAGCTATACGAGAGGGGGCTGAACCTTAAAATTGGCCCCCTGCCTGCCCCGGCCTGTGCTCTTAGCCAGCGGTACCACACTGTGAGTCGAGTGTGCAAACAATAGTTAAAACTGATGTTTGTAAGTGGCTCTTGTTGTTGTTCTCCTCTCGGTTATTTTTTTTTTATTTTTTGGTTGATGTTGTGGCACGCTCTTGTTTCTGTATTTTTCACGCCTGTCCTCAAGAGCAGCGGCCCTAATTGAGACACTGCCAGGAACACAGCGCCGCTTCCAGTTCTGTCCGTTTATTATGTTTTGCTTTCCTCCCTCTCCTGCTTGTGTTTAAGTGTGCAAGTGCTATAATAGAATCATTATAGAGGGATCTGTCGAGCGATAATTACATAGCTGTTTGCACTTATCTCAAAAGAATCCAATCTAATGTTTGGAAAACGTTTTAAATACAGATTTTCGCATGTGAAATCTCGTAAACCCTTGAAGAGTTGCCAGTATTTCTAGTTTTAATGAGTTCGCCCTTAAACATGGTCAACAAATCAGTTGTGCTTTCAGTTCTGGGACTCGGTACCAGCTGTCGTCTGTTAATTAACTATTTAAAAAGGTTGACGAGTTACTTTGTTAGATAGTTTCCCTTTATTTTACACGACCTAAGGCTTGTGAAGGTTTATCCGATTAAACCCCAGACTCTTCTTCAAGATAAAGTTACTGTATCTACGTTTATTTTAGTTTTGCCGGCAATTTCTTTATATTATTTGTCGGTTTAAACTGCGCAAGCAAGCTAAGTAACCAGCATTTAATTGCTGCCAACTATTTAAAGAACGAGGGCCGTTGGCGTTGCTTACGGGTTGCTATGCGTTGCTACGGGTTGCCTGCGGTGGTGCCAGAGTGGGGCTGCAACGTCTCCATGTGGCCACGACACTAATTTACAGTTAAGTTGCTGCATTGTGAACTTTGTATTGGCATTTGCTCAAGGGCGCCCTATGTGAAGGGGACCGACAATGTGCCATGCGAGCAGGTAAGAACTCAAAATAGGTCAATTGCGTAAGCAAACCTATGTTTGCAATAAGGTCATCTGCGCTAGATAGACGAACAGGAGTGCTGAGAACCTTTCCCATTTGTTTGCCATAATCCGACATTAACTACATTAGCTGTTTCTCTCTCAGCTAATCGACCATGAGTCGCACTTCGCTTAACTTTCTTGTGTATCCTTCATATTCCCAGTGTATTTGTCGTTTTGAAAATTAGCAAATCATTCTGTGACTTTTTGGAAATTGGGTTCGTTTTACTGTTCATTTCCTCTCAATTCAATTCCACCACAATGAGCCAGCTTAAGCACAACACAAAGAGAAATGAAGAATAGAAGGTTAACTTTGTCCAGCCGACAGTTTTATACCCTGCAGTTCTGACACTGCTTGGTCTTAAGTTAATTCAATGAGTGACTAGTTTCATCAAGATACCATAAGATAGGTAAGTTATATATCATAAATAGTTCACAATGTTGTAGATATCTTCTTCAGTACATAGCGAACTAAGGCTAAAGCGAATATACCCTCTGCAAGGGTATGAACGCACTCAAGGAGTACAAAAAAATAACCATGGTCACAATATAAAACATTTTCCGGTTTATAATTTTCTTGTCGCCACGACTTTTACACTTCAATTTGGCACCGTCGGGTTGCCTGCCACCCAACCAGTGCCAGTTCCTCACCCAGAACCAGCTCGTGGTCCTTGGCTGGTGCCACTTTATCCGGTTGGATGAACCCATTTTACGTCCTTGCGCCTTTCGCACGCTTTAGCTTTAAGCCACTTCCACGCTGTGAGTTTGGTGAAGGGGTTATTTGTAGCTATTGCAAATATAAATTGCAACATGCAAAGTGTATCCAAGTT
This sequence comes from Zaprionus davidi, assembly GCA_018903715.1. Classification (NCBI taxonomy): domain Eukaryota; kingdom Metazoa; phylum Arthropoda; class Insecta; order Diptera; family Drosophilidae; genus Zaprionus; species Zaprionus davidi. The sequence goes on from JAEIGL010000011.1 coordinate 83,567, forward strand.
TAGAATTACCACAGTATAAATACACAGAGGTACTAAATGAGCTTGATCTTCCACCATTTACATATACATATTGTAGGTTAATTTAACTGTACCCGCCTGTCTGTTCGTATGAACGTTGAAATCTCTGCAACTATGAGAGCTACACACGTAAAATTTGCCATGAAAGTTTCTCAAAACTATACAAAGAAACAACGAAGAGAAAAAATGAATATACCCTTTGTATAACAACTATTGTGCGGTCGAAGAAAGTATCGAAATCGATTTGAATGGGAGAAACGCAACATTGCTGAGGCACCTCTTATCCATCAGGCTTTCTCTGTACGGTTGGGGGGTCTTAAGCGATTTCGATTGCAGTTGGCTGTCAGTCGGGAAGCTTTTCTGCTGCAGTTTGACACTCGAGCATTCCGCATAATCCTTGAGATTGCAGTCACCTCTTAAGCTCTTTGGAAATCTCTGTTCAAGTGGCCGTTGTACACTGTGTGCCACCGGCTGGGAGTTAAATCTCCCTCTGGCTCTCGCACTCGCTCTCGCTATCGCACTTGAGAGTTGAGTGAAGGAGAAGAGTTGCCACTAATTTGTTATGCCTTACATACGTTGCACTTTGAAATTCTGCAACAAACTTCAAGTCAATAACTCAGTAGCTTGGGTTGCCCGAACGAAGCCCGCAGGAGCCAGCACTTAATACATTATGCAGAGGCATCTCGGCAATGCTAGCAGCACCAAGTTGTGGCATGTCCTTGCACAGGAGTAGAAGCAGCAGCAGAAGGATGCTGCTGCAAGTTTCCAGTTGGCAGTTCGCGGCAGTCCCGCTCACATGTGCAGTCATTTCGCAGTTGCTAAAACCTACAATTCATTCGTCCTGGCTGTGTCCGGAACGTGACTGCTGCTGACTCAGGCAGGCAGAGACTGAGAGAGAGAGAGAGAGACAGGGAAAGAAAGAGAGGGGTAGAGGGAGTTGGCATGTCTTAAATAAAATAAATGGCGCATTATCAATATACACAAGAGGAGAATGTCGCGTTTACGAGCTGCAAGCGTAAAGTTGTTAAGTTACTTAAGCCAGCAAATGAAGCAACGGAACGAGGGCAGTGTTTGCGGGGGGGGTGTCGAGGGCAGCCGTTAGAAAGGGGTGTAAAAATTACAGTCACGAAGCTTGACAAATTGTCGTCTGAGTCTCCCGAACTCAGGCAGTCCCGCAGTCTGACTCGAACTGAACTCCACACAGTGCACCCTGTGGGGCAAAATACAAAAAAGAAACCTTCCTTATATCGGGTGCAAGACTTGGCAAGCAAATGAAAACTAATGCCCAACGACTATAAATATAAATTGCGCGAATTCAGCTGGAAACTTGAAATTATTAAGCGTTACGAGTTCTCTCTGCATTAATCGAAATGGATAGTAAATGCGGGGCTGTGGAATCTTCCCCGTCTACCCCTTATCTCTCGATATCTGCAGGTTATTTTTAGTTGACTTAAAGCGGCTTTCACTTGTCACCAAATTTGATTTTTATCATCTGTATAAAAAGTCATTTAATATTATTGTATATACATAGTAGTAGCAATATTTCATTTTGATTTATGCATTAAATATTCATATGATTGTCAATCAAATGGACTTTTCCACATCGGATGCCATTGACGGCAGTCTGTCAACATCATATTGCGTATACAGTTATTTTTCAATTTAAGAAAGTTATTCAAGTTAATCGGGTTATTAACGTAATACTGATGTGTCAATGTGAGGATCTAAAGTCACAGGATATTTAATTATGTTAACGCAAAAGGAAATCTATTCTTAAAGAATTGATGGCAAAGTAGGACAAATGAAAAGCAAAGTTCCTTATGTTCTTACCTGGAAATACTAAAGATTTGAAAATGTTTAAAGCAATCAGTGTTGTAACTCCCTTCAGCATTGAATTATACGATTTAAGAATATCAATTGTAGTAAAGTTTAATGGAAGCATACTGAATAACTTAAGCATACTGAATAACTTGTTGTCACAAGGTCTCTAGCTGCTGCTCCTCTGCTCTTCCTTTTGTTTATTGAAGTTGATCGGGTTATTAACGTAATACTGATGGGTCAATGTAAGGATCTAAACTCACAGGATATTTAATTATGTTAACGCAAAAGGAAATCAATTCTTAAAGAATCTATGACAAAGTGGGACAAATAAAAGCAAAATTATCTATGTTCTTACCTCGAAATACTAAAGATTTGAAAATGTTTAAAGCAATCAGTGTTTTTACTCCCTTCAGCATTGATTTATACGATTTAAGAATATCAATTGTAGTAAAGTTTAATGGAATTTAAACCTTAAGCATACTGAATAACTTGTTGTCACAAGGTCTCTAGGTGCTCCTCCTCTGCTCTTCCTTTCCTTGGCCTCCTTTGTAGCCTCTTTGGGACGACAAGTAAACGTCAAAATGGGTAACGTGGTGGGTGATGAAAAGGCGAAAGAAAGAGGGAAAGCTCTTGCAGCATTGAGCAAAAATCGGGATCAATAAAAACGTCATTCAATTTATTTTCAATTTTTCGGTACGTCACGGCAAATGCGGACGAGCTGCTGGTTGGAATAGACGGAAAAAGGAGAGAAATGGAACGTGGCCGAGAAGAGTACCTAACAAATAATGGCAGACAGAAAACCCAATAAATTTAAAGAGTCTCTGTGTGTGTGTCTGATTGTGTGTGTGTGTGAGTGTGCAGTGACAAAGTGCCAACGAGAAGACAGACCGCTTATACCTACACATATGCTCTGTATGTGCGCGTGTATGCGTGTGTGTGTGTGTGTGTGTGTGTATTCTAGGGTATATCAAATAACTTTGACTTTACACATTATTAAACCACAAAGCCGACGACTGTGGCGAGCGAAGAGTGAAATAAAGCGAAACAAACAAAGCAGCAGTTACAGCGCATTTCTAAGGACCCTGGCACGGGCAGTGCCAAGGAAGCTCAAGGCACAATCACAGGCTGTCGCCATCACTGGATGCCTTGCTGCCTAGTCTGATGGTGCATCGGTTGCTGCTCCTGTTGCTTCCGTCTACGTCTCCGTCACCCCGACCCGACCCGACTCGACTCGACTCGACTCTTTCCACTTGACAAACTCGACAAACAATTGTCAGCCTTGTCGTCCTCCTCATTGCTGCAGCAGCTCCAAGGAAAGCTGCTGCTCCTTCTTCTGCATCTTCTGCCGGGGCATTCATTGCTGGGACTATTAAATTTTTTAGTTGAAATTGATTAAATCGCCCCGAAATTGTTTGCCAAAAAAAATTAAAGTTCCTGACACGATGGCTTTGCTTCCATGTTGCTGCTCCATCTCTCTGCACTGTGTGTATGTGTTGTGTGTGTGTTTGTCTATATGTGTAGAATTTTCTTTAGCCGCCAGCATTGCGGCAAAGTCTTGAGTGGCAATATGCCGCCAATAATTCAGGTCACTCGCGTTGTCGGCGATGTCTTCGGTGTAAACTTTGCCTTGACACAGTAGAGCAAAGTTGCCAACGGGTGCCATGAATGATGAAAATACATTATTGAAGGAAAGAGTAAAGTGTATATTGAAGTTGCAATTTGCTTACTGGAGTATAAATTTGGAATATTTTAATACCCGTAGCCGATTACAAATGGGCCTAACAGGTATGCACACTTTGAATGAGGTTATGCAGTGGCTATAAAGATAAGGGAAAGAGTTCTGAAAGTGAACCCAATAGGAATGTTCGTATGAATACACAGATCTTATGATTTACTTATAATAGATAAATCTAAATTAGTCCAATTATTTTACATTTTATACGTTCTTCAAAATCAATTATAAATTTGTTGGTCTTCTTCATTTATAGAGATGCAATCAGTCCTATTTCAATAATACATGTATAATTCTTCATTATCAGTCAATCAAACATTCATTCCACTTTGCAATATATTCTCAGTTGTTCCTTTCACTTTCTTCATTAAGTGTTTATACAATTTCCACAGAAAATGTTCATGTTCTCAGCAATTATAGTACTTCATTTAATTGGCATAGAATTAATCTGTAAATACTTAAGAGTATTAAACATTCTGCATGCTGAAAGTTGCCTTCCCTGCTTGCTTCTGCTCTGCTGCATGCGGGTATTGTGGAACTTTCCATTGCCTTTTCTTGCAGCAGAGTGCACTGCGCAGTCAACATCATAAACAAGCACAAAACACACCTATACATATGTACTGCACATGTGTGTGTGTGTGTGAGTGTGTGTGCTGACTTTCTACGTGTACTTCCTAAGGCTCCATCCTTCTTTGTGCTTTGCCTTCGCCTTTTGCTCTATTGCTGCTGCAATTTTAATTGAGCTGCGACATGCGGCAGTTGCCTTCGAGTTGCACGCTCTTTTGACGCCATTGTGTCCTTTACAAACAGTACCAGTACCCTAACGATACGACACTACAGGTCGCTCTGAACAACATACATTCATGTTACCCGTATGCACATATAATGGAGGAATTCAATGTGACTATTAGAAGTAAAACTTGTATATATATTGTGAATCAGCTGATCAATTGAATCATTCTAAACATTCATACATATTTTATATTAAAGACGGGTCTGCAATACCAGCCATTCTTTACTTCTTTCTGTAATATCAGCTATTAGAAATTCATTATTACCATTCGCAAATCTAATAAGTTAACTTTGATATACAAGCAATGCCATAGGCATTTTTTCCGATTTAAGGCGTGTAAAGGGGCGTGTCCACATTCTAAAATAAACTTTACTACACTCTAATACACACAATTGTTATCTCAAAGTTTGCTGGCTCTATACCTTACTGTCTCTGAGATATAGGCGTTCATACAGACAAATATGCCTAAAATAGCAATTTATTAAAAGGTTGCTCTATCTAATGTGCTGACAATATTGAAATAGAAAAACCATTAGGTATAATTACCCACGTAAATTGTGAATACTTGAAAAACTTAATTGAAAAGGTAAAAAAGCAATTGGAACTTGTCAAAGTGGAACCTGAAACATTCCCGTTGATTGGTAGTTCAGTTTTCGCCTAATAAATGACGGAACAAGGTCGCAATTTGCGACTTTTATTGTAACGAGTAACCGGTAGTGAGTGCGGCAGGAAACTTTTCAACGTAGCCAAATACAGATAAGTTGGAGAACAAAAATAAGTTTATCATTATATTCCCTTTATTTAAACACACACACACACACACACTTACACACACAAGGGAACCCAGGGTAATGTGTAGTGCTGGTCGGTGTCTATAGTACCGAAGGGTCTTGCGCTTTTGAATAAATTTCATAATTTATGGTCACAAGTTTGCATCTGCACACAGTTTGTGGGAGCACTTGAAGCTATTTAAGCAGACTCCCTTCTCCTGTCTGTCTTCAGGACATGCTCCTGATGAGGACGCTGATGCAAGTTGGTATATGTTGAGGAGTTGCGGCTGAATGCCCCCGCCCGATGCAGTTCATTTGAAAACTTTGCTCGGTTACATTTCGGTCTCCATTAGTATAATTTAGAAGTCCACTAGACTTCTCTCTGGCGAGTTGAAAATTTGGACAATAAAAGAAGGAGAGAGAGAGAGAGAGAGAGAGAAAAGAAACAGATAGAAGAGAATGGCAGAGAGAGAGAGATTTTTAATTTACTTAATAGTCGAAGGAGCAGTCGAAGGCGCATCAGATTACAGATACCCACGACGACAGGTGGTTGATGCTAGTCCTGGCCAGGTTCATTCTCTTGGGAACGGTTGCTTGTTTGTTTGTTTCTGTTTGCTTCTCGTCTCGTTCCCACACACAGAAACGTTCAATAATAGCACATCGAAAATGTCATTTGACAACGAAATCGATAAATGTTGAAATAAATGTGAGAGTTCGGTTTGTGCGGGCTGACAATGCGAACAATTGAGACCGAAGGACGGCAAAATTGTCGCTTTTCTTCTTTCTCGATTTGCATATTATTAGATAAGAGGCTGAAGAAGTCGTTCCCCGACCCAAGCGAAGGTAAACTGATTTTGCAGAGAGTTTTGATAGCAAATCTAATATTGTGCAGATAAACTAACGTTTGTGAACTTAATTAGACTAAAATCAGCGTCATCTTGCTGTCCTTCTCATCAACTAACTCAAAGAAGTTCCCGTTTCGCTACCCGAAATGGTTCCTATTTATATTCATATCAATAACATTTTAAGCACACTTATCTGGCGTATAACTAACAAGGTCCCCAGGACACAAGTCTAATATGATATGCCCTGCACACACACACCCACAACGAATGCCCAAACACACACTCCATACATATGCACATACACATAGACAGGCTCAAGAGAAATAGATGCGCAATCAATGGATTACTTCCGCCTCCTCAACTAGGGCCTTAATCACAAATGACAACAACAGTTTTCTGTAGCCAGAAAGGTACGGGAAGAGGGGCAGAGAAGAGCAAGCAGAGTGCCGTCTGCGTGTGTGTGGAGACAATATGTCAGTGAATGGAAGTAGCCAGCAGAAAGTAAATCGATATATACTTTATAGGAACAAATATCTATATAGATTGCCGACTGCAAATGCTTTTTTGGCTGCTTAGCGAGTTTAAAGCAGGCAAACGCAGTGTTTAACCGATTCAATTGATATATGTACAATACATCAGCAAAGTGAGGCAACAAAAAGTATATCGTCTATATGGATATGTATATTTATACGAGTATGCACACCTACACATGCACACATATTTAAATGTATATAAATGATTTTCTATTTTCTCTATCTACAACAATCGTTTCTGTCTCCCTCTATATACAAACATATATCTGTATATCTATTGTAGCTAGGGGAAAAAAATGGAAAATCAATTCAATCACGCTTATCAGCGATAAGGCGTAGCTCGGCGGATAGCCAGGGAGGAAGGGAAATGGAAATATCGACAGACGTCAGCAGCAGCAGCCGAGTACAAAATAACAATTCGAAAAGCATTTTCGGCATGTTTACTGCCACAGCCCAAGTAGGCAGGAGAAAAGCAAAACAAGACAAAAAGGCTGCTCTCAATATAGCCAATGTTAAATACCCTACTAATATATAATAGTAGTAGCAGTAATATATAATGAAAGTCATGACAGAATAAATCAAAATTCCCATTTTTTATCAACAACAAATCATGAAATGTTTATCAAATTTATGCAGTATATTTCAAGTTATTTTACTATGCTAAATACTTCAGTTATCTTTGATATACAGTATATATAATATATAGATTATCTATTATATATATTTATATATAGTATAGTAAACCTTACCATAATCATACCTTCTGCATGGGTATATGAACTGAAATGTATATCGTCTAAGCGTCGCATGTCTCTTCGTGCTGGGGGATTTGTATCCCATTGAATTGTACGGAATTGTTTTTGGAGGACAGTTCTATGACTATGACAGTCCACGAGTCTTGCCACATTTCTGTTTACCAAAGTGGCGCCATGGCAAGGGAGAGTGTTTATATACACAGTTGTCGCGTGGATGGCAGTGGGGCTTACCCGAAAGTGGCTTATTGAATTTGTCTTCTCTACTTCTCTCTCTCTTATTCTATTGGGTTTTTCATTGTTTTCTTTGTGCCACAAGTGCGTCATGAGCTGTACTTTCCAGCTGTTTGTTCCACTGTGCGCTCTCATAGCAGTCAGCTTGGGTAACGAAGTCTTGGGTAAAAGGGGTCTGCCCAAACTGACTCATCAAAGTAACTCGACTTAGTCTGCTCTTGTCCTCCGTTTGTTAAGTTTATAACATATTTTATCATTTTTATATCTTTTCTCAGTTTTAAAATTGCCTTTCACTATATCCAGGGTATGTGTAAGTCGCGTTCGTTTGCCTGCAGGCTGCTTGCAAAAGTTTTTTCTTCCCATTTTGCAACGTCAAACATGATTTGCATATGCTGCTGCTTGTGGGTTTTTCGCTTGTCCCGAGATTACGGATTAGCTTCTTCTCGAATTCGATTTCTGACAGCGGCTTACAAAAGTTTTGCTTTTCTTTTCCTTCTCTCCACACACTTTGGTTTGGACTTTGTTCAACGATTAAAAACAGGCTGATCATTTGCCACGCCGCGGCGACTCAGTTACGCCGATTACGGCTGGGCCCATTTGCCACAGTGTAAGTTTAAAGAGTTTAAAGAGTTGCATAGATTATGCGGATACTCGTTGTATCTCAAGGTAATTGATGGCGGTTTTGCAAAACGATTTCCGTCTTTCAGGCGGTTTTTTGAAACGAGAAAGAAACGAGACGCTGCTAGTCTTGATTCAAGTGACTCATTATGCATTCATTTAAATGGCATTTATTGCCTGTGCGGCCCACGTAGATGCTCGAGATGTGCTTAAAAAGCCATTATTGTCAATATTTATAATAGTTTCAAGCAGTGTGAGAAGTGCCACAAGGCGGAGGAGGAGAAGGAAGAGGAGTAGCCTGCTTAATGTGTCCTTTGCTTATCCTATCGTACCTTTCTCTAGTCGTGCGCCTTGTCTGCGCCTTCTCGGCATTGTGTCTGTATTTGTTTTCCTTACACTTGAGTGGCATAAAAACACTCACACACCCACATAGACATTCGCACACACTCGTGTGAATTCAGCAACACCTTCCTCTGTTTAGACAGCCTCAAGTGTCAGGCCGAGGAGGCTCCCCAGTGAGTTGAGCTCCTTCATATAAAACAATTTGGCCTTTGCTGGCTACAAGTTGTGTGTATTAACCGAGTGTGTGAGTGTGGGTATGAGTGTGAGTAAGGTGAAAGCAAAGCAAAACGAAGCTAGCGTCATAAATGTCAACAGCTGCGGCTCGTGTGCTCATTGAATTGCAGAGGGAAAGGTTTGAGCGACATATTTGAAACTTGAGACTTGATGGAATACATATCATTATTACTATCCAGCTGAACTTAATGCCCTATACTAACACTATCCCAAACTTATTATACATTATCCATTCACATGTAATTATAGTAATTCATTATCTACACTCATAACTCAACGCATTTGTATAAATAGTTTAGAGGAAGGAACACCAATAATTACAAAGGGCGAAAGTAGATATGCTTCGACACTTCTTTTATATTGATAAATATATATTTATATTCACTATACTATATATAGAAATATGTAAATTATAATTATTATTATTATATTTTTATTTATTTTTATTTCTAAATATCTTTAATCAATAGTTGTCTGTATGAACACATAAACTGAGCTATTGGTTAGGTTTGAAAGGTTCCTTATAGCATACACAGTTGAACTTTAAATGCCTTTAAGCTCAACGAAGACTGACAACAAGTTTGGCTAGTAGCTGCTTCCCCTTCAGCAGAGTTTCTTCTCCGTCTTCTTCGTCATTTCAGCTGTCCACTGGGCTTAATCGCACTTTTGATTACTTTTCTCTTATTTCGGCAAATTTTTGATGCCAATTTTTGGCTTGTCACATTTTCAGTTTCCCTCTCTCTCTCTTTCTCTCTCTCTCTCTCTCTCTCTCTATGTTTAACTCTGTGTAATTACTTTTGCCATATTATTAAATCTTTATTGTTCCATTTGAAAACTTTGATTAGAAAACTCAAACTGATTTCAAGTATATTCTCTGAATTAAATGTAGAAGCATTGAATGAAGATTGTACTGCTAGCTATACTTGCCATATAAACACATATTGCAGGGGACCTTTCTGCTCTCTTAATTGTCTCAGTGCTGCCTGTGCGGCTTGTCTACTCTGGTGTCTTTGCCCTGATGTCATGAATAATTTACGCCTGGCTCTGAATGAAATTTAATTGTCACATTAAAGGCATCGCTATTGAAAGATAGGTCCCTGAAGATACCAAACCAGACCAGCACCCACACCCGCATCCACATCCACAGTGGCACAAGCACACTTAGAAATTCGAATTACTGCCGCCTGGCAAACTCAAATGCTCATGCGAGAGAATTTAACCTATTTTGTGCAGTAATTCATTTGCTTACAAACATTAAACCACTTTCGCTGTGCTAATGTGTGTCTGTGTGTGTGTGTAGGATGAAAGAAATATGTAGGTAGTACGATATGTAGGAAGGTAATTTCAAATAGAAGGGCAACTGGTGAATATATGTAATACGAGTATTTTCCGCATTTATGGAAACTGAACGAACTAGCGAGAAAGCAGACTGGCTTCATTTGAGTTGCTTTTTAATTTTACAAAATTTATACTAAAATGCGTATGTGTGGTGTGCTGTATGTGCGAGTGTGTGTGTGTGAGTCTGTGTGGAAAAATAAGTACTTAAAGCTCAAATATTTGCATACACTCGAGCATTGTTTGCATAATAATACCGAAAGGCAGGGGCAGAAAAAGGAGCTGGCACAAAGTGAAAGGCAGCAAAATGGAGTAGCAGCACGGACAAGGTGTGCAGGGACTTGTGTAGAAAAAAGGAAAATAGAAGGAAGTAAGGAAGGAGGGGGAGAGAGAGAGAGAGAATGGGCTGGAGGATCGAAATTGTGTGTGATTGTGCAGAGGAACTGAAGCTGCAATCCCCCAGTCGTTGCCTTAGACCAAGGCAAATTTATTATCACACAAGACAGCAAAAGACGCAGACGTATGGCAGCATTGTGTGTGTGCACAACAGAAGGGGGAACCGTGGGGGGAGGTATGCAGAGGCAGGCAAAAAATCAAACGAAATGAGGCAAGCACACACACACACACACAGAGACAAAGCACACAAAGACGTAGGAAACTGCGCCTGCTGCAAATAAAGTATTTTACAGGGCAGCTCGTAACTGAAACTGGATGGGGTTGCACGATGGCTTGGGGAGTCTGGGGAGTCTGAGTCGAACTAGATTGTAACGTTTACTAGGGAGTAATGTGCGCCACTGCACACGAGATCCCAACGCACTGATGCTGCTCTGCTGTGGTGTGGTGTGGTGTGTGGCACGGCTCGTCCTGGCGCGGCAGGTGTGCTATATAATTTGCATAGCTCGTGCAGAGTTGCCTGTGCGGCTGAGAGAGGCAGCTTCTTGTTTGGGCCAGATACAAGCAAACACAAACAAAGCACACACACACACACACACACACACACGTGCGCGCAGAGAACGTGCCACGGCGGAAAAATGGCAGCAGAAAGACAACAAAGACAAGGCGACAGGACATAAAGAGCAAGAATAAAGAAAGAATAAATAAAAAATGCAAAGAAGCGTCAAGTTTAGCGCAAAATTAAACAATCTTATTGCCGGAATTAGCGACAGAATTACACAACAGACAACCACGTGCAGCAGCAGAGAGAGAGAGAGGGGGATGGAGCAAGAGAGAGAGAGAGAGGTGTGAAGGAGCTGGTGCTGTTGCCAGGCTGTTAAGTGCGACCCCCAGGGAAGGAACGGAGTGGCAGGGGGAAGTGGATTGTCTGCCTATGCAGACACTTACTTGATCTCTAATCAAGAACTTTGGTTAGGAGTTAAGAGGAATTTCAAGGTGGCCAAAATAATGGCCTAACAAATTGAGAACTTAAAGTGGGAAGAGATTACACACACTCAAGCGCACTCAAGACTTGGCGGCAATAATTAAGCATGTGCACAGCAAGAGGGAGAAAGAGGGTAGAGAACAAGCAAGCAAAGTGGAAAACCTAAAGCACGCATAAGCTGCACGCTGACGTTGCGTATACGCCACGTTCTGCAGCAGCAAAGGCAAAGCCAACCGAGGCAGCCGAAAATATAATACAGGATACGTTTGGCAAGCAGAAGCCGAAAGACGCCTGGGAAGTGGCCACGCTGCCGCCTGCGGTGCCACATCCTTATTTGAACATGGCAATCCTTTGCCCCTGCTTCCCCCCCCCCTCACTCTCACTCCCCTGCTATCTCCTTGCTTGTCTGTCGGCATCTCTGCTGATTTAGTACAAAACATTTTTCTTGATTATTTTAGGTGTTCGTCTAGAACGTTTCGCATTTGTGTGGCGACTTTTGCTATCAGCATGAAGGCTTCCGCTGTGGCGCTGTGAGAAGTCATAAAACGATTTGTCATATTTATACAAGTTGATAAAATTATAAACAGCGACTCTTCTGGCTCCTTTTGGTTGCCCATCTTCTGCCCTCCGGGTGTCTCCGCACTTCGAGTAACGCGGTACCCAACTATCTATCTGTGTTTCCCTTCTCAGTCTTGTGCAAACAGTAACTTGAGTTGTAGAGTAAAATGAGAGCTTACTTTATTTCCGATTCTTCTTTAGTTATAATTTGGCATTTTAATATTAACATATCTAGCTATAATGCAGTTTTAAAACTGCTAAACATAGCTGATACTCCAGTTAATTCCTTCCATGAAAATCCATTTGAATTACACGTTAAATTACTGTAAGTACATCTAACTCCTTACCTGTGGAATATCCTCTGCTCCTTCCCAGCTTATATTTATTTTTTTCCCAGCAAAAGGCAGAGCCAGAAAATAAGAAAATGGCACTGGGGAAACTCATGAGAACAAACCCAGTGTCAGGCAAATTGAAAACTAAAGCAATTTCAAATAGAAAATTCCTTCCGCACGCCTGCCTGGAATGGGGGCGTGGTGGTGGTGGAATGGTTACCGTTTTGGGGAACAAACGACATTGTCAGCATTGTGGGATCTGGTATTATATGCTGAGCACCCTTCGCTGTCTACCTCCATCGCCCCCCCCCAACACTTTCGTGCAGCCTGTTGTCTTGCGCGTAATCAGGGCGGTTTGTCGCACCTTTGTTGCCTGTCGCCCTTTGCTCGTCGCGCCGGAGCAACCACGTGGAACTTATTACTTTCATTTGGCTTCCACGCCCCCTTCACTAGAAAGAGCTACATAAATTCATAACATATTCATTGCGCGCAGCGAGGCATTTAAGAGGCGGCGGCGGCAGATGTGGAGTACAGCAAAGGAGCCAGAACAAGATCAGAAAGCTATAGTCACACGCACTCGACTGTAAGATACCCGCGACCTGTTGGCAACTTAAATTTGTATTATATAAGAGAATAATCTGTTGCGTCTGCATTATTACACTTGAATACCTCCTTAACCTGTGTTATTTATTGGCATGTAGAAACCTTCATACCAAACTTTGTATCTCTAGCATATGCAGTAGCTGAAATCAACGCGTTCATACGGACAATACCTGCCTAAGGTAGGCAGAAACCTTGATGCCAATGTTGGTATCTGTAACACTTTTAGTAATTGAGATCGACGCGTTCATACGAGCAGACAAACAAACATTGCCTTATTAATTCGACTGTTAATGTTGATAAGATTACATTCTGTGGCAATGTTACAGATTTCTTCATTTGCTGTCTACACTTGCATTTACGTGGGCACAAATTAATATACCCCTTGCCCATTTAAAGTTAACCAAGTTCCGCCCCGAACTTTACTCTCCATCCTTTCTAGTTTTGTACTTTCTTCGACTTTGCTTGCTCTGCAACTTGTGTTTGGTTTTGTTTGGGGCGTATGCGTAATCTAGCTACGCCAGCAGCTTTGTCGACTTGTGGCTCACACGTCGTTACCAATAACCAATTCCCGTTGCTTTCCACGCACCTTGTGGTAATTATCAGAACTTTTTGTTGCGCTAAAGTTGAACTGCGCTCTACATTTGCATTATATTTACATTACACTTCTTAATTATGCTGATTATGTAAAGGAAAGACAGAGAAACACTGCGACAATGTCCTTAATTGTTTGTATACAATTTAAAAGGATTTCAAACACTTTAATGTTATAATCCTGGAATGTATGATATACACACATACACAAATGAAGAACCCTTATATGTTTAACATCTTTTGACATACAAATATTAATTAAATAACTTAAGTCATCGTCCTTATTTCCCAACACTCTTTTGTTAACCCCAAAAAATAATTAACGTTGGTCTGTCCATCTGTTCTCTTCTTTCCACTTCCAAGAGTCCTTTTCGCTGCTGTTTATTATCGCTTAAAATATTCGATTGACTGTTTTGAAGAATAATTGCAAGCTATTTCATTTCCGTTTTCTCTCGCCTTTCCTTTCTCCTTCTTTCCCTTGCCTCGTTTCTCTACACTTCACTTGCCGCACACCCGGAAAGCTCAAAAATTAATTACAAACTCATAAAACCCAAACGAAAGCCAAGCTGCGCATAATCCTCAACTAGCTGCGAGGATTCTCCGCCCTGAAGACAAGGCAGACAGGCCAAAGTTTATGCCGGCAGATGCAACATGTGAAGAACTTTTATTATTGCCACACTGGGCGTGGTCGCTGGCACGCCCATCAATTTAAATTACTGGCATTCCAGCGAGCGTATTAAAACTAAATGCTCCCTTCAACATCAACATCCGTGTCCGCGTCTTTCCTCGTACTTTTAATCGCAGCACTCCCCTTAATAGTGTCCTGTTTCGTATGAACCATTACTATGGCAGCATAGGTGCCTTAGGTTCCTAACGGGTGGCATAGGTTCCTAAGTTAAATGATGATGAGTCGATTGACAGATCCATCTGCATAAGTGTTGTTAATAAAATTGGTTAGTTATTTGTTGGCTATATAGTAATAAGATATATTCAATATGTAGATTGTTTAAATTTCATTTAAATCTGTTGACTATTTTCCTTAGTTCTGTCAAATGTAACCTTGTCTTCTTGTAAGCCTGAATTTGAATTCGCTTGCAATTCCACTTGAATATTTTGCATTTGCTTTGTCACTACAATAATTTAAGCTGCTATTTGATGTCAGTTGACAGGATACACTGAACTGTGCTGTTCTCTTCACTTCTTCAGCCTGACACTTCTGTCTGTCGCGTGTTTGTGCTGTCTCTCTTTGCATAAATGCCTGTTAAGTCGCCTTAATCTACTCGCATTCAAGTTGTTTGCTATTACTGCATAATTAATTAGTGAAAGTGCAGGAGAACGAGGGAAGATGAGAAGCAAATATGCGACAGCAGCTAAAGAAATCAAACTCTGTAGCTTGTGAAGACTGCTGCAAACTGCTGCAGTGTCCAGACATCTACATACGAAACTCATAGAATACGAGCAGTGTCAGTCTTGGTACAAGGCGAATCAGCAGAGAAGAGAAAGTGTTTGGTCTTGGATGGCACTCATTATTTCATTCAACTCGATAGAACTAGAACTACAAATGCAATTGCAAGTGTAAAATGAATATCAATGAAGGATCTAATGGTGTCGGCACTGAGAAGACAGCAAAGTTACCTTTAAAATACTCTTAAGTCTTATGATCTTGCACAGATATGTAAAATAAGATGTACAACGAGATTTCTTGGATTTGTTTTAACATTATGTTTGCACTTAATAAGAAATTTGCATCACATAAAGGAAATGACTTCAATGTTCATCTATAGGGATCTCAGTTTCTTAACTCCTTCTTGAAACTCATCATTAAACTTTCCAATCCTTCTTCTCATTGCTTCTTTGTTGTTATGTATAAGTAATGCAGAATCAGTCAGATCAGACAGACATACTCTATAGCTATATTCCGTTATCGATATCGATAATAAGATAATCAAACTGATTAGTTGTCTCTGTTATAATCCAATAATATATCGCTAGTTGTGTCATCTTTTAACAGTATCATCGTTATCATGTTGCATAAGAAAACACTTTAAACTGTTGGCAGTCACTGTCGAATTGTGCTCCAAAGTATGCAACATTTTAAAGCACTCTTTCGGTTACCCTAAAAGCTGCCACAAAGCGGCAACAACAGCACACGCAGAACAGCAGCAGCAGAGGCGGCAGGCAGAGGCCGAGGCAGAAGCAGAGCAGGAGTAACTGCGAAAATGAAGCGACTGCTGCTCGTTTTTATTGCGTTTTTCATGTGTCTCATGTGGTTTACTACAAATTGATTCTATTATTGCGCATAGAGAGGGGAGTATGCCTATTTTTTGCAACAACAAAAATAACAACAACCCTCAAGCCACCCTTTCCCCCAGCCCACAGTGCGTATACGCATTACGCGTTTGCATTCGCATCGTTTGTTGCTCTGTTTTTGCTGCTGGCGATTTGAAAACAGAAAACTGATTGCAAACACATCTACTCCTCCCCTTGCCCCACTTCCCTTCTCTCTTGCGCCTATAATGAGTGAACGGAAATCCGTTGGTTATAGAAGCGTGTGGTGGAGGGAGGTGGGAAATGACGAGGGAAAGGAAAGCGCCAATCAATTGTTTAATTAAATTTATAATGAGTTAATCATTTCGCAGACAGTTCCCATTTGTTTCCCATTTGTTTAATTGCCGCTGTAGAATTTTCCACAGATTTTTGTGAACCGAATTATGAAATGAGTCGCACAGCACGAACACTGTGGAGAGAATATAGTGCAAAACCAAATAGAACCAAACAGCATCCGACTGTGAAATTCAATTATAAAATGCTTATGCTGCATTTACATATTTGCGGGCGCTTTTTTAGTGCATCTGCTTTGTCTGTCTGTCTGCCTAACTGTCTGTCTGTCTGTCTGACTCTCGGTTTGCCTATCCGGCTGTCTGTCTGCCTGTTTAGTTAATAAGCATCTGGCACGCTTAAATGAAATGTTTTCCATTTCCCTTTGAGGTCGTGGCACCAACTGATAATTAAATAATCTCAAGGGATTTTGATTAACTAAAATGTGCTACATATAACTGATTGATATATCTCACTATATCGATTAATGCACAGATATAATACTCATTATAATACTTTTTAAGAATTACAAACCTTAATATGTTTTTGTCTTTCTGCTCTTGAGGAATTTAGGTCGAGTGCTCCAATATATTCACTGCCTTTCCGTTGCATTTCGAGCTGAAAATGCTGGCAGAGAATTACGTAAGCGATTTGCCTACGAAAATAAACATTCAATTGAGACAAATTCGTGTCAAATTATAGTTCTCTTAAGTCAAATTTTTTGGCTGCCCGCCAGTGCACAGTGCACCACAAGATCGTTCTATGATATACACATACATATGTAAACAGACTTATATATACAATCATATATGGTATACTCTATATACAAAACTAACAATATCAATTAAGAAAATAACCTTCGGCACGTTTGCTGTTTATGGCATTAATCTGCACAGATTGTTGCTATACGAATTGTAGAATATATAAAACGTTATTCAATTTTAATACAACTTATTTAGAGTTCGCATATCTGTGAATTTTGTTTATAAATAACCTCAGTTTCATTGAGTTTTTTCTATTATTATTCCATAATTTATATTTTATCTATAATCTAAAGAGTATCTCGTGTAGTTGCTTCTCCAAGCCTACTTCTTAGTAGTTCAATGCACAAAAACCTAGATCAGTCTGTTAGTAATTTGACTAGAATAAGTGTACAGTGTAATTACACTACGAGGGTCGTTTGATAAGTCCGTGACTTTTTGTATTTGCCGCGCACCTGCTCTAAATACAACACTGCTCCTGTCAGCAGTTATCGATTAACAGCTGACTGTAAAATTTTGAGAAAGCTGCGTTTTTTGGTTTGCGTTTTATAGGCATTGAAAGCAGACGATCTCGTGAATTTTAACGAAAATGGAAAAAAGTGAATTTCGTGTGCTAATTAAGCATTATTTTTTGCGTAAAAATCCATCACCGAAACCAAGGAAAGACTTGATAAATATTATGGGGACTCTGCACCATCAATTTCAATGGTTAAGAAATGGTTTACTGAGTTCCGTTGTGGTCGTACCAGTACAAGTGATGCCGAACGTTCAGGTCGCCCAAAAGAGGTCGTCATGCCAGAAATCGTCGACAAAATCCATGGAATGATATTGGATGATCGGAGAATGAAAGTGCGTGAGGTAGCTGAGGCTGTAGGCATCTCAACTGAACGGGTACATCACATTTTACATGAATATTTGGACATGAAAAAGCTTTCCGCGCGATGGGTGCCGCGATTGCTCACACACGACCATAAGCGCAACCGTGTGACCATTTCAAAGGAGTGTTTGGCGATGTTCAACCGCAATCCAAACGAATTTTTGCGCCGTTTCGTTACCGTAGACGAAACATGGATCCACCACACCACACCAGAGACCAAAGAACAATCAAGACAGTGGGTTTCTCCGGGTGAACGTGCACCAAAGAAGGCCAAGGTGGGTCTGTCGGCCAACAAGGACATGGCCACAGTTTTTTGGGATGCACAAGGTATCATTCACATCGATTACCTTGAAAAGGGTAAAACGATCACCGGCGAATATTATTCAGAGCTTTTGGACAGATTCGATATTGATTTGAAGCAGAAACGACCGCATTTGGCGAAAAAAAAGTGCTGTTCCATCAGGACAATGCACGGGTGCACACGTGTGTAGTCAGCATGGCAAAATTTCATAAATTGGGCTACGAACTGCTACCCCATCCAGCATATTCTCCAGATTTAGCCCCTGTGACTATTTTTTGTTTCCAAACATGAAGAAATGGCTCGGCGGTAAGAGATTCGGGTCAAATGAAGAGGTCATCACAGAAACAAACGACTATTTTGAGGGCCTTGAGAAAACCTATTATTTGGAAGGAATAAAAAAATTGGAAAAACGCTGGACTAAATGTATAGAGCTAAAAGGAGATTATGTTGAGAAATAAAACGCTTCTTTGACGAAAAAAATATATTTTATTCAAAAAGTCACGGACTTATCAAACGACCCTCGTATATTCTGAAGTATTTCTTGAGTTGTACTTGCCATGACATTACTGAAATTGTTCTTTCTGATATCGGATTTTACTTTAGAAGACAGAGAAAGAGAAAAGTGAATGTATATCGCTCTACGTTTCGAGATTCCAATTGTCATTAGGCGTTGGCTGCTGAGTTTACCGCAGAACGCGAAGCGGACGCGGATGTGGATTCCTAATGTCGCTTTGCTGGCTGGCTTGGACCGTTGGCTTGTTTCTGGCTCTCTTGGCTGCCGTCCGACGCGCTTTACGCGCCGCGAAGCATTCTGCAATTTTTCATTTTGCGCTGTAGTAAATTCCAGATGTTCAGTAGCACTCGCTCTTTCCCGGATTCTTTTGCAGTTTAGCGGCACAAGAGACGAGGCTGGGGCTGGAGCCGGGAGGCGCGTGCAAAACTTGGTCCTTTTGCCGATTAATGCGACACAAGTCGCGGTAGGGTGGGTAGGGGAGGAGAAAAGTCTTGCAACTTGCGGGGCGTTGTTGGAAAGTGCTGCCGAATTCGCAGGCGTGTTCTCTGTGCCAGACTGTCTGGGTGTGAGTGAGTGTGTGTGTGTGTGTGTGTGTGTGTCTGCGTGAGAATGTATATGCACTCTTTTTCTGCGCAAAATGCCACAAGGTGTAAAATTGAATAATTGAAATGAAGAAAGCACCGCGCTCCGACTGTCTGCAACTGCAGAGAAGGCCTGAAAAAAGTGTTGCCAAAGTTGAGTTAATTGTGGTTAGTTCTAACGGATTTGTGCGTAATTAGTGAGTAATTTAATTTTGCATGTCTTTTAAAGTTCTCGCTGACGGCTTTTTCTCTCAGTTTGCCCACCTTGTGAAGTTTCTTTGTGAAGTTAGAAACTGAATTGCAAAAAGGTTAAATAAAAGCATAAGGCAATAATAATGTTCATTAATTGTTGCCTTATTATATACAATAGTTTAAAATTGGATTTTCTATATAATGAATTATTTATTTGTTTTATCATTTACTTTCCGATTTGGTCTACTTTATTATCGACTTACTTGTTATCGGCTTGCCGCCACTTTTGTTTGATTCTAAGCCAACTTCAAATTAGTGTTGATAAAGATCAAATAATTTCAAATATCAATAATCGATAATAAATAAAGTGTGACCATAACATATGTATGTATTAAATAAACCAAAGTCAATCAGTGATAATTCTTTTTATGGTGGTCCAGTAAATCAAATGATATGGGAGCATGCACTGCTTGAAATGAAAACATAAATACTTTATAGAGTCTACCCCGCTGGCCTGGGTTTCCTGTTACACACGTTTTCCATTTGCAGTGCATGCAGTGAAAAAGTTTTAATTGAAAAGTTTCCTCGAATCTGTAACTGCAAAAACAGCGAGTTGGCCGTGCAAAATGCTTCGGTGTTATAATGGGAGTAAGTTGCGTAAGCAAAGATTAGCATTAATCAGGGCTAATTGCACAATTTGCATTTGAACTCATTTGAACTCCATTTGAAGTTCGCTACTGTGCAGAAGATGCGGAAATAATGCTTGACGTAGATATATAAATGTGTGTTGCTGAATTGAATTACCATTAAAGAGCGATTGAATTCATTCTTTAATATGTGCCTAGGTCTATTTTACACTTCTGTTGCCGTTTTCCCCCGTTTTCTGCTTGTCTGCTCTGCACTTTTCACTTCTTCTCTCTTTCACTTCATCGAGTGCATGAAAAATTGAGTTGGTTACGTTTTATTTATGGCGACAGCGACAGCGAAACCTACGCAATCCCCACAGAAGTCAAACAATGGTCTGCAATTTAAATACAATTGTTTTATGCACCACCGTACGCACACCAAAGTGCAGATGTATGTATATATACATATATGTATGTTTGTATGTATATACTTACTCTCTCTCTCTCACACACACACACACATAAGGGAACGCGTTGCATTTCGCGCTGCGTTGACATGCCGAAAGGCTGTTGCATTGACCAATGCGGCGTATGCGCCATGTGCCACTAGCAAGAAGTTTGCAGCAGCAGACACAATACCAACAACAACAGCAGCAGCAGCAGCAACAACAACAACAACAAGAATTGTGTACGCACACCTCGCACTAATAAATTATGAAGCGCCCGCAATAAATTTCAAATTAATCGCTGATATTTATCTCTCACTGCGACGTTGTCGATGCCAGCGAGCTGTGTGCATAATAACTATGTTCATCACAGCACATGCTGACCCCGCCAACCTTTGCCCAGCCCTGTCCCTCATCCATTCCTCCCGCGTCACTGAAGGACACATCTCAGACCCCATGAAATACTTAATATACTCGTATTCTTCATCGGTGTTGAGCGACAAGTCAAACTGACATTATTAAAAGTGAATTCTTTCGATGCAACCTTTGAACAACTCTTAAGAAGTTTCAGCAAACCCGAATAACGCCAATTGACCCATACATAAATGCAATTGTCACATTACTGTTGAGAAACATTAATTTAATGTACAAATTGTCGATTGGAAATATATATCGTTTTAAATATTGATATGTGTTAATTTTCCTATAGTCATTGAACAATTCTATATATTTATTTAAGATTATTTTGTGTTGCATACTTTCGGGCAAAGATAATAAAGCCTGCACGCCCATCAAGTAAGTTTCTTTAATAACTTCTTTGTTTTTTAACCAATTGCAAGCAAATTTTTAGAATTCATTGAGGTGATGATGATTGTTGAACACACAAAAGATAAATACCTAATTAACCTTCATCATGTAATTTACCTTACAATCTTTTAGGCATTTCGTACACAATATTTATAATAGTACTGAAGAACGTCTGTTTCTCACAATATCTCAAAGTCAAACAAAGTCTTTTATCTACTCATACGCAGTCTCAGTGTGTGTTACCAGTTCAATGATAAGTAAAGAGTATATATCTTAGACTGATATGCAGTGTGTCGTGCTCATGCTTCTCTCTCTCTCTCTTGCATCTCTGCATGTCTTTCATTGCGTTCTCCTTCTTTTTCGCCAGTGAGCAAGAGGACTAACTAACAAGCGACAAATATTTCATATTGTTTTTTGAATTATAGCGCCCCACAACAATAAAAAGTTTTTGTCAGTTGTCATATGCCCAGCACATGGACAAATAAACACACACACACTCACACTGGCAGTACCAGCACAACCTGCAAATTAACACAATAAAAGCCTGCAACAATGGCTACAACAACAGCAACAACAATATGCCCACAGATATGCAAATGGCATAGAAATTGTGGCTGGATCTGGACAGAGCGTCGCCTGTGTTGGTCCTGGCAAAAGGATATGCATACATATAAATTATAACACCGGCGTGTCTATTAAAATGATTGTATCCGCTCGATTATGCACAGTGCAGAGGGAGGGGGAGGGGAGTAGAGGAGGAGGAGGGCTGGCTAGCTGGGGCAAAGAGGCGACAAGTCTGTGGCGAAAAATTCGCAAAACTTTTTGACTTTTGCCATGCAGCAAAGTGTGCCTGGTGTATGTCTGTGTGTGTGTGTGTTTAACCCATCCCTGTCTGTCTGTCTGTGCGTTCGTTCTGTTGACTTTTCTTCTCTCTGCCCCCCTTTCTCACTATCTCTCTTTCTCTCTCTCTCTCTCTGTTGACAAGGGTCCCTTTCCAATTGTCGCTGCGTATTTGCGTTTTAAATTTCGTGTTCAAGCGACCGATCGGACCCGTTTCTCATTATGCTATTTTGACAACTAATTACTCCACCTGCGAGTGTGTGAGTTTGCATGTGTGTGTGTGCGTGTCACTATGTGTGTCTGTCAGTGCATCTAATTGACAGTGAGTCACTTTTTCGGCTTTATCGTAGGCTGTCGAAGCAGGCACTATTAATCTACTGCATGCACTGTGTAAATACACACACACACACACACACAGTATAGTGCAGGGTTTATGCAGGTGCTGCAGCAATTGAAAACCACAGAAGGGGTGGCTTTTAAGGGGCAGGTGTGGGGGTGGTTCTTTAATTGTGGTCCAATTTAAATGGCAGCTAATAAATTTGCAGCAGGCAGCAACCGCATAGGGCGAGAGGCATCCAATAGATAAGATACGCAGTGGGCTGTGCCACTCGAAGATAAAGTACAGTCTTGTAAACACACTACACACGTGTGGGTGTGTGTGTTTGTGTGTGTTTGTTGTGCATGTGCTGGGGCGTAATTTGAGCCATTTATAGCCAGAAATGAATGCGGCAAGCGAGAGAAGTGCGCACCACCTTCCTTGGCCGCAAGTGCAGCTCGAGTTGCTGCCAAAGCTGCCATTTAAAATAAATGAGCTAAATAAGCAGTCTGACATGTCGGGCAGACGCAAGGCCAGACAGCAGCAAACTACGGCAGCTATCAGACTACGACGCACAACAGCAACAACAACAGCAACAACAACAACAACAGCAGCAGCAACAACACACATTAATAACCAGGCAAATGGCAAAGTTTCTAGCACTGTGCGTACAACATATGTATGTGTGTTGTGTGTGTGTATGTGTGTCTGTGTGTGAAGCGTTTGTTTTAACTATCAATTAAAGCGCCCGATGCTAATTATGTTTGAAATCCTCGTCTTGCTCGCACTTGCAGCCTTGTCTGCTCTTCTTCTCTCTCTCTTGCTTACTATCTTTCTCTCTCACTCACTCTCTTCCTGTATCTCTCTCTTCCTCCCTCTCTCTCTTGCTTCCTCTTCCTCTCTCTCTCTTGCTCTTTCCTGTTTTCGTCCTGTCAGCAACAGAGAGCTCAAGAGAAGTCTGTCTGCTGCAGTGTTGCCGACTTAGCCTTTTTCCCGTCAAATCTGGTTATTTTTGACCCTTTACGGCTAATGAAAATTCAGTTCTTTCTTTTGACAAGGAGAAAATCAAGAGAAAAGCATTGTTTTGGAATATAAGTATTATTATAATGTGTATATTCTAATACAAGTATATATTCAACCCACAACTTAGCTTTTTTCTTGTTTTCTATGAAAATACAATTATTTAAATATGTATTGCCAAACAGTCAATAGTTTAATGCTGGACAGTATCATTTCAGATCAATTTTGCATAATTGAAATTTATGTAAGGTTAGTTTTTTAACAAGATTTGGAAAAATACAGTCTTAGGTTTTTATTGCATTAAAAACAGCTTTATTTTTAAGGTTCTTATAGGTGGGCATCACTGTTATGATGACCGAAGTATGTTTATGTCTCTCTCTTTCTCTCTACCTTGCTCTCTTCCCACTCCTTCCCACTCTCTCCCATTCTCTCTATTTCTGCCCACTGTCTCCTCGTCATTTTGTCCTGCTTTCTTGAACTATCCAATATCTAGTCGGATATATCGTATTGTTTGCTGCAATTTGTAAACGTTTTGTTGTTTTTTAAATTAGACAAATATTTGTGTTTTGCCTGTCTGTATATGTGTGCGTGTGTTTGTGTGTGCGTGTACGTGTTACTGTGTGTAATTTATGTGTGTTTGTTGATATTGCTCTGGCAGTGTTAATGATGTGCATAAATCAGAGTTGCACAGAGACAGTGACGGCACGAGTAAGTCAGCTTGAGAGAGAGGGAGAGAGAGAACTGCAGACATTTGCACGTTTATTGACGCATGCCTTGCGTAATTCGTGTAATGACGTAATGTCAATAGTTGACACTGCGTAAAAAGGCAACTCGTGTTGCGACTCTAATCGATTAATGTGCGTGACGGAGTGCGTGTCTGTATTAGTTTAACGTTACACGTTACAGATGTAATATCTTTAAGGCAATATTTAAATGCGTACAGCGAAGAAAATTTGGTTTATCGAGAGCTCAAACTGGGGACATTCCCTGGTCAGCAGGAGGTAATGAGATCATTTTACTTTGGCGTAGACAGCCGTAAAGATATAGAAAGAATAGACATTAAGGTAGACTAAGGGGTGCACTGACCTGCATGACAATTGATCCAATTCAAATAAACATGAATGTACATGAAGTAGGCAACATTTTGTTCAACGTTGCGTATGCGTAATTTGCCATATGCACACAAGCCCGCACAAAATACTCGCACATGTGTGCGTGGGTTACTTTATCGATAAATAAACATATATATACCTTCTTTGTATATTCAAAATTAGCATCAATTGCCTATAAAAGCAACTCTCTCCTGATGTGCAAGTGGCTATAACTCAAGGAGTTTCAGTGTGCAGACACCCTCTACACACTCTTCATTTGCATTCCACACTCTTGACATGTTTGAGAGTGCGGCACGTTATGCCACTATTTGATTTGTCTGATTGCATTTGATTTTCGCAAAGCTATTGTACGGATTGTGTGTGCACCCCTTGCTCAACAAATAGAACATTGTGAGCTGACTAAAGTAAAAGCCAAAACTTGCCTGCCACAACTTTGGCTTTAGTTTTCCGAATTTAAGTTTTCCACCTTATCGCAGAGCACACAATCCACTCCAAGTGAGCCATAAGCCAAATTATATTAGACCCAGGTGCTGACCCACACAACATGATTTCGCTCCACAAATATTAACTCTGGCAGCTGTTGCTACCCACACACACACACACGCACACACACAGATAGAGGGCCGCACAAGCCATAAGTCACACAGCAGGTAGGCAGCTCTCTACCTGGGCAGCTCTCTGGCTTGGCACCTCTTGTGCCTTCTCCATGTAAATTAGCAAAGCCGAACTGTAGCCGTATTATTAACCTGACTAAATGGTTAATAATTCGACTCCCTTCGGGTGCAGTTTGATAGAGTCGTCGCCCCTTGAAGCCTCCCTCCCCCTGCTCATAAACGGACTTCTGTTGATCCTTAACTAATTTGATTTGCCTGCCTAATCTGCCAGCTCAGCATTTGCATATCGGTGTAGATATCCTGCTTGTCTGTCTCTTTGAGTAGTGATTACTGTGATGCTTACATTACGCTATATTAAAGATCTTGACTTCACCTGCCTGTGCTGAGTAATTTTCCAAAATTGTTAAACTACTTTTTCTTTATTTTTCCTTTGTTCGGGAAAGGTGAAGCAGTCAAGCGAAAGCGACTGTACGTAATCGTTTAAAAACGAAAACAGCGACAAAAAATAATATACTATATGTGTATGTATGTGTGTGTGTGTGTTGGTTCCAAAAGAAAGCCACGAGAAAAGCAGGCGAGAAAAGTTAGAAAAAGAGTAGACATTCTCGAAAAAAAGGACATGCACGCTTGGGAAAACTTTGGCTGCACACATCTTGCTCTGGCTACATATTCTTCTTGAATTATGAAGGAACGTTGCAAACTTTCCGCGGATTTTCCAGGGGGAAACATATATAGTATATATGTGTGTGTATATTCTTGTATATATGTAACACATTAGACTTGACTGACAGATATGAACTTTTGTCGTGTGCTGCAATAAATGTTGTAGCACAAGAAAGGTTTGCTACGAATTACCGAAGCTTCTATACCCTTGAAATATATGAGCAACTAAGGTAATATTCTTATATTACTAAAATTACATTTTACACAATCACATACTTTATGAGGAAGGTGCAACCTGCGAGCATAATGAATGTACTTTCTCACACGGCAAGAAAACCTCATCGAAACTTTAAGAAAAATGAAATGAAAAATCGGCAAAAATAAAGTTACTTAAACAGCCTGAAAGCAGTCAAAAAGAAGCCAAAAAGCATTAGCGAGAGAAATTTATAAGTTTTGTGCCCGCCGCAGGGTTCCGCTAGGATGTGGCACGGCTGGTGGGGCAAGATTGCAGTCAGTTGAAGTTTTTTTTCCCACATTTCGACTAACGGCGCATTGCGCTCCTTTAGAAGTTTTTTATATGGTTCTGTTTAAATGGAATCAAACTCTGCCCCTATTTGTAAATATATATGATGACTTGCAACACACGATACTGCGACTCGTAGGCGCAATCAATGCAAAGTTCGGCAACTCGTCAGCATTTTAATACATTAAGCCCAACTTTATGAATGACAGAAAAGAGCTTTAGAAATACAAATGTTCAAATGTTCAATATGAACGCATTTCTTTTTAGCTTTCCATATGCATTCATTTGTAGCAAACTAAAGGCAGAGGCAGCTTTAAATTATTCACAAACTCATGAGCATTTCTTAATCCGTTGGTGAATTAAGTGCGCATTCTACTGGACACCACACACAACGTGATTAATCGTCGTTTCACATATTGAACCTACGAACCCAACTAAAAATGGCGGACTGTGACTGCGGTACTGCGAACAGGTTCCTCTGGCACCATCGAGCAGAGTTGGCGCAGTTGACGATTGAAGTTTATTTGATGTTCTTTTTTCCTCTCTTTCGTTTCGTATTCCATTTTCGGGGCGACAACAATTCGAAAATATTAAAAAAGTTTTTGCTTGGCATGTTATTGACTTGTTAAAATGTTTGACTGGCCTGCTTGCTATGGTTGCTCTTGTTGTTGTTGTTGTTGTTGTTGTTGTTGGAGCGACCAACCCGAAACTCTATCGAGAGGGTAATTCTATGGGTTGGTCTTTTGTCGGGCTGCTTATTTATTTAAGTGAGACTCGCTTGGTTATGCGAAGCACGTCTCTGCGTCATGCACGAAAATTGCATTTGCCCGTCTGCGACATCTCACCCCCCCCCCGACCCTCCAACCCCCCTGCTCTTTTTTCTCTACTGCGGTACTTGGAGGCCAAACGGATCAAACTGTGTATAATTCGCCGAGGGTTGAAAAATATTGTCGACTAGACTTTTATTAGACAAGCTTCTCTGCGGCCCAGCTTTGTCCCCATCCAGAGAGAGAAAGAGAATGTCTTACATCTTGCCGCATCCATAGACCATGAATTTTTCTTTCCCTGTGATAACTTTGTCGTTCACCACCAACAAAAAAAAATGCCAGACCAAGTAAGGAAAACAGAAACCAACTGTCGAGGGCACTCGAGAGTCAGATACCCTACAAGATTACATGCTTCCAACAACGTCTTATTGCTCCCTCGGATCTGGACTCTTCAGATATTTGAAATATTCATCATATATTTACAAGGTACCTTCTCTAGAAAAAGAAATCTTCACTTCAAAGAAGGATTTACCATGTTACTTAGTAAAGGCCTTAAGAAGAGAGTAAAGTCAACAGAGATAGAGATTTATTTAGGCAACTCACTGTACACTTGTGTCTCACACTGTACACAGTCGATCCACAATAAAACCCACTGCAAGTGAAGTCATCTACAGGTTTTCTAAAAGAAAAACTTAACATGCATTACTTAAACTTACTTGTGTAAATTTATATTTTGGCTTTAAACCAGCGAGAGAGAAAAAAAAGAAAATGAAGAAAGCAGATAAAGATAAAGATAAAGACATGAGCAATGCAATACTTCTGCTTCTTCTGCAAACACAAATACGAATTTCTATTTGGCAAAAGAACAAACATTGCAAACAAAAAAGAATGGTTGCAGGAAAAGCTTTTGATTGAACGTACATGTAATATATAGTACCTACACATATGTATATATATATACGATAAGTACGTAGTATATGTACACATTTTGAAAAGCAGGGAACAGGCAGGAAAAACACAAACTGTTTTATAGTACAATTCGATTCTAAGAGCTTAGCTGAACATGGTTCTCATATATTGTAAACAGTATAAACAATTGTTAATTAAATAATATGCAGGACATATATTAAATATATGAAATGATACAAACCTTGTTCTTACATAAACGTAAGCTAACAGTTCGCGTACATTGATGAGCAACAGGTCACCGTCACGTTGGTTCTGTGAAGATTATATATTCTGTATACGCAGCATAAGCCCTGCAAGTTAATTGCTTTTTCAGATATTTGCAATTACTGAGATCTGCCAGCTCTCATCTTGTAGCGTTTGCAGCATTGACAGAGTTTTGACCATTAACAATTCACGGACCGTTTAGCTGTGGCGGCAGATGGCCATACATTTTAATAACTCGCAGTTAAACATAAATTACCAGCCAACCGCATAATCTCGCCCTGCCATCCACCCCTATAATTTGCGACTGCAATAAATGTAGAATACCAGGCTGTAATTAAAATTAAATGGGGAATCGGCATCAACTTAAACTATAACAATATAAGAAAGGTTACCCCACACAGGCCGAAGTTCTTATACTCTTGTGTAAGTCTTCATCGATTGTTGCCATAAAATTGAAATTCATTTATAATTAAATTTAATTAAATTTAAGAGTGTATGACTTCAATGAGCACAAGTTTAGTTTATATAGTAGTATTGCTATTTATCTCAGTTATTATTAGTGTAATACCACTGTACCTGCTATGGCACTGCTCAACAGAATGTGATGGAAAATGAGAAAAACCCCAAAATCAACGCTTCAGTTGGAATGCAATGCACACAAAAATTAAAGTAAATTAAACTGTCATATGGTGAAGGCATATCTGTTGTTGTTCTGTGTTCTGTCGGGATGCGAACTGCAGAGGATGCCTGCTGTCTGTCCGCCTGTCTGTCTGTCTGGGTGTCTGTCTGTATGTGGACTCATTTGTCAGTGTGGCAGACATGTCGAAATTCGCCACGTGTCATAATAAAGTGTGTCGAGTGTATGGCATGTTTATCTGTCCCTAAGTCGGAAAAGGGAACCATATATAAATGAAAGCTGCTTCAGCTTAGAACATACACACTATTGATAACGAATAAATGCGAACAGTTTTTGCAGCATTGTACAACACTGAACTGGAACGCACTTTTCTGTGTTGCAAGAAGAACTACCTTTATGCCATATGAATGTGGAAACCTTCCCACTGACGAAACCTTACACATATGTTATTAATTTTTCGCTGTATTTGTGATAGTGAGTATCTATTGAAAGTAATCAGAATGGGAGCGCAATGTATCTATAGGTCGAGTTGAAGTACCTTGTTACTCTCAGTATGTTATTCACTGTATGAATTCTAACATGTATTAAATTGCGAATTTGCTAAGCAAAATTAAAGCTTTGTAAATGTTACTTGAGTGGGTTTACGTGGCAGGCAGACGGGTCAGGCCTGTGCATGCTGGTGCAGTACAGAGAGAGAGAGAGAGAGAGAGAGAGTGAGAAAGAGAGAGGACAGTGCTGCAGTACGTAGTCTGGGCTTGGACATGTCGTCGCCAAGGCACTCAAAACAAATTTGTGCTTGGCCAACTGCCAGCAGCGCATCAACCCCAAAAGAGACGGCGGGATTACCCGAAGCATCCACACTGCTAAGCGGTATTATGAAATATGTGCAGTGTACTCGACTGTGAAATACCGTGCATCAAATCATTAGGGTACTAAGCCCATTTAGATCAAGGATAAACCATATTACAAATGTTTTTAATATAGCAGTATACAATTTTTTCAAAATACTTCACTCATTAAAATAAACGAGCTCAACTGCATATATCGTTAGCATCCTTATGGTATATGTTTAATCACTCATTTGCTCTTAACAAAGGGATTTGAAAAGATCTTTCCATGCACCTTTGGTTGGCGAACCCATTTACCTAATTTGTCTTTGTGTCTTCCGTGTTGTTAGTTGCTGATTTCAACACAAACTCTGGCATTTAAAAGCATTGATTATAGTGCATTTAACATACTTATTTTAGAGTATTCTTCTCTTGGTTTCGCTTCGCATAGTCATGCTTAAAAATGTTTATCCACCTCTCCTCAGTTTCGAAAGAAAAACTTTTAATACATGACATTTTTTCACGGAAATATTCAAATTACTACGAGATGAGTGACCAGAGAGTGTGGAAAGGGAACTGACGAAGACTGCGAGCGAAGTTTGGGGCTGTGTGGCTTACCTATAATAACTGCTATTCCAATACATAATAAAAAGCAAAGCATTTGTGCAAATAAAAATGCAGCCCTCAAAGTACTTGAACGAACTGACGATGACAACGCGGGCAGGCTGGTGATGGTAATGACAATGTTAAGTAGTCGCAGTGTTGGTTGGGGGCTGGGAAACTGAAACCGAAAGCTGAGAATGGAATGGAATATATATTTGAAAAAGGCGCTTCTGGGACAAACTCAATTTTCAGGAGGTCGCAGCTCAATTGTCAATGAATAAATTTACTACTCCGCAATCCTCGGAGGTTCATCGTCATTGGCGCGTTGTCCTGGAGTCAAAGTCCATTATTCTTATCGATGCACGACCATCGCTGCTCTCGTTGCCGAAACTTTTGCTGCTCTATTATGCCCTCTATCTGTGATTTGTTCGGTTCCGTTTGTGGCGTTCATTCCGTTTCAGCGGGGTCTCTTTGTCGCCATTGCCTTTTACCACTTCCACTCCTCAGTTGGTATTTCTCTTGTTTTCCCGAGTTTTTTTTTCTTTCTGTTTTCGCTGTGTGGAAATTAATGACGTAAACGGCCGGAAAATTTAGTAACTTTTAGTCATGGCGTGTGGATGATTCTCACACAATATATTCGACTCACATCATCTCTGGATGCCTTTTGGGTGTTCGATAACCATGAAATGCGTATGCGATGGTAATGAAATCGATGTTTATGAGTTTTCGCTTCGTTGTGCGTTGCTCTGCCTTGTGCTCTGTGGGTTGTGGGCTGTGGGCTGTGTTCTCCGTTCTGTCTGCAGTCGATTGTGTGTGTGTGTGTGTGTGGTGCGTCGAGTACATTTCAAATTCCAGCATATCGAATCCCGTGAGAGTAATAAATAAAGCTAACAAAACTTTTGCTTCTTTTTAAAAGTTTTGCTTGATGGTTTTATCGATTTTATTTCTCCTTTCTAACAATGCAAATGAGTTCCACAAATCATTAGCCTGTCACTATTGTACAAAACGGGGCTAAGTTATAAGAAATCCGATATTATGCAGCGATAACACTTCAATGCCTATTTGGGTAGAGCATAAAAGCTTTGTGAACATGAGTCATGTTTTGTAACAGGCAGAAGGAAACATATTATATTTTATCCTACTCTGAATCATCATAATTAGCTGAGTCTATTATGTTTTATCAAGTTTGTCTGCCTGTCTGTCCGTCTGTCTGCCTGTCTATCTGTTTGCATGTCTATCTGCCTGTATGAACACTCAGATTTCAATAACAAGACATACCATTGCTACCAAATTTGACAGTTGGAATCAAAAACCTGCATTGATTACATTTACATGAAGTTTCTTCTTCATTACTACAGTTATGTATATATTCTTAATAAGTCTAACAATGTCTTCGATTTCATTGTAAATTTAGGAACCATTGAACAAAACTTCTACCCAAAACAGTTGCAACTTTTCACAAGTTGCAATGAATTTTGACTTAAAGCGCACATGAATTTCACTTGACAGTAAAGAGCCCGCACCACATCATTCACCTCATACACACATACATACATACATACATCCAAACACAGCATCGTATACCCGTAATTGTAGTTGGTATAACCACCAACACGCTACTCAACACAAGAGTCGGTCCAATGCTGCCACAAACCGCACAATAATATCCCAGCAGCTTCAGTTTTAAACTCATTACGGGCAACACTCAGATGACGTTGACGTTGACGCTGACGGTGACACCGGAGATGAGGCTGAAGCTGGACTGCAGATGGGGAAGGAGCAGGGGATGGGGATGGGAAAGGGACTGGAAGTGGGGCTGATGTTGACCAACCCTCTATCTGACTCAATATCAAAAGCCAATTAGCATACATTTTCATGCACAACACAACACTTTCACACACACTTGCACACATACACACATATACAGTATATGAATATGTATGTATGCATCTACTCTGAAAATCAAACAACTCCGAAAACGTTCACTGCACTTGAAGCGTATTCATAGCATTCATTCGTATTCCCACTCCCGTTGCCTGTCCCCCTTCCGTTCCCCTGTACGTTCCCTTTGCTGCTACCATTCTCAGTGATTAGTCAGATAGAGAGTAACGATGTCCCAAGTATGTCAAAAAATACATTTTCATTCTGTTTGCCTGGTCACATTTATGCATGAAAAGCACTCACAGTGCTGCCAGGAGGGATCTGTCTGTGTGTGTGTGTGCCTGTGCCTGGCCGAGTAGACAAGTCAACCTTTTTTGCTGCTCTTTCGGACTTTGGGACCTTAGAAAATCAACAAAACAAACGCAGAAACAGCAATCTACTTGAGGCACAAACTTATAAACTACTTTGTGTAGTACTGGAATCAACTAATGGGCAACGATGGAGCGTGTCCTTGGCCGGTTCACCAAAACTATGCGAAGGCAAATAGACAATGCCACACCCACAATTCATCCACGGCTTTTGGCACCCAAACAAGCTGGTCAGCATCGTCTTAATAAGATAAATAGGCACTTGAGAGCAACTTCTCGTGTGGTTATGCCTCTCCACCATTTCCCCTGAATGCCCCCGAATGCCCCCCGGCTGCCCCTGTTGATGTTGTTGGGCGAGCAACGAAGCAAAAACTCGGAAGTGCACACAAGTCCTTCTCCATGAGTTTTGGGTTCTTGGCTTATGGGTTGGTTCTGTATTCCGTTGTATATACGTTGGGGCGTATTCAACATTTGATTTTAATAATGATGAACGAAGTATTTCATGTTTGAGCGTTTTCTCGAGCTCCTCTTCTGCTCTTCTGCTCTATCCTCTTGTTGGTTTCTATTAAAATATCTATGCTCCAAGGCTGCATAGGTTGGAAATTGCTGAGCTCTTGGGCTTTAATATGGCAAAGGCGGCTGGCAGGGTAGACTAAACTATGCTGTACGTAGCATACCAAACAGGGCTGCCAGGTCAGCCTTTTTGCGGTCATTTTACTTCTCTGCCTAGCCAGAACGAATCTCGGCATCTTACTGTTCTGTTTGTATTGTCTAAACAAGCAAGGGTTTTTAGATATATTTTTTGTTAAATTTGTTTTAAAAAACATCTATTAAATATCTTTACTATTGTCAATAATCATCTCTGATATATATGGCATTTTTATTTGTAATTAAAAGGGAGAATGACTGATAGAGAGTTTTGGTTTCGTATTGTAAATGTTATCAAATTCTGTACCATGATATGCAACTGTTAAGGGAAATCGGAGGAGATAGAAGCCAGATAAGGGTATAAAATCTTTGGCATCTTCTTTCATATTTATTTGCTTATTAATAGAAATACTAAAATATTTATACAATATTATGTTAGGATATTTTTCGACTCTCCTACGTCTTTTACTTAGTGAACGTATCTTTTCATGTGGTTTGTTTTCAACTTGACTTCTTCCCATGCGCGGCACAACGATGGTAAATATTAATTTCCCCACTGACACTTCTAGTTTACTTGGCACCCACAAGATTACACTGTCTGCGTCGCTACCTCCCTCCCTCCCTGCCGCGTACTTGTTTCGATACCAATCACACTTGACTACGCTGCAGAAATTGTCATTACTTTGCGCTGTGATTTACACTTCAAAAGCCACGATGAATCCTTTGAGAGCATTGCTTGCTCTTCGCGCCATTTGCTTTGGCTTTCCATTGGCTTAATCCTTCTTCCTTTTCCCTGCCTTCCCTTCCCTTTCCCTCCCCCTCTGTCGATTACAATTTTTCACTTGATAAGCGATTGCCTAGAGACGGCGAAGCTGATAAAAATCAGCCAATAAGATCGACATCAGAGCTCAGCTTTTAAGACGAGGGATTGCTGTAGGGGGAGGGGAGAACGGGCTTTGGAGAGTTGCAAGGAATTGGAAGTATCTGCAAAAAAAAATTTGGCATAAATTATGAGAAGCATTTCGTGCCGAGTTCACACGACATCCAAAGGCGAAATATTTCCGCTTAATAAGGCTTTCCGTTTCCGCTTGCGTTGCGCTTCCGCTTTCCCTGCTGCCCTCTGCCTGTCTGCCTTCCACTCTCCTCCTCTCTCTCTCTCTCTCTCTGCCCAGCCATCTCGTCGGCTGGCCGCTTCCTTCCGCCTCGTCGACAGCATCTTTTTCACTTCCACTTCACTTCAGCCTACTTGCTATGCATTGCGGTCTCTGTGGTTCGTGGTTGAGGTTGAGGTTGAGTATTTGCGGCAGTTGAGGGCGGTAACGAGGGGTGAGGAAGGTGCTGCTGCTGGTCTCCGCTCTGTCCTCTCCTGCGCCTTTGTGGCTATTGTTAAGCTCGTTGTCAGCGCTCGGCAATTTATAATGATTATAATAGTCGTCGCTTGTCGCTAGCCATCCCGCTGTCCCTCCCCTCCCCTCCCCACCATCCCATCCCGCCAATTTCGAAAATACTAACATCACAATTCAAAGCACAGATCGGAAGGGGGAGTGGAGACACTGCCAGGATATCTGCTCCCTTCTTTGGGGCAGCCATTCAAAGCGCATGCAAATGACTTTGGATTTTAATTAAAATGCAAGTGGTCCTGGAAGTGCATTTGATGAACCGACTCGTTGCTTTGCCATTCAGTTATGGTGCTTCCCCCCTCTCCCCAGACCTATTCCCCACTTAGCAGGGGGCCCGTGCTGCTACTGACTGCACGCTGCTTCTGCTATTCTTGTTCTTGCCCCATATTGTTGCCACTTTGTTTACGCTGCGTGTGTTAAGGCAAAGAAAAAAGAAGAGGAAGATTTCGTTTCTTTTGTGTTTCGAGCAAAGCGAAGTGAATGATTTTCTATGTTCATTCCCTTTCTCCCACAGCTTCTCTTTGTCACCAGTTCCAGCTATGAATTATGATGGCAATTACCCAGCAAAAACCAACAAAAAATACTACAAAGGTCGAAGTTTTTATACCCTTCTAAGTATGCGAAGTGTGTCTTAAGTCTTTAACGATTAGCCGTAAGCCCATTACATAAAATCTCCTAAACATGGCAGCCTAAACTGACTCTAAGGGGATCTATATAAATATTAAATAAATCTTCATTCAATCAAGTGGAATATATTAATACAGGATATGACAAGTAAAGAGAGCTAGCAGTCTGCACCCATTAAAAGGTCCATGAAGTTTGAAAACTGTGTGCAACAGGCAAAATAAATAAAGAAACCAAAGTCACGCAATGTTCTCATCTGCAATTAGAATGACAGGTTGACTGTTCGTAGACCTAATTGAAGTCTCATAAGCTTCAACACATTTTAAACAGCATCTGTCAGTGCTGGATTATTAAATAAGATTGATAACTTGTGTTGAGCCACAAGGGTAAGTAATAATTTTCTCACTGACTCTTTTAGTCTGACACTCACAAGGATAAGCCCCTTTCTGCCCCTCCTCTATACTTGTCGCTCTATGCCACTGAGATTTGACTAAGCTGTGAATACAGTCAATACTTTTTGCACTGATTTAAGGGGCGAGGCAAGGTGAGGGTGTTTAAAACGGTCAGCACGCAGAGCTCCAATTAGATTTACATTAAATTAAAACCTTTTGAGAGTGTTTGAAAAGTTTTATCGCAGCTGAATACAAGAACAGCAAAGGTATTAAACCTTCAGACCTTTCTTTTTTGTTGACCTTTTTATTGCCCAGAATGGAGTTGGGTCACTTAAGTGGGGATTGTTTAAACTTTGCA
Organism: Zaprionus davidi; assembly: GCA_018903715.1. NCBI lineage: Eukaryota > Metazoa > Arthropoda > Insecta > Diptera > Drosophilidae > Zaprionus > Zaprionus davidi. The sequence goes on from JAEIGL010000011.1 coordinate 119,525, forward strand.
TGATACTTAATATACTCTTACATTCCTTAATGAATCGTTCGATAATTTTACTAACACTTGATTTCAATTCTTCTTCTCTTGCAGGTATGTTGACAACTCTATAACTCACTTTTAAACTATGTACCTAAGCTAAGGTAAGACTTTAAAGACAGAATCCTCTTTGGACAATAGTTGAAAACATGTTTAGAGAAAAGAGAGAATAGTAAGATACCTTTTAACTAGCAATGGTTCTTGATCCAGAATATATGAATACTTTATGTAGCTACAGCTGTCTCCCTTTGCCTTTTACATACATTTTCAAGAAGTATTGACCGTCTTTGCACCATTTTGCGTTGTCGAAGGGTATAAAATCAAACAAACAGCCAAAAGAGCCCAAGCAATGCCGCGATATAGCCCAACTGCGGGCTCTTGCGCTTTATAGCAATGCGGCACGCGATGTTGCGGCAGCAGGCACTCACACACTCCAATAAATGTGCACTGGCTCATTGTCGCACACCCTCAAACACACTTCTAGTCAAAAATTTGGCGCAATAAATAAAATTAATGGCGGACGTGACTTCGCAAAGGGGAGAGGAATCTGTGGCTGGTGGAAGGTGTCCTCTGAAGGTCCTGGGTGCCCGGTTCGCCTGGTTGGGTGGCTGGGCGAAATGTAATTAGCGTTGTACAGTGCGGTAAATATTTCCACCTACTTGAACCTGTGTGTGGGTGCGTGTGTACCTTTATGGTACACTTACCATAAATAAATATAATGCATTTATTACATTCACTTTCTTAGCACATTTAACTAAGTATTAAAGTGCAAAGGAAAGACAAAGTGCTTTGCATACTTTGCCATAATATGAATCAGATAACGATCTATATATAATTCCTTCTATATATGGTATATCACCTTGCCAACCCCTTTTTGCACTCCTTGGTGCGTGAAAGCGAGAAAGCAACAAGATGTTGTTGACATTTTTCATTAGGGCTACCGCGTTTGTAAAGCATTTTTAAAATTGGGCGAAGGGTATCTTAATGTCGAGTGCACTCGACTGTCGCTTTCCCCACTTGTTCTTGTTGTTGTTGCTGCTGTTGTTGTTGTCATTGCCTTTGGCTGCTGCGTGTAAAATGCAAATGCGTCGCGTGTCAAGCCCTCGTGTTAGTGCCTTCTAACACGTGCACATTCACACACTCACACACACCTGCCGCCCAAGCAACTCATACATACATACTTGCATACATACGTGCATATATACATTCATACATACATACATACAAACGTGCATACATACATGCACACGCACACTTACATGACGCACTTGAGCCCAGACATTTGCAGCATTTCTTTGGCTTCTTTCTTGTACTCTTCAGCTATTGAAAGTGCTCAGAATGTGGTATACTCACTTTGTGTAAACGTATGTAACAGGTATGAAATACCCAGGAATCAACAACAATCAATAAACAATCAATAGCACAATCCATTGAACTATGTCTGCTTGTCTTTATGTTTGTATAAAGTTAAAGTTAATAAAGGTCTAATTAAAAGGTCACCAAATTCAATATTTCTCTTCAAGTCTATTTCATAACAAATTTTATTTATTTATTTAATGTCGACTAATGGCAGTCGACTGGGAAAAGAATTACAATTAAAAAAATTAAGAATAAAAATTGATTATATTAAAATAATTTTTTTTAAAAGGATGAATGTAAATGAATTAAAATATTTTATTTTATTTAAATTAAAATGAAATTTAAAAAATTAAAATTTAAAATTTGAACTTTAGTTCAAATTATATTCTTCATTTCTTTGTTGTGCATACTACAATAGAGGGTGTTTATAAGTTTTTTTAAAAAAAAATATTTTTTTTAAAAAAATTTTTTTTTCATAAATTTTTCTATATTTTTAATTTTTTTTTTTTTTTTTTTTTTAAAAATAATTTTTTTTTCCCCCCCAAAAAAAATTTTTTTTTTTTATTCTCTTTTTTTTTTTTAAAAAAAAAAAAAAAAAAAAAAAAAAAAAAAAAAATATAGTGGGGTAAATTTTTAAAATTTTTAATTTTTTTTATAAAAACAAAACCACCCACCTCTCTTTTGAAATTTTTTTTTTAATTTATTTAAAAAAAAAAAAAAATAAAAAAAAATATATATGTAATTACTATATATGTTACCTTAACTAAGTTCTGAAACTCCCTTTCTTCTTCTCATGCTTGATAGCAACTTTCTTCACTTGCTGTTCTGCAGTATTCTTCAAGCGACTGTAGCACTTTTATTTCTTAATATTTCTAATAGGTACCCAGTACAGCATAGGATTCATACCTACTGCAGCATACCATACCTAACTATACCTAACCAACACTGCTACCAGTGGCAGTGGTCATGTTTAATGAGTATTAATGATAGGAACTTTATAAATCCAGTAAAGAGTATTTGCTAGTCGAGTGCTCATGATACCTGCCTTCTTCACTTGTTTTTCTTTATCCGCTCTTAGCTTTGTGTGGGCTGCAGGCCTTACGACCGCCGAGCAGCGGGATCAACACTCGCCCTTTAAGTGCTTACAATTATTGTTGTTGCTTTTGTTGTTGATTTTTAATGTTGGTACGTGCGCATGTAATTAGTGACTTTTTCTCAGTCTAATTGGAAAATTAACATATGAAGTGTTTGTTTTTCTTGCAACAACAGAGAAAATTAAAGAAAGTGGCAAGTAGCTAAATAATATACCATGAAAAGAAAGTGTAACAGACCTGAAGGACGAAACCTGAAGGTGTTTCGAAAAGTCTTATTGAAACAGTTTCATTTTAATTTGATCAGAACAAACAATATTCAAGGCTACCTAGAAGTATGTTTAGTAGAGAGAATCTAAATGAAGTTCAAATCGATAAAGAACTCATTTCAGTGTTGGATAACGCATATTAAAGTGTTGTAAAAGAAGAAACACTCCGATTTGTCGTGGTTGGTAGCTTTTGCTGTGACTTTCTCATTTCAATTTCTGCACTTAATCTTTTTGAAAAGTCCCTGACTAAAGTAAATTCCCTTCTCCCTTTGCCATCATCTGCCCCTCAATGAATCCCAAGAGCCATTTGGCCTTTTACTTACCCGTCCACGTGGCACATAAAATACGAAATTAGATTGTTTTTGACCAATTCTCGCATACAAATCACATATCTTAACTTGGTCCGTTGCTATTTATTGCTTTCTTGTGCCCCAGCTCCTCGGCATTTATAGAGGCACTGTCAGCTGTTAACCGTTATTTAATGCACATTTAATTTAATGGTAAACATAAGAAAGGAAATGTCGCAGTTGGAACACTTTGAACATCGTCCCTGACTGGGGTCAGCACAGACACGTAATGGCCAAATGACACGCCGGGGAGTTAATTCTGGTTCAAGACATAAAAATTCACAAGTCACAAGTGGGCGAGACCCGCCCGCATTGCCTGTAATTAACTAAATACAGCTTGTAAACGGGAAAAGCGCGCCCACTGTACGAGATGGTGTAGACGGACAGCCAAAGGCGTGTCAGGGGCCAGGGGTCAGGGGTCGACGTGCACATGTGCAGCAGAAATCAGAGCAATTGCCATTTGTTGATTTTTGCAATTAAACGAGAGAGAGAAAGAGAGAGGGGAAGAGGGAGAGAAAACAATCCGAGCAGGGGAATCGAGTTGAGGGTTCATTAGTCCATGCCCTGAAATCGATGCGTGCATTTATTTTGCTGAAGCAAGGAGAACGAAATGAGAAGGAAATGCCAAAAGTCCCAAATTGGCTAATTGCTAATTGACGGTTTCTGCACTTTACGCATTTTCCTCGACTTTTCTTCGTCTTGTTTTCTTCTTCTCCTTTTTTTAAGCTCAGCCAGCATATCATCGTCTTCGTCCTCCTTTCTGTCCATTCGCCAACGCCAACTCCAACCCCATTTCCATTTTCTGTGCGCTTGTCCTTGTCGTCGCTAGCGGCAAATCGAAGTAGCTTCCGTTGTCGCTGTAGCCACGACAGGAACATGGCCAGGACATGGCTAAGGACAAGGCGCCAGCTGGCAACTGTTGCCGGAAGCGCCCCAGGATGTGCCCGCTAAGCCGCATGGAACCCGTCGCCTGTATGGAAAGCTGCCATGAAATTAAAATGCAGAAAGCCAACAAATATATCATTTAAATATTGGAAAATTCTGCAGCAACAAATTAGAGGAGCAAACTTAAATAATTAACAGCGATACCAAACTTTTTCAAGTGCCCAACAGATTCAGTTCTGAGTAGAAATTACCTTCTCTTTAATTTGTTATCTTTGTGTGTTGATGCTCAACAATTGACATATGGTGTGCATATACTTACTGGTGAATACATATGAATATATAATATATCATTTAAATATTGGAAAATTGCACACCAAAAAATTAGAGGAGCAAACTTAAATAATTAACAGTGATAATAACAAACTTTTTCAAGTGTTTGTTAAGCCCCAACAGATTCAGATCTGGATGGAAAGCAACTTCTCTTTAATTTGTTATCTTTGTGTGTTGATGCTCAACAATTGACATATGGTGTGCATATACTTACTAGTGAATATGCTATAATTTACTCTATTGAGTTAGTGCAGGGTAAGGGTTGTGTAGGGTAGATACGGTTGAGGGTCGTATAGGGTTGGTAGGGGTAGGGTTGTGTACTTTATTATGTGCTGCCACAACTGCCCAACTGTTTGTCGCACACATTTGAACAAATTCAATGCAAATTTTACTGCGTATATTGAGTGTAGTTTACTTGTTGTATACCCTGCAAAGAGTGCAGCTATTATATCATTACTAAACTTACCGACTTTTATTGTATTTATTGTGCTCAGTATTGCTTATAATTAGAAAGAACCTTCAGTTAACTCTTTTATATTCCTCATTCATTTCATTCTGAATATGCCTGCACTGCAGTCTGCTAAGTATATCCAAGTCGAGTGTGCTTTTGATTATGATTGTGTGATATTTATGGCCAGAGGAACTTCGTGTGTACAAGTGTGTGTGTCTGTCAAAGAATGCGAGTTTGGGGATGCAGCAACGAGTGACGGACACTGCTGCACAAAGTGCGCTTGATTAAGCTGACAAGTGCTAATTTTGTTGGCGGGTGTGCATCATGTCCGCAGCTGCGTGTGCGGTTTGGGGGAATGAATGTGTGTGCACACATAAGCCAGACTGGGTGTGGTGCAGGGTGCAGGGTGCAGGGTTGTGGCACGATTAGTTCATGAAATTGCGGCGGCATCTGTACTCAATGTCATTGCGCGGCGCCTTGTGAATATTGGATTGAATGTAGACGTCTACAGCTGTGTTAGTGTGTATGTGTGTGTGAGGAATACAGGGTATCCAGACAGGGTATAAATCAATTCTTTAAAGTGCAGATAAGTGGAGAATAAACTTTCTTTGGCTGCAGCACTTTTCTCACGCTTTTTTACTATTATAAGTATCACACAATAGTCGCATTCATCACGCACTTTGTTCAATGTTTATGTGTGTTTCCCTTCAATTCACAATCCTCACAAGGCTTCTCGGCTTCTTCATCTCTCTATCTCTCTTTCTTTGCCAGAGAATAGAATAGATTCTGCCACAGGATGCACCTGATTTTTCTTAAGTTACAGGCAAATCAGCACTTTCGCTTTCATCAGATTGCCATACAAAGCGCGTAGACAAAGTAAAGTGCCGAAAGGGGTACCAAATGTGTATGAATCCAGACAAAAGAGTGCTCTATAGGGTCTCTGCTGATTCACTTTGCTTGGACCCCGTGTCAGACGCACGCACCGAGTTGCGGAAACTGTCTGCTGCCTCTTCAAGTTGTATTTCCCTTTTTCACTTTTGTTTTTCGAAACTCAGGCAAACCCTGAAGCTGCTTAACAGCCCGTCCATTCTGCAATATAAAGTGTCATTTAATTAGACGATTTAGTGCAAAAAATGCTACACCACATGGGGCTGAAGTATCTACTTCCCATCTCCCATCTCCTGTCTCCCGTCCCGTCTCCATATGTTAACTTTATGTTTGATTTATGGGCAACCTACGTCAATAGTTTTCTAAAGTCTTGCACCCAAACAAACAGGGAAACAAGCAAAATTAGCAGATTTTGGGAAGGCAACAAAATGGAAAAAACAACTTTTATGTTCTCATACTCGCACCCCCTTACAAACATATCATATATCATGTTTGTTTGTTGCTCGATTCGTTTCCTTTGTGTTGTGTCCTGCGGACATCGAACACAATATAACAATGTTTAACTTATCCTGCATCTAAAAACTTATTAAATTAAAATTGTACACATGTTTCTGCCAGTGCTTTATCGCTTCGAGACCCAATTTCACACGTCCAACCCAAATCTATTGTGTATTTTATATGTATTTCATTCGCTTCATTTCCTCAGAGGTACGAACGGAGCCAGAGTCTTATGTGTTGTTGTACATTTGTATGTCTGTTGTATATCTTATTCATACAATCTGACTTCTTCCTTGTTCGTTGTTCTTGTTAACTTACTATTTGCTCCTAAAATACTTTAAAGCAAAGCAAGTTTTAGCTTTTATTAGCCGACAAAGTAGTTTAAGTTTAAACTGCAGATAAAAATATATAGCTTATTGGACTGCCAGGTATCGAGAATATATGTATATACTGTACTGTGCCTTTTCTACTTTGCAAACTTCGTGAAGAAATTAATATTCTCTTGGTAAGCGTATAAAAAGCGCGTTGGTATGTTGCGGCAAACGGGGTGGGGCAAGTGTGTGTGTGTGTGTGGTGTGGCCCGACTGGGTGGTGTGTGCTGCAAGGATATACGCCTCACATTGTGGGCTGGCTGAAATTGTGGCACGCACCAAGACAAGGACAAAATTGGCACACAGACGAGGCGACATTATGGCGCCAGTCAGTCACTTTACTGCCAGAGCAACGACTGGGGCAGGGCTGGCTTTCTCTATATGTATATGGAGTGCCACAGACTTTGACATGGGGACTAGCGAATGAGAGAGAGAGAGAGAGGAAGAGAGAGGGTTGGCGGGAGAGTTGGGCAAAAACATTTCCATGTTGCGCACACACGCACAAGAAACATGAATTTGTTTTTTGTTCTGCTGTGGACGCAGCAGGTCAATGACGTCGTTTGACTTAGTTGAGCCCAACACGAGGGGTTTCAGGCTTAGGGAAATTGTCATATAATCGAATCATTACATTAACAAGAATCTTATAACGTTCCCGACGAGTAGCTTCGGGTATAGAATTGCTAGTATTGATTTCATCCTTCGCTCATCTCCGGGCAAGTCGAGCTAACGATGTCCGGTGTACAACAACGCCCCGCAAATCGGTTATTTGATTCGATTATTAGGCGAGGTATTAAAGATACAAGACACACCAGGCTAATAAACTACTTAGTTGAATGAATGAATTCCAATCGGATCGATTAATAAACAGGGAACTGCTTTAAGAGTGAACAGACCCAAGTGATTTATGTTTTTATTGTGTTACTTCTATGTTTGCCCCTGCATTACATATGGGAAGATATGATTATGAGACGTTACTTTATTGTTATTTTGTGGTAGTATTCAACCTTGATTTATTTAATTAATTGATGTTTATTAACATTAGTCAAGGAGTGTATAACTTTTAAGAGAACTTGACTATACTTAGCTACTGACTTGAAGAAGATTTCCAAGCCATAAAATATATTCCTGATTAATATCAGCAGGCGACTCGAACTGCCCAGCTCAGTTTAAACTTTACTCATTTTGTTTAAGAAAATAACCTATATACGGTTTCATAATCGAACATTTTCACACAATATAATGGAAACAGCAGTGAGAAAAGGACATTCCATTCCTTCGGCATGCCTGATTTTCTTTCTCGCTGTTATTGTTGTTAACCCAAGTCGATGTTTGTGCTTCTACGTCTATGTGTGTATATGTGAATAGGTTGTTTATTCAGCATATGGCAGAGTTTTCGATTAAGTTTATTTCTCAGTGCAGTGCCTGTCGCGAAAATACTATACTACAATATATATACAACGGACATGCAAGCGAAATTTGTTCGCTTCTTAGACGGGCACGCGAACTGTGGCGAACAAAAGCAGCTACAGCAACAGCAACATGAGCAACAACAAGGAAAAATGGCAGGATTCATAGCCAAGATGAGTTCAGAATAAGAATTTACTACTATATTTGCCCGCATTGGTGGTTGTGTCGTCCCTCGCATACCACTTTGTTTGCCCATGTTTTATTATTACTTTTCTTTTGGTGTCGTCTCGCACCACGTAATGCATACTTGTTTATGTATGGACGTGTCGTCCTGCGGACCTGTCGGAACTTCCACCAGACGCCTCTTCCATTGTCTCTTTCTTTTTAGTTATAATTCTTTTTGCTGCTTTTGCTTTTGCTTTTGCTTTGGCGGAACTTGACCATTTTGTATACGTTACTCGCATTAAAAATGACTGAAAATGTTGAATTTGTTTTGTTTAACAGACACACATTAAACAGAATAAAAAAACAACTATAAAGCGCATCTATAAGGTACTCACATGACACTAGTTGTATTCTCTAATGTTGAATTTGTTTTGTTTAACAGACACACATTAAACAGAATAAAAAAACAACTATAGAGAGCAGCTATAAGGTACTCACATGACGCTAGTGGTATTCTCTAGTGGACCCTGATCAGGAATATATATTTCTTCTATGCACTGCGAAGTTCTTTGCTTTTCCCTTTTCAGTTGGCATAACAACGTTTGCCAGGACATACCATACACATACACATAAACATTATATTGTTGTTCATTCCTGCTTCGTTGGTTGCGTTTCTGAGAGCAAAGGAGGCAAATAAATAAATTGCATTTGGTATCCAGTATTTTGTTTATAATTTAAGTGCTGCCCTTTGTTAACGCTTTCTTCTTCGGCTCGTTTAAGACTGCCCCGAAAAGTATGTTGGGGAAAGTGTGCTTAAAGCTGGAGGAGAGTGCAGGGCACGGGGAACTGGGAACTGGGCACTGGGTGAGGCTAAGGGAGAATGGGAACCGAAGTAAACCCTTCCGCATTAGCGTTAATTGCATTTTCGCAACACTTATCTGGCTGTAAATAAAATCATATAATTACCTTGTATTGTGTGAAACAAAGGCTGCAAACGCAGGCCGACATGGCACCGCATAGCTCCGCCCCCTGGCCACAGCCCCTGCCCACGGCTCCGTTCTGCCTGCGACATTCTACCAATCTGCTTAACGATTTTGTGTGGCCTGTTCTTTGGCATAATTTAACACGTTGCCATAGCAAAGGCATGGGGTGGCCAAAACAAAACAAAACAGAACAGAACAAAACACAAACGAACAGAAACGAAATGAAACGGCACGAAACGGAGCGAGAACTGAAACAAAAGAGACACGCAAAAAGCGCACGAGCTGCCAAGGTGCGCTAAGCTAGCAGGCAGAAAATGGCAGAACGTTGGGGACGGGGGGCGGAGGCGTGCAGCACGAAAGACATGCAGACTAATAGTTTATAGTGTCTGCGGAAGGGAGTCCCCACTCGGCTCCCCTCTCTTACTCTCTGCCACACTTTAGTATTTGAATTTAGCAGAATGCCTGGAAGTATCTAGAAGTTTACTATGGGGTAGTCCAACACAATAACCATTGCAATTGTAGAACAGGAAAGAAAGACACATCGATTATATAAATATATACTCTAGATTTTGTGCAGACTTTAAAGTGTTTACTGAAAGGACAATTAATTAGTGTAATGACATCAATTTTAAGAAAAGCTTTGTGCAGAATTCTTCTAATTAAATAATCTAATTCAAGTTGACTTGAGAATATTTTATATTTTAATTTTAGGAAGTAAATATTCATAATTGGATAAAGTAGTACCTGCGTGTGATATACAGCAATATTCAAGACAAATTTGGTGTCCCTATCGTTTGTAATAGCAACTTTATACGCGTTCATACAGACAGAAAGAGATATTTATCATCTCTACCCGTAGTCCTGATCAAGATTGAATTAACATTGCTCGGCTGTCTATCAATTCTCAATTGTCAACAAATTAAAGTGAAGCTCACCACACCATACATTTATTACCAGAGTGTCGCGTGACTTGCAGGGAAAGGTACCCAGTAACCGGTACCCGGTCTACGGTCCCCGATACCCATTCATTGTGCTTAGCCAGAAAGCAACCACCAAGTGCACTTTGGACTCCGCCCCACGCTCGCTCGACTGCAATATAATCCCGATTTCCATGGGGAATACAACATATGAGCAGTGCTCGGCAAATGAAACTATGTATCTATATCACTGTCTATGTCTGTGTGTCTACTATCTGTCTATGTCCGTGTGTGTGTGTGTGTGTGTGTGTAAGACACGCGCGTGTATATTGTGCATTTGTTGGGCAATGCGAGCAAATGTTAGCCAGGTCGCTATACTTAATTATTTATGCAGCATTTTCTATTTTGTTTCATTTGGCAACAAGCTGCACGTTTTTATAGCACAATTCCATTACCATTTTCTATTTTAGTGCCTTCTTGTTTTATGACGATTCCGTGTTTACCGCAATTCGATGAACCGCATACGTAACAGTAAATTGATTAAAGATGCGCCCATATTCTTGAATAGAACTTAATATAAAGAAAATAAATACACAGTTTATCCCTTAAACAGCTCACGGCTAATGGCTTCAGCAAGTGCAGAGAAATGCTGAGGTAAATGTTGCAAGGACTTTACTGCATTATCCACCTACCACGCAGTGTGGCACGTTGAACGATAACTAAGCAGCTTTTATAAGCCTGCACATGAGTGCGAATGCGAGTGTGTGTGTGTCAACAGTCTGTGTGCACTTAATTGTTTATAAATATAAATCAATATAGCACAGACTCTGTTTGCATTTCAATTTTCTACATATTTACAGTATGCATTGTCTAAATCAATAGACCGAGGCATCGTTACTCGATTTAATTCTTCTGTATTGAATTAATCAACCTACAATAACTGTGAAGCAAACTTAAAGCTGTAAGTGGCCAATGCAGTACTAAAGAGTTTAACAACAGAAGGTTGCCAATTAATATTAATTTACATACTTATCTTATTAAAAAAATATTATATATCACTTTAAAATTTAAGTTAGAATGTGTATAATGAAGTTTTGTTACATTGAAAACTCATAAAACGCTCAGTTAAGTGTTAGAAAAGTTCTTAAAAATAATTATGTGTTGTATAAAGAGCACAAATTATAACGTGTCATATGTAATGAATTATACAACACTTAGACTTGCTTGTTTCAACACCTTTGAACAAACTCATTTGCAATTGAAATAGAACTGTACACGAAAAAATGTAGAATAGCTGAATAAAAGTTGGCTTAATTAGGAAACAGACAACAGAATTGAAGTGCAGAACTAACATCTGAAATAAACTGTCCCACATATGGGGTTATTACTGTCTGTCTCTCTGTCAGTCCTTTTGCCAAAAAAATAAAGTGAATAAACCGTCAGCCCAGAGGGAATCTGAGCTGGGAGGGGGAGAAGGGTTGACAGGTGCTTCGATGCATTTCCTTGATTGTGTCTCTGGCTAATGAAAATTGCACATATATGTATGTATGTACAGCCGAACAGGTGGGCCTTAAAGCTGAGGACTGCTGCTAAACTAATGCGGGGGCTTGTATGCACATTGACGTCCTTTGACGTGCTCTGGCTCTGTGATTACTTTGCTCAGCGAGGAGAAGCGGAAGCACCGCACCAGAGCAACTAATCATTGGCATATTGTTAACCAAGGCTCCTGCTGCTGCTTCTGCTTCTGTTCCTACTCCCGCACTCACTCCTGCTGCTTCAGCTTCAGCTGCTGCACTTTGTGAGTTTTATCCGCAACCACAAAGCCGCACTAATAACTTGCATAGCTCCCATTCTTGCCAAAGCTGGGGAAAAACTTATATTAGTGACAGAATGAGCGAGCGCCCGCAAGTATGCTTTAGCTTTTTTTGCACATAATGAGGTGACCAGAGTCCGCAGTCGCAGTCGCAGTCGCAGTCGCAGTCCCGAGTCTAGTACTCTACTCTGCTCTGCCGTGCGTCCTGTGAGTCCTGTGGTATAATGTGCGTCTTTTTCACTGCTAATTAACTTGTTCCGTCGTTTAATTAGCCAAGCACCAGGAACAGAGCAAAGAGAAAAGAGCGCTTAACTTCATCGGCTTTTTTAGATTTCTCTATCTGCTGCTTTATATAGTACTTCATACCCTAACAAAGCGCATATGGAAATAACCAGAACTTTGTTAAACAACACAGGAAATAGCTATCATTGGACAAACTTTTGCTTGTTCCAAGTTGTTGAAACCTAACTCAACATAACTTAACATAATCATGCATTTTATTGAGGCTGCTAAGTTCTTATATTATATTGCTAAACATAGCTTGTTAGATTTATTAAAATTAATCAGAGCGCACATTGCAAGTAGAACTTGACTGTCAAGTTTCATAAAAACCTAAAAACTCGTGCTAAAAATTGCAAGGGTATTAAACCATCGGCACAACGAAGCAAAACTTTCTTGGCTTGGTTTTTATCTTGTGGCGCGCAGCATGAAAATTATGAAAATTGCATAAGTAGTAGAGCGTTTTTAATTTGCGCCTGCCCCCACCACCCTCTCCCTACCGCTCTTCCTGCTGTCCTAGAAACAAATTGCCAAAACTGTCGAAAAACGCAAAGAAAAAATAGACATGCAAATGCAATTATACAGTTTAGTGTAAACATTTACGTACATATACCATGCATTACCATCGCCACTGCTATAATGCATTATAGACAGTTGGATGCGTAAACAAATAAGTATTTATTCTGATTTACAATCAAGTCATTTACCACAACAGGGCAAAACCTTTCTTAGGCATAAGTACCTCCTATCCACAGTCGGTTAGGCTCCACTGTGATAGTTTTACTCTTTTTTCATGGCGTAACAGAAACGAAAATAAATTGCAATTTTCAATTTGCACAATCCAATGACAGCTGAAACTTGGCACATAAATCGAACTCGAAATAGAAACAGAGAGACAGATGGACATCGAGACACAGAAATACCATAAAGAAAATTTGTATAAAATTTCATAATTAAATTGCTCAAAAATTGGCGCACTTGCGGATGGCCATGGTGGATGATGGGTGATATGTTTGTGTGCACTGCAAAAAAAAAAGAGAAGAAGGGATGGCAAGAGGAGGGGAATAGAGGCCTCTTGACCTGACGTCAGTTAGCATGAATTATTCATTCACTCGCTACTTCATTCATTCATTCATGCATGCGCCATGGCAGTTGCAGTCTAGTCAAGTAGTCAAGACGTCTCTACTCTTCGGCCTGGCACTTCTATAAATAATTGCAAGCGAATTTGTCAGGCGTGTCAGCCGTGATGGCAGGAAACGAGCGCAGGGCGAGAGCAGAGACTGCACAAATGCGTCACATACGTATACACACAACACACACACATACATGTGTGTTCCTTGAAGAAGCAATGCGCACTTGCCGCGACAAATTTGCAATGTCTTTGGTTGACGCCTGCTGTGAAATGGTGCACAATGCTGCGAGATGCAAAGTGTGGCACCTTAAGTGCACATGTCGCGCCATTACGATCCTCAGTAAATACGAGAGTATCTATAGCCGCCGCCCGCCCTTTGCCAACTAGGTAGGCAAGTTAGCAGGTGGAGTCGGTACAGAGAACCTGATGCAACATCAAGGTGACAATTACTTTTGAGTTTTTCCCTTTTCTGAAAATGTTTAATTGTACTCAATGCCATAGGTGGGTGGATGTTGTAGGGATTGCACCAATTGGGGCTTAGGGATTGTGCAAATTGGATAATTAGAGAGCACAATCTGAGTCTGAGATTAAAGATTATATATGCTGCCATTTGAATTGTCTGTTTTGAATAACCAAAAGAGACAAAGTTAAGTTAGAGTTAGTTTTCTTTTGTTAATAATTATCTTTATTCTGGACTGATTGTTATACAAGTATGTTTGAAGAGTCTTAAGGGATAATTTATTTACTTACTATTTAAATTAATTAATTACAAATATATTGCAGGGCTGCCATATCTTTAAAAAGAACTCTTTCCCTCGTCAGATCTGAAAATACACAATATAAAATAATATTCAGATTGTAGATTTACTGAAATTTAAGATGTATTTGATTGTGTCATCATGTGTGCCAAGTTTCATCAAGATAGCTTTAAGTATTTGTGATATTTGACAACTCTTTGTAAATCTTAAATCTACTAAAACTGAATTTGACTACATTTTGGGGGAACATGAGAACGCTTTCAGCCTGTGCTCTGCGAAAGATTAAAATCTTTTGGGCATAGTTTTAATTTGGTTAAGCCAATGACTCATGAGACATCAAACTTTTCCCCAAATGACAGCACAAACACATACTCATACACTAGCACACTCGCACACTCACACAAAGGCAAAACTAAACAAAAGTCTGACTTTTAATTTGTCGCAGATTCTGAAATGTGACAGCATTTGCTGCCTAGCACGGAGAATGGATGGTATGGGTTGGTAGATGGGTTGGGGGTGTTACGTATGGCAGGAAGTTTTCCTTTTCGGCAGGGGCCAAACACTTTTTGCCTTGTCACATCGCATTTCCCACGCAACAGCAGCAGCAGTGGTGGCACTGGCAGCAGCTGTGGCAGGTAAAAACTCTTCGTTGCATCTTCTTGGTCTTAAAAGTTGAAAAGCGGTAAACAAGCAGAAAATTTAGCGGCTGTCAAAACTCTGCTGGCAACGGGCGTTTTTCTCGCTGGCTAAATTTGCTCCCCTGCTCCAGTTGGTGTCCCTCTCCCTCTTTCTGTCTCCCCCTTTTTATGTGGCAACTCTTTAAGGATCAGCTCTCCCTCTCTCGACCACTTCCATTGAATGCTTCCATTGTATGTCAGGGAAAATGTTGCTGCCAATTTATTACTGCAGTTAATTTGCATGAAATATAAATAAATGACAAATAACTTGAGACAGCTCCGGGCACTTAAAGCAAAGCTTAGCGCTTCCACCTCTCCTCACCTTCCCCTCCCCTCGCCATTGTACACCCTACAACGGTATGCGAAATTTAAATTAAATTACAATTTCTCTGGCTGCCTCTACTCGGGTCGTGTCTAAGGTCGGCATGTAATTTAAAACTATTTTACACGCTGCTCAAGTGCGTCGCAATGTGTGCGTGTGTGTGTGTGCTGCCGTGTGTGTGTGTGTTAGATAAAAAAGGCTCTCTGTCTCTGTCTCTCTTTGCTTCGTCTGCAACCTTTTTGAGGTGCAGCCAACTTAAACTTGTTAAGCTTCAGGGAATTTCAGCTTCACAAGACAGAAAAAGTGGTATAAAAATTTCAGAAAATAAAAAAAAATACAGCAAAATTTTAGAATATTTAAACTCAACTTGATATGCTCCTTACTATGTATTCCAACTGTCTGTGTCTGTGTAAGTGTGCCTGCTCCGGCGAGAGTACGGCTTTCTGTGTGCCTCTGCATCTGTGTGTGTGTGTGATTTATAGTGAGCTGGGATTAACTTGTCTTTTTCTGCGCAAATATATAGAATAGAAAATTGTTAGTACAATGTAAGAGAAAACAAGAAAGGCAGAATACTCTACCAGATTATGGCATAGGTCCTAGCCGATTGTTTCTGTGCCAATTACTTATATGTATGTACCTTTGAACGTATGTATAATGGTATCTAGGTTTGATAAGGCTTATATCGAAATATTTTATGTGGTTGAAGATATTTTCTTCTCTGCACTGCAAACATCATAGCAAAAGAAATAGATTAGACTCTCTGCAGAATTATATAAAGTAGAAGTGGTTGCATTCGTATACGATGTATAAAAATAAAAGTCGTTGCAATTGTATACAATGTAACTTCTAAGTTGAACCTGCAATTTATAATCACTTTATTGTGTGATGACTTGGCTTAATGCTGACTCAAGAATATGTTTATTAATGATTAAAACACACACTTAAATGTTTATAGTTTTATAATTAGAACATTTGCCTTCTGCATACCGAAACAAATAATCAAGCTAAAGAAAATCAATACAGTACGAGTAGTAAGAGGGCCAAACAAAAAATGGCGTCGTGGCGCACCGAAACGGTGATCTATGTACTCGTACATTCGCATTTGACGACAATGGCGGCGATGACGACGCGACGCGACGCGACGGTACCGCCACTGTTAATAGGATTAGGAAGCACAACAGCCAACAACTAGCGCAACAACAACAACAACAATAGGAACTACAACAAAGCAATGCTATCGGCATTAGCAACGGCAAAAACCCTTAGCAAAAACAACAATTAAAAGCAAACGAATCGTATAGAAAAACCCTCACTCGGCATCAATAAAAAAAGCTGCACAAAGTAAAAATACTGAAAATAATTTATAGTAGAGGCAGCAATAGAGAGAAATAGAGACACATAGAAAGAGACAGACAGAGACAGCGAGAGAGACAGAGAGAGCAAATCAGAGCAGAGTAAACAAAAATAAATTAGATTGTGTGGCCAATTAAGGCATTAAGATTTCATTGCTGTTGTTGCTGTTCTTGTTGTTGCTGCCCTCGATGTGTTCTCCTTACTGTGCGCTGTGTCCTAAGGCTTCGTTGGTGCCTGCGCTGCAAGACGGGCCACTGCTCCGTGCCATATGGGATTTGAGTAAGTCGCTGGAACAAGCGAAGTCTAATGTGTCTACACAGAGAGAAATAAACAGCCAAATAGTTAAAGAGAACTTGAGCACAAAAGTACTATAAATTGAATGTTAGCATGAAAGTAAGGTTACTTTTGGTGTGATTTTGATAAAGGTTTTGTGTGTGGTATCTATCATTTGAAATTAGCTTTAACTGTGTAATTTATGCAGGCATTATAATGCCAAATTTGGTGAGTGTAACTTTAACATTTGCTGCTATCGACAGTCACTTTTAAGAGTATACAAATATTAAATATACTATATACAACAAAAATATGTAAACTCTGTAGTGAGTGCACAAGAATTTTGCTCAGTGCATGCACGGCCAGCACTGCCACGCGCATATTCAGTATTTAAGCGTCACTGTGGGCATAGACGGACACTTGGAGGGTTTCACTTAAGACCTCCCTCTCTTTGGCATGTGTGGTGTATAGGGAGAGGACATGGAAGCAGGGCAACTATACTAGACTTCATGATATCCACAGAGTATACAATACAATAGAAATGCAGGTTGGTTTTCATTGTACAGCACTTGAACCTATTGCAGAATAGATGGGGCCTTCAACTAATATCACCTCGCATCGGGTCGCATCTCGTCGTGCAGCACGAATCGCTGGCTACGTGACTTTGTGCGGTTTTCACGGATTTGCCTGCTAAAAGTGCTAAAAATTGCTCAAGCCATCGCTTTGGCTCGGTTCAAACTGGCTACTTTGCTATTTTGTTATTTCGTCATTTGCCTCTTTAGTTCTATATTTGTGGGGCCCATTGAGAAACCCCCAAAATGTGTATAATGTTTAGTAGCCGGCTAAGTTTGATAGTTTGTGTATTTGTCCCTTTTAGCATGTGTGTGTGTGACTGAGTGGCTTCTGCAGGCATTCGCATTGTTTGCTCAATTTCAGTGTTTCCCCTTGGTTCATTTTAACCTTATTTAATCAATAGTTTCCCTTGTACGTGAGTGTCTGTGAATTTAAGAATAGATATGGTATGTATTGGATACATCTTTGTCATCACTTAAACTGTTGAACGTGTCAAATGGACCGTGTCTAAACTCAACCTTAATGTTGTTCCCATTCTCAAATACTTTATATTCCCATGTTTTCTTCATTTATTATCTTAATTTTAAGGATATGTATATCAAATTTCCAACCATTCTAATCCAATTTCTCTCTCTCTCTTCTACTTTACAGGTAATATACAAAACTTTCCATTCTCTTTGAACTATAAAACTTCAAGATCTGTAAGTAATGCCATCGACCTTAAAGGAAATTCTTAATTACACTGTAACTCCGTCAATACTTCTACATCGTAATGTGTACTGACATTTGCATAGTACGAGGTTTTCCAAACCGGAATTTCTTATTACATTTTAACGGTCAGAAAAGGATACAAAAATTCCAAACATTTCTCAGACTGCCCACAAGTTTTCCAAGGCATATTTATGCTGATCATCATTAACAAACCCAACCCTACTCAGGAGCAGTCGAAAACCCGACGAACAAAAAAAATTAATTTATGTTTGCTCTATACAGCTGTCGAAACTATGCCGAACCGAATCCACTGCGGCCTTTGGAAAACACACAAAATCATTAATATGCTGAGTTGTGCATGTGACAAAGGATGCTTGGACATGAGCCGGAGTCCAGAAGCTAAAACCAACAACAGTGCCTCATAATATGCTTATAAATGCATTGTTGTCCTCAGGTCTATAGACATACATGCATACATATGTATAAGTCCATATAAATATGTATGTATGTCTACCCATAGTGCTTAGATGCTTAGCATCTTTGGTTTTCCGTTGAGAACTTAAGGGTTGTGCTGTCTTTGGAAGCCTCAACTCCAGAAGAAATATCACGAAAAACTTGTTTAGAATCAGTTTATTTTCGTCTTTTGTGTTTGATTTTTCATTGATAACGAGTTCAGTTTGTGCCTTTTTCCACAAATATAATAAAGCTTTGAAGGTCAACCGAGGGTCCTTCACACGTTTCACAATTAGCAGCTGGCGTTGAGAGTTGTTTTACAGATGAGTTCAGAGAACGTTTCAAAAGTTCAGTCCAGCTTCTTGAACTTGTCTCCCACGCCTTTCTACGATTTGAATAGATTCGCAAGAGATTTACATGTGACAGCAGAAATGAACACTGGCTTAGCAGAGGGTTCTTCAAGCCATACTAAAAATCCAAGACAAATTTGTTAGCTGTACCGACTAGGAGAATATTCGTACTGCAAAGACTGTTTGGGTGTTCTTCTCCAAACACCATTTGCTGTCATATTGATCGACATATTCAGTCATTAACATACGTAAAATCGGACTTCCAATTTATTCGCTTGAGGTAATTGGACACAAGAACATAATATTTTGACAGCAAGCACGCGACATGCGAGGAATTCACAAAGAAACCCATTCCCTGTCCCGTTTCCAGACGCCTTGCCAGGCACAATCTCAGTCACAGTCCCAGTCCCAGTTTGGGATAAAGGCACAATTTAAATTTTCATAAATTACCCGCATGAATGCAAATAATTTCAAGAGATGGGTCCGCAACGAAGAGGGAGAAAAAAGTGTCCCAAATGCGCAACCATTGAAGAGACAAAGCGAGTGAAAGGCAAACCTGATTCCCGCGGCACGTTCCACATCTCACTCCAGTGTCCCGAGCTGTCTTGTCAGTGGACGCCGTTTACAATTAGCATGCCGAGAGACAGACTGAGAGAGAGAGAGAGAGAGGCGAACAAAATTTATAAATAATAAGTGCGAAAGGCACGCGCTCGAATGACTCGCGCGTACTTCGACAAACTTACGAGGTTGTCTGATGGCATATTCAAGTTTGGTGGTGTCCAGTGTCCCAAACCCTTTCGCCTTTGGCAGGACAACACCCGGGGCGCCGATCTGTTGAAAGGTTAAGGGGCACCTATTGTTGTTCGTAATCTAATTTATGTTTGGGAACTTGCAATTGCTATTACAGTTCTTAAATGATTGTGGTCAAACATTTCTGTTTTCTTTATCTTTAATAGGGAAATTAAGAAGATTGCCTAATTGAGCAATTCTTTTGTTGTAAATACCTTCTATTTTAGATCAGAAAAGATATGTTAAGTTGGTCTCAACAGACATTCCAGTTAGATGATCAAAAGAGATTGTGATCAATTTTCTTATTAGATCAATGTATGAGTTCTTTGAATATCTACCCTCAAGACCTTGTTGCGCTCTTAAGAACCGATTGAATCTGAATCTGTGCTCTTGAGTTGAACACATCACTCAAATTTAAGGACTCGCATTCGCCAGTAATTTTTGAACAACCCCAAAATGGCTTTCTCTCTCTCCATCTCTCTCTCTCTTCTGTTTTGTTGTAACTTCCCTATCTCCCATTCGTCCAATTGTCTTGAGTGTCTTTTCTAACTTCAGAGCTTTCTCTAATGCAAATCGCAAAAACGAGGACCTTAGTCAACTTTTAGTGCTGAAAACATGCCCAATCTACAAACCCTTAGTTGACTGAGCTGACGCACTGGCTGACGTCATCAACACCCGGGAAATGTGTAGACTGTATGAGTCACTGGCACCCCTTAGCATTCGTTGCTCAACCACACAACACAACGACATTCAACCACTATCCGATTTCAGACCCTTTTCAGAACGCCTCCGCCCACGTAATTGCTTCCTGCCTAGTTCGGACATTGGCCAAGATACACAGACACAGACATGCAGGATTTGTTAAGTTAGCGCGCCAGCTGCAGCTCAGTGTCCTGCATAATTAAGCAGTGGACTGTATTTTAAGGCTCTAAAAATTGGCAAACGGAAGTTGCTGCTCTGCCACGCCCTGCAGTACACACCTGTCCAGTTTAGTTGCCAAATTCGAGGGTAGGCAGATAAAAGTAAAAATACAGTAATAGTAAAACACGACTGCATACAAAGTATTCTAATAGACTTGACTACTAGCAGCATCCAGTGTACGACGGCAAAGGATATATAAATGTGGCCCAGAAGTTTAAAATGCATGAAAAACGCACCTTTAGGTTGTTGTAGTCTTGAACAGAGAAGTCCCACTAGCTCTGTTCAAATGTCTGTCTGTCTAAAAGTCTCAGTGAATACCTTGCTAGAGGCATTCATTTAATTAATTATATTCTTTATGGGGTTGCAGATGTCTTCTTCAGCTTCTTAATTTGTTGTCATACGTATACAAATTATGAGAGCTCTCACATAAATTTAATTAAGTGGAAACCGTAAATAGTCGAGCAACCACAAGCAAATTCATTCAACAATAAAATGTCATTGCAATGCGTGACGCAGTGTAAGTTGCGCTAGAGATTGACCAATCTTGCCATGGAAACCCCAAAAGCCCTAAAAACCTTTCAATTTCAACAACGTTGGTGAATAGCTTTAATAAATAAGAGTTCATAATCATTAGGTGAAACTTTGACTTGCACTTTACTTGTGGCTGCTACTTTTTACGGCGCACTAGTCGACGACCCTCAACAGATGTTGCTCAGTGCTCTCAGCTTTTAATCGAAAATCTCCTAACTACCCTCTGGAAGAAGCAAACGACTGTGGTCCGTTTCAACATCCCCTGATTACAAATAAATATCTTCGAGTATTTCTAAGTCCAGGAAGCTGCGTTCCGCTAAACTGGACTTTGCTTTTTCAACTTGCCCTACCGGTAGGTATATTTCTCCCTTACTCGCTGCCGTTTGCACAAATTATGCAGATTAGGGTCAATCTTAAGTCTCAGGGCCACAGCTGGCGGCCGTTAAGAATTTTTTATTGCACCTGGTTGTCTAGTTTGGCAAACTAGGCGCCTGTCTTATGCCTCTTCTCGTCGAGTTCTCGTTGTATTTCCAAAATTTCGTGAATAACATTAACATAGGAATCGAATTTTCATTTATATGAATCAGTAACCTATATGTTTATCTACCATTGAATAGTATATAATAGTATTCGTTCTTGTCGGAACGATGAGTACTCGTAATTTAATTGTGTTTCTGTTACCAAGGGGCACTAAAGTTAGCTTTTTGTTGCATAATATTATGGGGTAAGCGCTTGCCAAACAAAATGAGTTCACCACAGATGGCGCCGCAGCCATCGATCCGTCTCCCGTTGCCTGAAAAAGTGTTCTGGGTCACATGTGCTAAACACAAATAGTAGTTAACTTTTGGCCAACTTTCAATCTGTGCCCCTCCTTCTGCCTTATTCAACCAACAATTTCGTACCGCTCCTACAATTATACCACACTCAATTTGCAATTTTCGTAGTACGAAAAAATATGCATGAGTACAATAGGCAAAATAGCGTAAATGTACAGTACACAGATAAAATACTTGAATATACTTATATTACATTATTATTTATTTTACAAGGCAAATTAGGTAATTAGAAATCGAGCAGTACTTCCAAAGTATAATAAGTAAATACCC
Organism: Zaprionus davidi; assembly: GCA_018903715.1. NCBI lineage: Eukaryota > Metazoa > Arthropoda > Insecta > Diptera > Drosophilidae > Zaprionus > Zaprionus davidi. Next base: position 141,557 of record JAEIGL010000011.1, read on the forward strand.
AAAATATCTGCTCTGTTTCACAGACAGTACAGCTATCTCGGTAGAGCCATGTCTGTTGAGGTCGTCTGGGCATGCTGACAAGAACCGCAGAAGAAAAGTGCAAAGCCCCTTGCCGAGTACAGACCAAAGAAAAGAAGAACAATAGTACTTTACTTAACTTTTTCGACGGGGCACCATTTGTTGTCAGTGAGAAAGAGGGAGGAAGAGGTGGGGAAATGTGTGTAGCCAAAACGCACGTGATAAGCATATGAAATTTGATGGCAACTCTATTTGTAACTTTCACTGGGTGTGTGGGTGTGCATGGCAGAAGCTACATCAACTTTGGAGCCTTGGAACCGGGGCCATCTGCCCTGCGTTGCGCATGTCTCTGTCTGACACTCTTATGTGTGAACTGACTTGGAAAATACTTTTTATGATAACATTTCATGGCTTGACAACCAGGAGAGCAAAGTACGCGCATGGAAAGAAATTATGGAAAAAGCCAAAAAAAAAAATGTATTTTTGTTGTAAGTTAAAGAATTATGATGCAATACGGAATAGTTGCGAGTTGAGCGTTGTGAGTTGTGCGCGTACAAGGCATCAATTTGCGAGTTGACACCTGCCTTGTCCTGGCCGTACGTTCAAGTGACAATCACTTTCGACATTAATGAATGTTGTTTAACTCTTTATAGTATAGTGAAACCAAATTTGTTGTATTACGCGAATGTAAAGCACCCTGCAAGCAATTTAATAATATTACAATAGACAGTTTCACTTCCTGTTTGATATTTTGGTAATTATTTGTATGGTGCCATTGGTATTTAAAGTATAGCGACTTCCAGACTCTTAACAAGCGCATAATAATGTGTTTCTCAAAATTTAAAACATTTATGTATATCTGTTTGTGAGCCTTTCCGGCCATAGGGGGCTTATACTAGATGGGTACTTTGAGTTCAAACAGCTCAGACGGACAGATCCAGTTGGCTCATTTTCCACGGGAAATGTACATATGTACACACATAAATGTATAACGTCTGCAGTTGGGTGACTCAGTGAATGCGAAAATGGGGACTTAGAACTCACGACTACAAAGGAAATAAACTCTCGTGCTTATGAGGTCATCATCAACAGTCGTAAAATTTTTGTTGTTATTGGAATATATTTGGGGAACTGGCATTTTTGTCGCAAGTAGAAGTGAAGGCGAACGTAAACTTCCCTGTCAAGGACACGATTCATGCGCGAAGTGAAAGAAAAGCGGGAAGGGTCGTTTCGTAAGTGATCTGTGCACGCGTCTCTCTGTGTGTGTGCGTGTGAGTGTATATGTGTATTTGTGTATGTCATTGCCACTTAGCCTTATTAGTATTTGCAACGGGCACCACTCGTTCCTAAGGATGGTGTCATCTGCCCCTTCTCCATTTCTGCTTTCTCTCCCTCCCTCTCTTTCTCTCTCTATGGTTTTCTGTAAAATGTTGATGGAGCTAACCAAAATAAGAAGACAATAAAATACTGCAATTGAGTACAGAGGACTGTGAAATACCCTATAATCTCTGTGCCTTGTGAGCAATTTATACCTCGTGTACCGTGCCTTGGGTACCCCAAATAAACCGTGTACTCTTTGTACTTAGTGTACTTTGTGTACTATCTGTACCCTTTTAACGTTGTGTGCTCTTTGTATATTTTATTCTGTACCCTGTACTCTGTACCCTGTGTACTTTGTGTACCCTTTGTACCCTGTATATCATGTGTACCCTCTAAGTACTCTATGTACCTTGTGTAGCCTGTGTACCCCGTGTACCCTAAGTACCCTGTGGACCTTTTGTAGCAGGTTACACCCTCTGAGTACCCTGTTCACCCTGTGTATACAGTGTATCTTGTGTACCCTGTTTATTCTGTGCACCCTCTGAGTACCCTGTGTACCCTTCTCAGTCAGTATACTCTGTGTATCCTGATTACCCTGCGTATCACAAGTTTAACTCGCCTGTTGACATAATTTATCGGTTCGCAGCAATACCAATTTGCAGCCATAGTAAATGTACCCTATGCAAGGGCATAAGGGTACGGCACACGCACAAACACACTTGCAACTGTTTACTTGGGGACGCAAACATACGGAGAAGCGAACGGGCCGATAGACAATCGCATACGCGTGATAGAGCGAGTGGGGGCACGTCAGACAGCTGCACAATAACTGTACATTAAAAGTCATTGCATTCGCGATATTATTTTTTATGTATGTATTTTAGCCAGCACATCTGTGAGTGTGGGCCGTCTGCGTATGTGTGTGTGTGTGTGTGTGTGTGCGGGCTTCATATCTTTTAAAGTGTTGCCATTTATTTTTGTTAGAATTGTGTTTGCTCGGTGTCTGCTGCTTTGTTTTTATTTTTATGTGGAAAAGAAATGAAAATTCAAAATAATTTCGCTTTTGTTCGTTTCATACATTGGGGGAAAGAAGTTCCAGATATTGCAATGAAGTTTGCACAAAACGGGACTTTTTTCATTGCTTCCCATTACAATCTGTCACTGTCGCCTGCTTAATTTGTTGCACTGCATAGAGGTCTGAATCTAGAGATAATGTTATCATTATATATTGTATATAACATCTACAAAATATTCAAATTGAGTTTAGTCTGATCGATTAGTAATTCACAGAATTGGTTCATTTTTAATGTATACATATTTAATTTGAAAACCCTTATGACAAATATTGTGTCTAACGTTCTTTCAGGGTCGTTTGATAAGTCCGTGACTTTTTGTATTTGCCGCGCACCTGCTCTAAATACAACACTGCTCCTGTCAGCAGTTATCGATTAACAGCTGACTGTAAAATTTTGAGAAAGCTGCGTTTTTTGGTTTGCGTTTTATAGGCATTGAAAGCAGACGATCTCGTGAATTTTAACGAAAATGGAAAAAAGTGAATTTCGTGTGCTAATTAAGCATTATTTTTTGCGTAAAAAATCCATCACCGAAACCAAGGAAAGACTTGATAAATATTATGGGGACTCTGCACCATCAATTTCAATGGTTAAGAAATGGTTTACTGAGTTCCGTTGTGGTCGTACCAGTACAAGTGATGCCGAACGTTCAGGTCGCCCAAAAGAGGTCGTCATGCCAGAAATCGTCGACAAAATCCATGGAATGATATTGGATGATCGGAGAATGAAAGTGCGTGAGGTAGCTGAGGCTGTAGGCATCTCAACTGAACGGGTACATCACATTTTACATGAACATTTGGACATGAAAAAGCTTTCCGCGCGATGGGTGCCGCGATTGCTCACACACGACCATAAGCGCAACCGTGTGACCATTTCAAAGGAGTGTTTGGCGATGTTCAACCGCAATCCAAACGAATTTTTGCGCCGTTTCGTTACCGTAGACGAAACATGGATCCACCACACCACACCAGAGACCAAAGAACAATCAAGACAGTGGGTTTCTCCGGGTGAACGTGCACCAAAGAAGGCCAAGGTGGGTCTGTCGGCCAACAAGGTCATGGCCACAGTTTTTTGGGATGCACAAGGTATCATTCACATCGATTACCTTGAAAAGGGTAAAACGATCACCGGCGAATATTATTCAGAGCTTTTGGACAGATTCGATATTGATTTGAAGCAGAAACGACCGCATTTGGCGAAAAAAAAGTGCTGTTCCATCAGGACAATGCACGGGTGCACACGTGTGTAGTCAGCATGGCAAAATTTCATAAATTGGGCTACGAACTGCTACCCCATCCAGCATATTCTCCAGATTTAGCCCCCTGTGACTATTTTTTGTTTCCAAACATGAAGAAATGGCTCGGCGGTAAGAGATTCGGGTCAAATGAAGAGGTCATCACAGAAACAAACGACTATTTTGAGGGCCTTGAGAAAACCTATTATTTGGAAGGAATAAAAAAATTGGAAAAACGCTGGACTAAATGTATAGAGCTAAAAGGAGATTATGTTGAGAAATAAAACGCTTCTTTGACGAAAAAAATATATTTTATTCAAAAAGTCACGGACTTATCAAACGACCCTCGTACCCTTAAGGGCAACATAATGGATAAATTCATAAGAAAAACACGTTTGCGAAGTGTGAGAAACGGCAAAGAAAACAGAGGCCAGGCAGTGGCAGACAGGGCGAAGGTTGTGGAACAGGTCGGAGGTAGGGTAGCTGCCAGTCGAAATTAGCCAGCAACACTTTGTGATTGTGTCACTTGAATAACAAACGACATTAATTGACAGATTTATAAAAGTTTGCAGTGTAACTTTAAAATATGCAAGAGAATGTATCTCTGCAAGAGATTCGCCGTCAGCTGAGTACTCTATAAGCTTTGCTTCAAAGTTAATCCTTGCGACAGCTGCCCAGTCTGCTGCAGTCTGATTTCAAGTCACACATCACACGATGTGAATCGATAAAGTTGCTATTTCTCTTTGCACGTAATTCAGCGACCCCCGCTGAGTACAGTCTTTTGTAGTAAAAAATGATGCCGCTTTCCTTTTATCCTGGCAAGCGATGGAGCTAACTGTCCCACAGTGCTGCCGGAAGGAAAGTGGGGAACAGATGGAGACGATGTGGGGTAGCAGCGTGTGCAAAATATTATCGCATGTTGAATCGCTCAGCGTGTTGACAATTGAATTATTTATGTTGTCTGTCCAATGATCTGACGTACCTTGCTTGCTTGTTGTCCGATGATCCGATGATAGTCTGTGCTTGCCATTTCACTGGGCACTTATCGAATCCTTTCCTGGATTCCTGGCTGGGGCTATTGACATTAGCGCTTTATGCTCTTTATTGGCGATTACATTCACTCAAAAGCTGATGGCAGCGCACATGACAAAACCTCAATCATCTCGTTTGAAGGATGCAAGCATCGAAGTGCGCTCCTTCTCCTGCTTCCCCTCCTTGACCCCTTACCCTCAATTGCTTCTCCATTCTTTGGACTGCGGCTGGCTGTTTGATTGTCATCGTTTGTGGAAATTTGACAAGCACTTTTTGTTTGTGTCTCCTCTCGGGTCTGGGTCAGAGTTTGGCTCATATTTCTTCTACTGTTTGCCCAGTTTTCCTCTAAACAACTCCCTGCTGCCCCCCTCTCTCCTCAACCTCAGCCTCTACCCGCATCATGTCTGCTGGCTGTATCCACATGAGTTTGTTTGCCGGAAAAACTTTGGTTGTTCGTGCCAGGATTCGCCTTCAATCTTTTTAATAACACGGGTTATGTGATGAATTTATAAATTCGTATCTCTCTCGCATCTCTCGTCTGTCTTTGTGTGTGTGTGTACCACACGTGTGTGTGTGCTAGGCATTATAAACAGCAGATTGTCAAACGTTGTCGAGCTTCCTTCCTTCTTCAATTAGTTTGTATTTTAGAGGAAGCCCTCAGAGGCCGTACAGTGAGATCTCTTTAAGCCAACGTTATCAGCGATTTCTCGAGTTCGGCTGCACATGACGATAGCATTCATCACAATTGCCTCAATCAAATCCTCACAGCATATGTCCGCACTCTCAGAGATGGGTGAATGTGCTGCGGGCGGGCAAGGTTCGTGGCCCATAAGTGTGTAATAATAATTGCAAACGATGTGGATAACCGATTTCTGCACACCCCTAGAAGGGTTGGCTGCCAGGGGCCAAGGGGGCAAGGGAGGTATGCTGATATACAAGACAATAAAAATGTTTATAGCAGCTTAAGCGCTGCGGAACCCAACGACCCAACACGAATTTAATGCCTCCCACTTTGGTGCAGTCGTTGCCATGAGTCCTGTAGGCAGGGTGGCTGCATGAGGCAAGGGGCATGGGGCATGGGGCATGGGACCTCCAATTATATGACCAAAGCACTAGCAAACGCCCTAGTAGAGCCCACCACGTACTTTTATTTCTTATTTGATGGCTATGCAAATGTCGCAAAAGGAGCACAACATTTGTGGGTTACAAGCAAATTGATTTTATTCCAGATAACCTTGGCATATGTTACCGACTTTTTGACGCCACTCTGTGTATATATATGTGTGTATATATATATACACATTTATATATGTATATGTGTGTGTGTGCGTGTCGACATGTGCCGCATGCGACTAAATGACTTTGGGGTCTCATTACACTGTGGCCCGCTTCGAGTCCGGCGAAAATATCGTAAAATAATCGCATTATAGGCGAGTGAAAGGGAGACGGAAGCAGAAAGGTAAAAGTCGATTAGTGGGGAGTGCACTGTAGGAGTGAGGGAGAGAGAGAGAGGGGGGCAGGCGGACGCCATTCAGAGTTCAGTTCACTCGCCTGCCCCGTACCCTGTTCATACGACATTATTATGATGATTATTTTTATCGTCGCGTCACGCAATGTTCACCGCGACCGAGGAATGCTGGTGCGGAAACGGAAACCAGAGATGTGAGTGTGCGTGCAAGGCTCTTCTATGTGTGTGTGTGTGTGTGGGTGCCTAGTCAAACATTAGGAAAGCAGCGAGTGTGTATATATGTGTGTGTGGTGTTAAACGATGTCCGTCCCATAAATGACTGCACAGAGAGAAACACGAACACGAACACGAACACGAGCACACACACAAAGTCATCAGCGTTTGCCAAAAACGAAGCTTGCCGTAAAATTATCGCCACAGGCTCGTCGATATCGTGCAGCGATAACACCAGTATCGAATGCCAGCAGTCGGGTGTCTTGGAGTCTCCTCAACACCCTACCAACCCCCCCCCCCCTCCCACGTAATGAGAGTGGGAATTTATCGCTGCCATAAAGAATGCCCGACTGTGAAAGCCAGTTTTTTAGCTACTCTGAAATATGAGTAACAATGACGAAATGAAACTGTAAAAAACGAGTATCTATAGATACGTCGTATTCACATGCAGCAATTACAAATATTCGAAATGAAAAAAAATACGAGATGAGCTTTCCCGCAACCAAACAAAACAATATTTGCAGCCGAGTGCAGCCGACTGTTAGATACCCCTCCCCTATGGCATTAGCCCTGATTTGGTCCTGCAGCGAGAACGGATATGCCTTATCGACTCGTCTATTGATACTGGCCAAGAATAAATAGAGAGAAACCTGTGACGGGCAGGGGGTTTGCAGATGTCTCGTGGACTCGCGACTGCAGCCAGTCCGTGCTCCACATGCCCACACTGCAGTCATAGAGAAAAATCAATGGGAAAGTCCGAGCACAGAGGCAGAGTGGGGCAGGCGGAGGCAGCGTACCCAGGCACCATGGCGTGCATTAGTTGGCCATATGGACGCCTCCTGGCCTGGCCTGCGCATGGGTTTGTATATAGTACAGTAAACACGGCAATGCAAACAAGCACACGTATCCCAGCTCTAGCCTGGCCGGGCAAGCAGAAGGGGGGTAGAGTGGTGGAGGCGGGCAGGCAGGCAGCAGGCCGGCGTCAACAGTTGCCTGCAGTCGGCATGCGCTGAATTTTCACATATTGTTGCCCACTTTTGTGCGCACTGCCGGGCACCGGCCAGCTCGCTCCCCCCTTCCCCTACGCCTCCCCCTCCCTCGACGGCTTCAGTTGCGGCTTCGACATTTTAAAGTTCTTTTTGAATGCGAGCAAGCTTCTGCACGGCAGAGCAGCACGTGAATTTAAGTCTGCTGCGGCCAGTGCAGCCAATTCAGCTCTTTTCCCGCCAAATGTGTCTTGCTTAATGAACAACTGCAGGCATAATTAAGAAATAGTTCTATTCTTTTCGGCCAGTAAACAAGCCAAATTGTAATGATTATGAAACAATGAATAACATCATTTGATCGTCCATTTTACAATGTTAACTGTTATTTAACTAAGATACTACGATTATAATTTTATTACACTCGAAAGTGCAAATTTACGCTGTTTATTTTATCAAATAATGTTTAGACTTTTCCCATTAAAAAGCTTTTTTGGTACTCTAAAGTTGGCTGAACTGACGCCAGAGAGTAGAGAGGGAGAGAGAGTGAACGTAATACTGTTATGCCACGTTAGTTAAACGCTGCCTGTGTGAATAAGTCACACACACACGCACACATAGTGTAATTGAGAATGAGAGAGAGAGAAAGAGAGCGGGCAGCACGGTTTATGTATTGAAAATTGGATTTTCAATTGGTTTGCAAAACGGAAATTAATTCGGGAGTGCTGATGGTGGACAGAGACGGCAGTTCGGCAGTTCGGCAGTCGCATCAGTAGCGAACATGAAGCAATGACGTTTTGATGATGACCAGTCAGAAATATGAACGTACAGGCAAAGCACAGAGGACTGTGTATTTCCTACTCCTAGGCTGTGTGGGGTAAATGAATCAGTTTCTGTTTATACACAGTGACGATGCTACCGAATGTATAAAAGTGTATAGAAAGTAGAAGGTTTTTTTCGTGCACATACATACATACATACATACACCTGATGCCGATGGTAGATCTTGATAGCGACTATCTAATGGCGAGCTCGCCATTTTTATTTCGTTTTGGTTGTGGCGCGTTTACTTTAATTAAATTAAGTGAGTCTGATAAACCTGATTTAGTGGAGGACGAGACGTCTGGGAAATGGAAGAAAGCAGATATGCTTCATTGGGAATTTAAAACCTACAATAGAGAATGATTCAATAGGTAAACGAGTTCACTGATATATTATCGCAAGCAATTTCCCCCGGGAAGGAAACAAATAAGACTTGAAAATGTATTTCCGTGCATACATTAACTACACAAATAAGTAAAAAATCTGTATTTTCTACCTATATAATGAACGTAGATAAACATATGTATATACATATCTAACAATACATATGCATATATACTATGTACATCTTATAAAGGCATTCGTGATGATTGTGGATGGGGAAGGATGCGTTGCAATCATCAACATTGAAAAACTCGAATGTATTGAGAGAGTGAACGCATGATTGAAAAAAGGTAACACACATAAACAAACACATGTGGACAGTTTAGCATTGCACTATGGAGCAAATAAAAGCTTTTCTTGGCATATCTTGTTGTACACGTATATTCTCATATAACTGCTTTGTTTAATTTATTTAAGCCTTAAAATGGTGTTAATTTCCACAAAAACAGTGTTTGTTTGTTTAATATGTAGTTGCCAATGCAGTTCGGCAGTAAGCAGTGCGATTGAAATGTGCTGGCCTCCTGAAAGTATGCAACATAGACAAGTTACTTAACTCAATGCCACTGCTTTGCCGACGCAACGCACTACAAACACTAGCATTTTTTGCCAGCCCTGAGTTTTTTTTTTTTGTGTTAAAATAAAAAAATCTGAAAGTTTCAAACGTTTCAAAAATATGTAAAATAAAAATTAAATAAAGCTTACCTGGCTTAATATAATAAATATTAATTAATATTATTAATTTGTTATGTGTTTAAAAAAAATGATGTTGTAATATTCGTCTCTTGGGAAGTGTTTAAAGTATATTGAATCAATTTGTACCAAAAGCAGTAAATTAAACATGTTGTTTATACCAAGAAGAAAAGAAAAGTTAGTTAAAAAGAAATATGTTCAGTAAATGGCCTTCATGCATCATATTTCCTTCCTGTCTGTGTTTGTCTCTGTTCCGTTCCAGTTGGCAGTCCAAATACTTTTTAGATGCAAATGGAGTTTGTTGTCAATTTTATTCCCCCCTCCCTCAGCTCTTCTTCACTTCAGTATGACTGTCAGAGTTTGACCAGTTAAGTGTAAAAGCGTGTATTCATGTTAGTTAGACAACAGACTCTTAAATGAGAACTGCACATTGAAAGCTAATTGTATAGTGATGATGCTATAAATTCCAAGTTCCCCACTATTGTGTAAAATGTAGTTGAGCTTACAATACTTTCTTCTATTGCTTTAAGAATGCGTTTGGTCTTCAAACTGTGCAAGGGGCCTTCCCTTTCCCCAACCAAGTCATCAATTTCAGCTGAGAAAACAGCATTTGCATTTTATGGCCACCTCATTGTCTAAGTCTAACCCTCTTGCATTTATAATGCATTCCAAGGCAACCGCTGAACGGTTTTAGATTTGCATAGAAAATCATTTTATTTTCATTCAAAGACGATTCCTAGCGTCGCCAAATTAAAGGACAGACACTAAAGAAAGAGTGAAGATTTCTGCCAAAAGAAAAAATACAGTTAAGAAAGTAGCAATCGCGCTGAACAGACTGTAAGATACCCTCTTGCCGTTTGAAAGTTTCGACACACATATATACATACATAAAAGATGATGAATACCGATAACGATATATGGGCATGATCCGTGCTGATTATGTTAGCTTAGTCACTGCGTATACGTCACTCGTGAATTTTAACGAAAATGGAAAAAAGTGAATTTCGTGTGCTAATTAAGCATTATTTTTTGCGTAAAAAATCCATCACCGAAACCAAGGAAAGACTTGATAATATTATGGGGACTCTGCACCATCAATTTCAATGGTTAAGAAATGGTTTACTGAGTTCCGTTGTGGTCGTACCAGTACAAGTAATGCCGAACGTTCAGGTCGCCCAAAAGAGGTCGTCATGCCAGAAATCGTCGACAAAATCCATGGAATGATATTGGATGATCGGAGAATGAAAGTGCGTGAGGTAGCTGAGGCTGTAGGCATCTCAACTGAACGGGTACATCACATTTTACATGAATATTTGGACATGAAAAAGCTTTCCGCGCGATGGGTGCCGCGATTGCTCACACACGACCATAAGCGCAACCGTGTGACCATTTCAAAGGAGTGTTTGGCGATGTTCAACCGCAATCCAAACGAATTTTTGCGCCGTTTCGTTACCGTAGACGAAACATGGATCCACCACACCACACCAGAGACCAAAGAACAATCAAGACAGTGGGTTTCTCCGGGTGAACGTGCACCAAAGAAGGCCAAGGTGGGTCTGTCGGCCAACAAGGTCATGGCCACAGTTTTTTGGGATGCACAAGGTATCATTCACATCGATTACCTTGAAAAGGGTAAAACGATCACCGGCGAATATTATTCAGAGCTTTTGGACAGATTCGATATTGATTTGAAGCAGAAACGACCGCATTTGGCGAAAAAAAAGTGCTGTTCCATCAGGACAATGCACGGGTGCACACGTGTGTAGTCAGCATGGCAAAATTTCATAAATTGGGCTACGAACTGCTACCCCATCCAGCATATTCTCCAGATTTAGCCCCCTGTGACTATTTTTTGTTTCCAAACATGAAGAAATGGCTCGGCGGTAAGAGATTCGGGTCAAATGAAGAGGTCATCACAGAAACAAACGACTATTTTGAGGGCCTTGAGAAAACCTATTATTTGGAAGGAATAAAAAAATTGGAAAAACGCTGGACTAAATGTATAGAGCTAAAAGGAGATTATGTTGAGAAATAAAACGCTTCTTTGACGAAAAAAATATATTTTATTCAAAAAGTCACGGACTTATCAAACGACCCTCGTAATAATGACAAGAATATTGGTCAAGTAACTCTAGAACTGAGAGCGTTGTTTGTGTTATTCAAACTGCTAGTTCGACCAGATCACGCTGATAAAGAATATACATTTATTCCTAATGGTGTTAGATATGTCTTGTTTTTGTGCCCTCCCATTTCACTCTGCCCCCTGCTAGGGTATAAAAGAAGACTGCGTTGGTAAAGTGCAAGAAAATTCCTCCTTTGCCGTCAACAAAGAAGAAATAAATAACTTTCGAGTCAGATTAGCCAACTCGTCACGAAATGCAAAATGACATTTAATACCCAAGGTTGCCGTCGGGCAACGGACGGGTAGACGGGTGGATGGGTAGCCTGGTAGCCGGGCAAGCGTTGAGTGCCTGTGGCCATCATCATCTGCTCCCGCTTTAGTTCTTCCTCTTCCTCCTCGTCGCAGTCGCTGCGAGCGGCGCCTTAAGACGCATGTCGGCAATGCGATACTATGCGAGGATATATGTATATGTATAGGTACATGACTGGACTCGACTTGCACTTGGCATGAAAACATGAAAAATTCCTTAGCCCCTGTCGCACTGAGGGGTGTCGCGTCGGACAGGATGACAGACGAGGGCGAAAAGCGGCAACATTGTTTCAAGCGTAGCGAAGAAGAAAAACGGCTCTAAAATGCCAAGCCAATGCCAGAGACAGAGCTAGAGACAGAGGCAGAGCTACACAGGCCAAAAATGTGCACAAGAAAACTGGAAAGGCTGAAAAACTGGAAAAGAAAAGTAATCATTGCAATTTAAAGCGGGTAATCTGCACAAGGCTATGGCGACAAAAATTGTTCTACAAAAGGGTTGGAGAACCAGGCTGGACCACAATAAAAATGCAGTGAAAATGACAACGACAACAGCGCGAACAATGCAAATATGTTATCTGTCCGTATGTCTCACTCACAGACTCCCTCCACATCTGCTACTGTCTCTGTATATCTGTGTGTGTGTGTGTGCGTTAGTGGACACCATTTGCAATTTTCACACTCACTTCTTTCTTTTTTATACTCCGCACTGAAGGTACTGGGGCATTATAGCTTTGTTTAAAAGAATTCAAGCTTGGCAAGGGATACAGATTATATATATAATATAAGAACCAATCCTCGATCTCCACTATATGGCGTAACTTGCAGTACATTGCATCGATCTTTGAACTTCACTGCATACAATAGGGCATTCGTAACGTTGTTTTCATAATGTTTTACAGGGTATCTAATAGTCGAAACACTCAACTGCAGCCGCAGCTCTTCACTTATTTTCCTTTTTATTTTGCCACCCGGTAGAGAAGGCAGTCATGCAGATTACAATCGAAATGACATGAAAATGTTTAGTGCTGCAGCAGCAGCTGGAAAAGCGAAGAGCCCCACGAGCAGGAGCACGAGTTCTGCATTTAACCAAAATATATTGGCCACCGGGCTGGCAGCTGCAAACTGGCAGCTGAGACGCAGACGAGCGCCATGCAAGATAACGTCAACTGCGTAGCCATTAGACATGAAACGTGCAGGAGAGCTGCCTGGCACGCTCTCTCCCAGATCTCGCAGATGCCGTGTCCTCGGGCTAACACCGTGAGCCATGCAACGCTGCACTCCACACCAAAAAAAAAGAATGGAATGTATCTTTCCCAACTGCATTGCCAAATGCAATTTAAATGCGAACACTCTTCAAAAAACTTTGGAACTTCAGAAAGATTGAAATACTTTTACTATTCGATAGTATTTTACATTTACAATACATTTCTTCTACCATATATCTGCAAAGTCTCTTTCCCTCCATTGTGAATGATTATATATATATAATTATTGTGAATTATGTATCACGCAGCATTCCAATCGTTTCGACAATGACGGATAGCAAACTGAGTGGTGGCAACAATTTGCAGAGTATTTGAAATCAATTGAGGATTTCACGGCAAACAATTAAACAATGTTCTGTTGTCGTTCGCTGACTAAAGCGAAAATATTTGCTTGCTCTCAATACATATTTGTATTTATTGTATTGATCTAAATTTACAATTCAAATCACGTAAAGAACACTCGAGAGCATTGTGCTATGACATGCCCGGGACTAGTTTGCGACTTTAATGCTAACTTTTCACATGTGTATTGAATGCAGATACACAATTGTACTACATAAAGTGAGGCTAATATTGAATAAAATCATTGCAAAGGGTTAAGATCTATAATTATGGATTTAAAGAATTTTTATACGCTTTCCGCAGTGTTGAGAAACATAAAAATAATCGGTTGAAAACATATGTATATCGAAAGTTAAGTTCATTGCAAAAATCAATAACAAATACATACATATTGTCATTTCTTTTTACGAAACGACATGGCAAGACATGTTGAAGGCCCGTCGGAAACTACCAACTGTCGCTGATATGCTCTCGACGGTCCTGCATATACATGTTACTAGGTATCTCATAGCCGACAGCGTATTCCATTCTCTCATCTTTTTGTTTTACTTATTTCCTCCCGTAAAAAGTACACGAGGAAGCCCTGTAGGTACAGCGCGTAGTCTGGACTGTCGCCCTATAGCCGGGCAGGGTACATACATACATACATACATATGAATATGTATATGTATGTGTATGTAAATATTTGCTAGCTTCATTTTCTCTGAATTAAATATAATTAACATGCATTGCATTGTTGTTTGCCAATCTGCACACACAATTACGAGGAGGACACGCCATGTGGCATGCTCCACACCAGCCGCATACGACCCAAATCATTAGCTCTATAATTACTGTTGACATTTACACTGGACTTAAAAAAAAAAAACATTGGTCAGCCTGGGGCCGACTCCCAATTCCCCGCTTAATTCGCATGCCAATGAAGAGAAATTACCCCATATGTATCTCCCATGCGTGTTAACATCCCTTGTTGGGCTCAGAACATGACCGAAATGCAGGTTCCAAATACCTTTGCAATTCGTGCAGCTAATTGTCGCGCCTCATATGAAATTCTACTCCAACTTGCAACGGAGCACAACAATTTAACCGATTATAGGCGCCCTGCACGGCACACAGCACACATTTTTGGCACAATAGGAAATATCTTATTGAAAAGAATGTATTACCATATAAAGGTATGCATAATATAATTTCATTTTTGTTATCCTATCGCGTGATATTTACGACTATATTATATAGTAACTATATTGCGCCTCTTGCAATAAGAAAATGAGGCAATTAAAAAGTAAAAATAATAATATCTTTGTGTACATACTGCCTGTTCTTATTATTTACTAAATTCTATGCAATTTTCTTTTTACTCATTTCAGGGACGTTGTAATCGTGATAAGCCGCCGTGCAAATACTTTCATCCACCACAGCATCTGAAAGATCAGCTTCTGATAAACGGTCGCAATCATCTGGCCCTGAAAAATGCACTCATGCAACAAATGGGTATCGCGCCCGGTCAGCCTGTCATATCGGGCCAAGTGCCTGTGGTAAGTATTTTTATTAAATTCCTTGTGCTTCCGTATAGATACCACTGACCACTAAGTAAGTAAGGGCTACAAAGACACCGTAGTAGTATAGCATGAATATTTATAAGCAGATATCGAAACCCCAACATCAACCCAAACCCATCAAATATCAATTTTCAAAGCTATTTTACTCCTTGCCCGACAATGAATGTCTGACCCGAAAAACTTTTAAATGAAATTCAAAATGTGCGAGAGTGTGAAAATGGGAAGGACAAGAAGTCGTCGAAGAGCACGAGTCTCCGAGTGGTTATAAGAACGTTTTCCTCCTTTCCTCTTTTTCGTATGCATTATTCATGCACACCGAAAGCGATGATAACGGGGAATGGGTTTCAGGGGTGGTTTAGCAAATCATTAGCCGTTCTTCGCACCCATTTTGAAACCAATCGAAAATTAATTCTCAAATAATTTGGACAAAGCTTTTTGAACTTTGCGCTAAACGCCAGAAATTACAGCGTACTTCCGTTGATTTTTATTGAAATATTCATGAAGATTTGTTTACGTGACTCAAAGGTCGTTTGTCAGCTTCGGAGGGGAAGCACTTTGTATTTGTTTTCTTGTTGTTCATTCTAAATATTAAAACTATGAATAATGTTTGACTGATGATCAATGATATATTGCTGTATTTTTACAGGCCACAAGTCCCTACTTGACTGGAATTCCAGCCAACACATACAGTCCTTACTACGCAGCCGGACACCTAGTGCCAACCTTGCTGGGACCCGATCCGACAGCCGTCGCTTCGCAGCTGGGCCCGGTGGTGCCACAGACGGTACAGGTAGCACAGCAGAAAATCCCACGCTCCGACAGATTAGAGGTGAGTGACAGCTTGAATTGACATTCAATTGAAACTGAATGACCGCAAGACAAGCCAATGCAATAATACAGTTTCGTAATTAAGCTTCAATTTCAATCGCTTATTTGTATTCCGTTTATAGTTAATTATTTATCGTTATCGTTTATTGTTTATCGTTTACTTTACGATTGGTTTCGTTTACAAAAAGAGACATAATACCCAGAGAATCGTTATGTTTGTGAACTCGAGATTGTTTTCTAGGCATGCCAATTAATTCTTGTTTATTTATTTAATCTTATATATAATTATTAATATTTATGAAACTATGTATAAATATAACAATTAACACCATGTGCTGTGTTAAGTGTTTTTATTTCGCAAAAACAAAACTGAATTATAAAAAAGTAATAACAATTCGCAAATAATGAAAATTGATCCGATCAAGTTGACACACATTCGTATTTGAACTTTGTCTTTTATCGTAAAATATATAAATATGAAAAATTTCGAAATCGTTATTTGTCTTCTCTCTTACTGTACTTAATTCTTGTGTTTTTCCATATGTTTCGATTCCTGTTTCATTTTGTGTAATACAGTTTTTACCTATCGAATAGAATGCAACTCTACAGAGATGAATAGTCTTGAGTGAATATCTTATTCGTCATTTTTGATGCCGCAAAACTGAAAATATGATTTTTTAGTTGTATGTAAATTTGCCTATCTTTCCGAATAGAAAATCCAACAAAAAAAAGGTTTTTTTTCACTGTACGGATATATAATATTTTAAACAATTTAGTCAACATCAAGATCAGAATAACATGGTGTCTTTATTTCTACGAAAACATCTGCATTGACTAGGTTTGATTTTAGACCAAAACTAGTTTGATAGTTCGAATTAAATACTTTTATAAATTTCTTTTGTGTCTTGAGTGTGAAGGTCCCTGCGTAATAAAAGCTTCGTTATGTTGTTACTATCACTAAGCATAGAAAATACATAGCAAAACACAAATCCCAAAAAAAAGCTTTGGCATAAATCGCAATCAACAATACCGAACTCGATGTTTGTCAAACTTTGTGCCTGCCCGATTATTCACACATGTATATAGCATAAGTACACACATATATGTGCATATATGTGTGTGTTTGCATTAAGATCGAGGTCCGGCCTGCTGTTGTTGACCTATTGCGCTATTGGTAACCTATGTGTGTAGTATGCTTAGTGACCTAACGCTGCATTTAACCCTAACAGAACTTTTGCCTTGGTTTGATTTTTGTGTTCATTGTGATTTGTTGTTATCAAGTGCAAAAGAACTCAAAACTAACATAATCGGCATGCCAAACGTAATAAAATAATAATAATAAAAGGTCAGTGTGACTTTTGCTGGAGCAAAATCTCACTTGAAGCCAAAAAGAGACAATGAATGTACCTGCCATATGTACATTGTACATGTCTTTGCCATTTACTTACCTTATATGCAATGAAAGCATGTTCCGCAAGCAATCGATTACCACAACAACTGTAAATTGGCCTTTGAAAACAATGCAAAACAAAACTTTGAAAAGCAACAGAGAAATGTAATCAGTGTTGATGCGTTACGAGAACTTGAGTTTACTTTGTTGACCAACTAAAACAAATGCGAGGAAAACAAAATGAACTGTTACTGAATATGCTTCTATTATTTCCCACACAACACCTACACAACTCTGCAATTTCTGCCATAAAAAACAAAACGAATACGCCTACACACACAAACCGAACCACTGCTGCCACTTTTGCTATTGCTGCCCGCCATCAACCAACAACAACTACAACAACCAACCAACCAACCAACTACAACCAACCAACAACAACTACTTCTACTACTACAAATCTGCAATCAACTGTGCAACCAACAACACAACAACAACAAAAACAACAACAACCATCACCCCCAACAACAACAACGCCGAAACCAAATCAAACCACATCTGAATCCGAAAATGCAAAACAAAACCAAAACAAAACAAAAAAAAAACAACAACAACCTACAAATGTGTTTCCAGGTCTGTCGCGAATTCTTGCGCGGCGCCTGCAAACGGGCCGAGTCGGAGTGCCGGTTCGCGCATCCGCAGGAGAGTGTCGCGAGGCACGACGATGGTTCGATAACGGTTTGCATGGACGCCGTAAAGGGCAGATGCGCACGTGACCCCTGCCGCTACTTTCATCCCCCCCTGCACCTACAGGCACAATTAAAAGCGGCCCAAACACGCGCCACCGCTGTCGCTGCTGCAGCTGCGGTATGGCTATTTCTATATTTACTTTATACTTTCTCTTACTTATCCCCCCTCAACTTGCTTAACACCTTCTCTTACCTCCTCCTACGCCCCCTCTAATCCCTAATCCTGTCTAACCTCATCTTCCCCACCTCCCCACTCATACACTACCCAGTTGTCCGCTTTGTCGTCCATTCCCTTATGTTAATAGGGCAACCATATGAATGTTTCCCTCGTTTCCTTCTCGTTTATATGCACAGCTGTTCGACACTTGACTTTTATTTTCGCAATAATTTGCATAACAATTCCCATGCAGAGGGTATATTCATTTTGACCACAAGTTTGCCAGTTTATATTGAAGAACACATATCAATCATACCTTATTAAGTCGAATGTCATTGTCAGTCTGAGCAAGATCGAGCCACTTTACTAAACAATTAAATCGAAATCGGATGCCTATAACTTTCTGTTCGATCAATTAATTAAAATGTTGTATTCCAATGAAATCGATTATTATCGATAACAAACAATTGGTCAAAACATATACCATAAACTGCAAGTTTATAAAACCTTCGGTGTGCCGAAGATAATTTTGACATTATTTAATTAATTTTTAGTGCATTTTTGCTCAATGCCAACTCTGTGTTGTTTATTTTTTTTTGTGTGCTTTAATGTTTCTATTGAACTCAATTGAAAATACAATGACAACATGAAACAAGATTACTCCTAGTACACTCGCCTTACCCACACTCGCCACAAAGTATGCTGCAGCCCTATAATATATAGATCCATATACATATCCTAATCTCTCTAGCATATAACTCGTAGTTGATTAGAGTTTTTAATAGAGTTGCCTTACAGCGGCGATTTAATTATGCAAATGTGCTCTTTAAACATATTTACCTACATACATAAACATCTCCCACTCCTTCTCGGTCAATTTAAAACAAATTAAATGAAAACTTAATGCTGCATGCAAACAATTTAATTACTTTATGTAAACTGCAACTACAAAATACAAACTCAAATAAACAAGCGACAAAAATTATGTTAATAATCGACTGTGTTGCCCAAGCCAGGGAATCGATTAATTGCATTTAATTTACACCATACCGAGGCAGCAAGGAAAAAGAGTCTTGTATACACTGTACTCTATTGGCATTTAAAACTCAAAAGATTTTGATTGTTTCTTTTCTCTGCGGACTCCTTTTTATGCTTTATTTAATTAAGGCATTATCGTGTCGTCTGTTAAAGCTTTGATGAAGATGTGTGCTTCCTACTTTCAATCACATTCTGTGTAGAATACCCTACCAGCTTCCGTCTATTAGTTCCATTTAAATGCAGAGTCCTCACAATACAAGGAGTTGAATTAGCATCTTAGTTTATGTATATTTAGATATCTTTAAATCGTGAACCGCATATATTCCTAGCCATATAGTTTTATATAGTTTATTCTGTGCTTACTTTTACCTTAGTGCTTAAGAAGTTCTATAGATAGATACAAATCATGAAGTAAAGACAATTTTTGTCCTATGTGGTATCGAAAGAACTCTGTGTCCGGATTTGTAACAAAGCCTATAATCCCGACGCACACAAACGTACGTGGGTCTGACAGGCATCGGCATTAAGGGTATTCAACAACACGGAAAATATGTTGGATCTGTACATAAAACAACTCATAAATGTTGATTTTCGTTGGGGAAAATTAACATTTATTACAACGCGTAAAACAGGCAGGCACAAACACAGCCTCACACGCACATACATACATATACACACCTACTCACACGTAGGTGCACACTCACAACCATTTAGCACACACCTCACACACACACAGACAGACACACACGCAGTCACACACTCCATACACACACTCGCCTATGCTCTCCCTAACTGTCCGTGGTGTCGTGCCAATGCGCCGCACTTAATTCGCGACTTAATTGCTTTCGGTTGAAAATTTATTTTACGCTACAAACAACGTTGTCGTTGTGTCGTTGTGTCTTCCTTGCCATGCCCAGGCCAGCCCAGACCAGCGCACCCAATGCTCCCAGGCCTCTGGCAGCATAATTGCCAACAGGCAGGGGAATGCCCGCCTGCCCGTCCGTCCTTCTGCGCAAGCTTCCCGCGGCTTTCCCGCTCCAACAACGTGACACACATAATTGCAGCATAATATCGCATAAAGTGAAAAATTGTTGCAGCATTTTCGGCGTAATTTAATCGAGCCTGAGTTCGGGACCGACAAACGTGATTATTGTATCAAATCGTCCTTTGAAATTGCACCAGTGTGGGAATATATCACACGTAGTATACCGGCAGAGCGGCTTCTCCTTGTTCTCTCGTTCATGATTTTATTTATGGCACCAGGTTTAATCTGATTATGAGCCCGAGAAAGAAAGAATATACTCGTACATACAATGAACCAATTACGTACGTTTCTAAAATATATGCACACATGTTTGCTGGTGCGTCTGTATGTGTAACCTTTTTACACCTTCCCAGATACGTTCAATTGCACAATAATACACAAATATGCACATTCATTGTTTAATGCCTGGCTAGACTTATCGAAGTTACATATACTCCTAGCTTGTAGCTGATTGCTCAAATTTTAGTTGGCATATTTATTACCAGATTAGTTTCTTTTCTGTAGTAAAATAGTTCTTCATTCCTTTTATTTTTTGTATAAATGCAACGAAACCAGAACCAAAAAACAAATACATTACGAAATTTAAAAAAACTATGGATAAATAAGACCTTATCAGGCTATTATCATCATAATGATAAACAAATTTTGATAAAAACTAATTCGGATCACTATTCTAAATTATCCTTCACTCTCGCCAGATCTCTGAGTGTTATATGTTTTGCAACGCAGCTAGTTTGCCAATTCTTGAGCTCATATTTCCAACAAGTTCTAGTAGAATACCATATTTATCGATGTACATATTTATAAATACATATACAAGTATAGTTTAATTAAAAATCATTCGTTAAAAAATCTGTAATCGCCCTAGACAAACTCCCGAAACTCCTTATCTTCATTAATATATAAATAGTAATAATCTATATTATGTATTTCAAACATTTTCTTATCCGGAATACTCAACGCATGTCGAACCAGAACCAGTGTAGAATATAAATAATAAAAGTTCCAAATTTCTATTGTGGTCTGTCTTGCTCTGAAACATATCCCGCAGATCTGAAACCTCGAAACCCCAGTTCGAACCTTGTATTTATTCTTAATAGCTCATAAATGTTTTATTAAACGTTGTTAGTTCTTCCTTATATAGCCTATTTAAACCCTATTAACTATCTCGCATACAGAAAGCCAACAACAAAAACAACATGAACAACAAAACAGCGAAAATAGGCACTAAATTCTCTTAATATTTTGTTTAACATATTCTTTTAATACTTTGTATTATTTTTGTATATCTTCCTACTTATTTTGTTATTCTCCATATGAAAGAAAGTGGCTAAAATAGTTTTAGACTGTCCTTATATAAACGAAAGTCACTGGCAACATGTAAACTAGCGAATCAAAACTACAGTCCGTTGCCTAACGTGCCACTAACAACTCTGATCCGAATCCATACCTTACTTAATCCCCACATAAACACTCAAAGCAAGACTGAAACAATAATCCAACCCCAACGCGGAAAATACAAACTGCATAGCCAGCGTACCAGACAAACTGGCAGGTTGAGCATTGATCCTTGAACGAGGACACTCATTCGTCGGCGAAATCACGTTGAAGCCTGTCAATTTATTAACTGCAGAGATTCCTGTTACGTCTGGAAAAGTATGGTATTTTTGTTTCCAGGGAATAAACTTTGATAGATGGCAATTTCCTCCTACACACAGACACAACACTCACAAGGTATATGTTGATTCATTGCGTGTAGCTTCTCTTGTCAAACTTGGGTAAAGAGTGAGTGATCAGTGTTTAGCATATTATAGAGCAACACTTAACTCCTCAATAACAACGTTATCTCCGCAGATTATTGTTTCTTGATCAGCTCATCTTTTACAGTTCAAGAATATATAGTATTTCATCAGATATTCATATCTTCTATATCTTTAATGCTATAAGCTAATACTATCCCTTCTATACTATCCCCAAGTGCTATCTCATTCTCGTTCGTATATTTAATCGGAGTCTCTCTTAGAGGTTGTTTTCCTATGTCTCATGTTGTGAAGAAACTACACACTTACAGACTTCACACAGATTCCTTTGTTGAAGATATTATTTATTCCTTGATTTTCTGTTTGAAATTTATACAGGAATCAGTCGGTAGGTATTGGCATCGTCAATAGGAACCCCATACGAATTAGCCCCAACTCTTCAATGCGAATGTGTGTGTACTTAAATCGATCATATTCTCGAAACCAAATAATATAAACGAAACGTATAAATATTAATAATTATTATGAATATAACTCAAAGAGAAACTTGTGTGTAAATAAATAAACATACAAATATTGGCAAAAACAATTGATCAAGAAACTAAACGATTTTGTTGCATTTACCTGACATTTGTTTGGATATTTTGATACTCGAATGAACCTAAGTTAGTTAAGAGCGACGTTAAGTATGTTAAGATATATTATTATATGTACTAAGTATTTATCTCAAGCAAGGCTTCTGCTGCCGGCTTATGCATGCTTTAAAATATGGAACACACACCTCAGAGCTTATTTCCAGTTGATTACGCATACAACAAACTTTATTAGTTCTAGTTGGTTTCAATATTTATTTAAGATGGAGGAAACTTTAATATAATACACATACAAACATACATACTTACATATATTTGCCGAAACATTTATCTTTCCTAAACAAACTGAATTCTTAATACTTGATTTACGTTTTGTTTTGACTTTGATTTTACTTATCGTGGAAAACCACTCGTACTCTTCTACTATTATGTATGTATTTCATCTGTTCGCCTGTGCCAAATGTATTTGCTTCTACGATGGATGGTATCTACACACACACACATACACACATGCACATACGAACACCATAAATACGCACACACCTACACACGATACTGTAACTACAAATAACGCGCGACAATAAAAAACAAACAAACAAACAAATATTCCTCAATAAAAATCACAACCAACAAAATGGATAAAAATTATAAAATATTCAAACTCCAACACCAACACCGCTTGAATAATTCATATGGAATTTATCCATATTTAATTGACGCATAACTCAAATGCTTGGGAAAATAATTTCAACAAATTCAATTTAATTGATGTGGAATCGCAACTATTGCAACCTTACGAATACAACTTCACACCAAACTGACCAATGATCTTGCACACACACACGTACACACGCACACTCACACATACGCACGCACATACACACACACACACAACAGACTTCACCTCTTACGGCACACCAACAACAGCAGCAGCATCTGCAACATCACCAACAACAACACCAACTGCAGAACAACAACAACAACGCCATCCCAACGGCCGGCGGCGTCGCTGCTGGCGTCACAACGACACCAACTACAACAACAAACAACGCTGCCGCTGCTGCTGCTGCCGCCGCCGCCGCAGCCGCAGCTGTTATGGGTCATCATACTCTGGAAGTGGGCAAGAAGCGAGCAGCGGATCCTGAAATGTTTCCACTGGTATTTTCTTTAATTTCATTTACCTTATTTATCCTTTCGACTCGTTTCGTTTCGTTTCTTTTCGTTTGATTTTGTTGTGTTTTATTTTGGTTTCAAATCATTTTATTGTCCTCTGACGACACACTTCATTTGTTTCCATTTTCCTTTTAAAGCCTTGCATAGTCTTCATTCGGTATACTATATATTCTTGATCAGCATTACTCAACACTAGTTTTTGTCGTTATCTGTGCGTCCGTTCCATGGCAAACTGATTTCTGAGTTTAAAGACTTGTTTAGATTCGATACTTCTAACTAATTTTGCTTATTTATTCTATACCGATTTGAATATGTTTATAAAGAAGTATCGGTGTATTATTATTTTCAGACATATTCAATGCAATTTACTGCTATGATCTGCAGTTAAATCATACGAATACCCTATAAAGACCTATGCAAGGATATTTGACATTCGGCATGCCGAAGGTTAACTTTCTTTTTTGCCTTTTGAGTTATTGTTTTTCGTTGTTCTTACTTTAGTGCATGCTTTCAGGATATAAATAGACCCACTCAGCCAGCAACCTAACAGAATTAAAAAGAAAGCGCGCTATAAATGCTTTCAGAGAACCCTATCATGGCAATATAAATACCCAGAAGTTGTCGATAGTCACACCTTGTATAGAATAAGACTAATCGAATTTCAATTACTACCAACCTGCTTAGAGAAATACCTTCAATTAACACCTTATTGTCAGCACGCTAGACAAAAATCAATCAGCCAGTCCGTCGTCAATTTGTCAGTTGGCGACAATCGTAATAAACTTAGTTTGTCAGACATGAACTTGTAATCAATTAGGACTTCTATCATCGAGTTTCACTTGCATCATTCACATTCTGGATGTTATATGAATCAGGGATAGGAGAACATATGATAAATCACAATTATATGCACACACACACACCCATGAACACATGCATCGACACTCACCTCCGCTGGGCAAAAGTATTGATTAAAGCGAGTGCTGCCTGTGCCCAGAATGAATACACTGAATACACTCACATCTGCATGACAAACCCCTTTAAAGTCAGCTATTCTAGCTTTGCTTTCGCTTCACGCTCATTATTTACGGATGTTTGTGCCGTATTGCCACTTCGCTGCCAGACTGATTACTTGAGTGCTCAAGTGATTTAGCGGGTATATTCGCTTCTTGCTTCGCTTCTGAGTACTTTATTTAGCCTTAAGTCTGCTTCTCCTTAGGCACATATACATAACATATACTCGTACTATATCATATAATAGGTATCCGAAACGAGTACTACTTGTACTTGTGCTGTCTCTCACACACCCTCACAGCCGCACACTAGTTAAAGTATGTTCCTTAATGCTCTAATCTAACTCATGTCAAGTACTTTCTTATTAGGAAAACTAAATCTGATATACAAATTGAAGATACTCATTAATTTGATTTGTGTTCTCTCTCTCTCTCTCTTTCCGTTTATTTTCGATCCACCTTTCGTTTGTTTGCTGTCTCTCTCTGTATGTAATTTGTTGCCAACGAAATACTTACTGAATATACCAACGACAACAAATATAATGAATCCGAATGAAATTAACAACAATCTTCAATCAACAAACCACCAAACAATTGAATTCAATCATTTCGTCAAATAATCATAATGAACAATTACTAATACCGAATTGTGAACATAAACATACAATCAATTTAACGATATAATAACAACAACAACCTTATTAACTGTAAATGTGCACAATTACCAAAAAGATGGATGTTAAAACGGTTGGTTCATTTTACTATGAAAATTTCGTAAGTACTTCAAGAAACAAAACAAATTAAACAAGTTAAGAAATCCACAGTCGAGCACACTCGTCTGTTAGATACCCTGCAACCAGATTAGGAAAACCAGCATAACAAATAAAAAATTTAACTAACCTTTGCGATACACAAATGTATCAATAGCATTCAAATTAAGCGAATAATTCGAAGAGTCGATCCACAATAAAAACATTGTCTGGTCTTTTTGCTCAGATTTGCTTCATATGCTTCCATCAGAATTCACATTCCCAATGGGTGCAGGGTACAACACAAATATACTTACAAATGAATCTGAAATGAACAACTTATCCATCAAGAAAAGGAGAAACAATTGCGAAATATATTCGAGTATCCTCCTCCACTTCTAATTAGTGCAATTTGCTTCTTTTCAACAATGTTTCGTTAAATGCACAAAACTTCAATTAATATCGCAGGAAACACAGCTTAGCAATGAAATAACAAATTCTATAACAATGCATGTTTGCAAATCAAATACAAATTTAACAAATTTAAAAGTAAAACAAAACAATTCAAATTCGGGAATATCAAAGACGAAAGTGCAAATTGTTTCAGCATAGATCAGTTCGTTGTGCTGCCCTCTGCTGTAACAATACCTTCGACATAACCTATATCCGCTTTAAATTCTGGCTGAGCAACACTTTTGGTAGTCTCTAAAAATAAAACATTCCACGCTCGCCTTGCATTGTTTCCTTAGTTAAATAGTTAGCTTAGTTCTTTTATAGTTTCCTTGAGTTCTTTATATTGGGTACTTAACTGAGATTTACACATTGGCAAGCGTCTGAAAAGTCTCAAGTACAGTTATCATTCCGAAAACAAAACACAAATTTGTACCTTGAATTTGTTCGTAAGCTATTTATACTCATATAGACATATTACTATTTGTATGCAAAGAGCCGTTAAGGCAGCTCTATAATAATTAATATATAAAATTTCCAACACTTAATTCAATTTTAACTGTATTCTCTTTCTCTTGTCTCGTTCCTCCTTCTTCTCTCCACCTCCTCCTCCTGCTGCTGCTGCTTCTTCGTGTGGATCAATGTTGGACTGAGTAGCAATTCTCCGGCATGGTGCCGTTCAAACGTCCAGCTGCTGAGAAGTCTGGCATTCCAGTTTATCAGCCCGGTGCGACAACCTATCAACAACTTATGCAGCCCTACGTGCCAGTGTCATGTGAGTATCCCCTACAACAGCAACATCAACTACAACAACAACCACAAGTCGAAATAAGTAGCGCCATAACAACAACAACAGCAACAGCGGCAACAACAGCCAGTAATAATAATAATGATGCTGTAACTGTAACTGCTATGACTACCAACACAGATATAACTACCAATACCAACACCAATACCAACACAACAACAACAATCATTACAAGTACACCAACACCAACAACAGCAACAACAACAACAACATCAACTAATCATATTAACAATCATGATAATCAGGTGCTCGCAAACGATTATTATGAAGAAAATAATGACACAACAGCAACAGCAACAGCATCAGCAACAGCAACACCAACAACACCAAACACTGCTAACAATTGTAACACAACACAAACAATTAAGGCAACAGCAAACGCAGCTAATTATAAACCAAACGACACAGACACGCCCCCAACAATTAGCGGCAATGATAGCGCTAGCAGCCCCACCCAGACCAACCCCTCGCCCCACCATGAGACAGGCTCGCTGCTGGGCGACAAGAACAACTATTTGTCATATATTAACAACAATCTGAAATCGGTGAATGCCGACGAATTGCCCAGCGATGCTGAGACCAACAACAACAGCACCAACAGCAACAAAATGAGCTCTGCAGCAGCAGCAGCAACAGTTGACTCCGATTCTGCTTCTGCGGCAATTGGCAATTTCCAGGCCACGCCGGCAACACGTAGTTACGCATCCAAACAGAATTGCGTCGATGGTTATCAACGCTACAACCCTAATGGCAACAATACTGGCATCCTGCCCACACCCATCAGCAGCAGCAGCATCAGTAGCAATGGCAACGGCAACAGCAACAGTTGCTCCTCAGTTGTTGCCTCTGTGGCATCGCAGGCGCAGTCCTACCAGCGCCTTAGCTACGCTGTGCCTGCTTATAGTTATGCCAACCTCTACTCTGGCTATCCGAACTCAACGCCCACAATGAGTGTTGCTAACATGCAGAGCAGCTATGTCCAGCCGCAGCATCAGCAGCAGCAGCAACAGCAACAGCAGGTTGCTCAGGCACAGGCTCAAGCTCAGGCACAGGCGCAGGCACAAGCTGCTTATGCCCAACAGGCTTACGCTGCCTACTCTGCTGCCGCAGGGCTGACCCAACCGGGCAATTACTATGCCGATCCTGCCGCACTGGCCAAGGAGGTGGCCCAAAAGAACTACGCACTCAAGGTGGCCAGTGCAGCCTCTGTCTCGAAGTCGATGCCAACTGCCTCAGCTGCCGCCTATACGGGAATAACTCTTAACAAGAGCTATGTGGCCGCTGCGGCATCCCCAACTGCTATGCCACTGGCCCAGGCTCATGCTCAGGCCCAGGCACAGCCAATGACTATGGCAACGCTGCAGCTGATGCAGGCGCAGGCTCAGGTGCAAGCTCAGCTGCAGGCACAGGCCCAAGCACAGGCACAGGCACAGGCAGCCCATGTGCAGGCCCAGGCGCAGTTGCGTCAATATGGTTCACTGCCCAGTTCGGGACTGTCCACTCCAGTGGCACCTGGCACGCCTGCGCGTGCTCCCAGTACCCCAGCATACTTGCAAGGGGCTTCAGCGGCATTGCTGCGTGCACCTGGTGCTGGGGCAGCGCTGCAGATGTCCGCCAGTCCACAGCAGTATTCGGCAGCTGCCCAGGGCTACTTCTATCCAGGCATGGTGGCTGCTCCGCCCTCAGTTTCTGGCGGCGGCTACACGTTCCCCATGCCAAGCAGCCAAGCGGCGGCACAGCAATATGCAGCAGCCGCAGCAGCAGCGGCGGCGGCAGCACAAGGTGGCAGCCAGGGTGCCACTGTGGTGCTGAATCCCTACAAGAAGATGAAAACTTCCTAAGTTGACAGGGAAATAATAATTACAGGCGACTGTACTTAACTTTTGTATTGATCCAGTTATTTTTAGTTAGTTAGTTAGTTAGTTAGCCAGTCACTGCATTAGTCAGTACAGATAGAACACTTAAGATTATGTGCCTCAGTTTTTCGACAGAGAATCCTAGAAATATAGTAGCATAGAAAACGGTTAACTCTTAATAGCCTTACACCTAGTCAAGATTTGCATATATCGGCCACATACTAACCCATACATCTGATACATCTGAATGAGCCTTGACTTGACAATTCGATCCCCGAGCATGCGCATAACGTACTAAAGCTTGCCTCGCAATCTTCTTGCCCGCCAATCAACACACAGATGCTTTTTCTTACAAATTTCTACGTTAGACTGTGACTGTCACTGTGACTCACACGAGGGGCGCTTCTAAAGCGTTCTACTATTTTATTTATTTATAGTTTTTTAAGTTGTAGTCCTAAGTTAGCAGGCTATTCAAGTGATCTTAATACACAACAATGACACAACTATCCACGGTGCGGAATCAGAATCGGATAATAAAAATACTGTTATAGTTTGCCACACTAGGAAAGCAGGGGAAATACCTTTCGTTCCTATAAAATATGCCATAAAACAAATGATAAAGGACGTAAGCTGTTGGGACGCTTGTTGTTGTTGGGCTGCAGTAGCTGAAACTCTAAACTAGCCCTTCCAAATTTATGTTTGTCTCTCCACAACACTCCCCCTATATATCTCCCTCTCTGTCTCTCTCTCTCTCTTTCTCTCTCTCTATGTCTGTTTTAGATATTTATTTTGATATTGTGAAAGCTGTTGTAATTTAATGTAAAATTTGTTGCTAAATATTGTTGAACAACGAAAATGTGAAACGAATATTGTTGAATATACACGTACATTAGGGTTGCCTATACATAGAATATTATATATAAAAATGCTATGTGCTGCTAATATATACTATACATATACTTACAATACAATACAATCTATACAACATGCTTATACAACATCAACCCCAAGTACTCTAGCTGTTTGCACAACACACTCACTAAACAAATCCCGAACCCAAAACCAAACCAAAACCGATCCACACAATTAGAACTTGACGATTCAATCGATAAGGCGATCTGTAAATCGTTTGGCAATCATTCACAATACACAACTTGTAGATCTAGCTTAAAATCGCGCTACTTATCAATCAAGCGAATCCAAATCACTCTCATGATCACGTCCACATACACTCACACATACATACCTAAACATCAAATCGAATCGAGTCACCTTTTCAAAATGTTAAACCACTAAAATTCGTTACGTTTATGTTAATGTTAAGTTAAGATTTGACATCTATGTTGGTTAATTCAAATAAAATACCATGTACATTTTTTCGTTTTTCAATCTGTCTCTCTTTTCCTTCTCGATGTATTATATAATGATTGTTTGATATTTTGACACTTGAATAATTTGACATAGAACTTATGTGTACGAATTATGTGCTTTAAAATAAAGTCGATAATAATGAAACTATGTTTTAATATTAGTTATCAAGTGATTTTCCTTATGTTCTCTATGTAATGTTACATGACTTATGTATTCATATATAATTTTAAACTTTTCTTATTGTAGAAATATTTAGATTTTATTTTTCCCCAATAAAAGAAGAAATCCTGAAATTACAACAAACAAAAAACGATATCCCACAGGCTTGCGCACTTTAAGTCTTAACTTCCTTTTATTTTCAAAGTCCTTGGCGCTTAGATAGATTCGACCGTTATTACTATTATGTTATTATCATATGTCTATAGTTAAGTGTATTTGTATATACCCTCAAAACTTAAACAATCTCTGTAAAATTTGTTCGATATATTATTGACGTTACATCAACAAAGATATCTAATGAGTATCACAATTTAATGTTTGCCACTAATTCTAATTTAGTTCTCGGTAGTTTTTATAATGATTTTTTTTAAATATCATATGTGTTTTTAAATATAGTTTGAACCTTACGAAACAGAAACAAAACTACTTTCTTGTGTGTTGGTATTATTTATTTTTATTATTTACTTACATATATATATTGTGTTCTGTTGTGCCGCTTTCTACACATTATTATCGATAACTGTTATCGTTTTACTTGTATTTGTATTATATATCGACTACGTCCTCCCCTAATTGAAAAGAATTTTTTAATTGATCACCGATCAACACAAACATCAAATTTGCCACATGCCTCACGCTGCGCTTTGGGCAGAACCGCACTTTTTTTCGCTTCTCCTAAGTTTGTCTTTCATTCAGGAACTTATTTGCTTTCTTTGGCAATGCCTAATTTATAACCCGGTAATATCCCGGCAACCACTATCGAGCCACAATTGAATCACGTTCTGTCTCTGTCCTGACTATCGCTTCAACCTTGTGCTTTCTTCATTTGTACCCATCCGATCATTGAAGAAAACAAAACTAACTTTTTATCTATCTATCTACGTGTTAAGCTCTTAGAATAATGCCAAGCAAAAGAGTACGTTAAAATTGTAGAACTTAGCTTTAAAATGCGACAAATAATATGCAAATATTTACTACATACCTACTACCTATTACTGCTTGACTTGTGACAGGCTTGTCGTACTTACAAATATATACCATACACACTATACACATACTATATATACAATGATAAGAAAGTTGCTTGCCTAACATGCAGAAAATGCGCAAACTAAGGAAACTTACACCTAAACAAAGCTGTTATACTACTACTACTACTACAAACTAGACATGTCTTGCTTAAACTACCAACTTTGATAATTTAATCGAATCTGTGTATGTCCCGTTCTCTAGCTGTCGTATGTTTTTGTTAACAATGTAGAGCTATTGCTTTTTAGCAATTTCGATCGAACAAACAACAAAAATCTTAACAATCTCTGTGCAAAGGATATTTGGAAAGTTTCTTTAATCATACAGATACATAACACACTCATCATTGCATGTTGAAAATCGTGACGTAGCCTGCCAGAAAATAATTTAAATACTTCTGTATTATGGAATAAGATTTATTATTTTTGGCTTAACGGGTGAAAATGTTTATGCTTACCTAACTTTATTACATCCGATTTACACTGCACACTTTCTAAGTAAAGGTCTAAGAACAGGACTTTAAAGAAAAGCTATCTTCGAGTGCACACGACTGTTAGTTACCCTGCACTCAGTTTTGGAATTAAAATACAACTCCACACAATAACGCCCCCAATAAACCAGCTGAATATTAACCTATTTCCGTGTGTTTTACATACTACAATTCTCTTTCACTTCTTTTTATTGGGTGCAGGATGTAAAAATAATGTTACAGTTAACAGGGAACTAATCACTTATAGTAATTAACATTTTGGCATACGTCGTAGGCCTCGTACTTAGCTTCGTTCAATGTTCATAGATTAGCAAACCACAATTCCAGCCATTTGATAGTGTAATAAGTTAGCCAATATTAGTACCGTCCATATAAAAAGAAATATAGCATAGAAGTGCACGGCCACAATGAAACATAGACTTCAAATTTTATATTTTGTAGGCATGAGCTCAGGTTAAACCAAGGAGAAAACAACGATTTAAAAATAAAACCAGTAGGAAAGCTTTAATCCAGCCTGCAGTAAAATACTCATTCTCAATTTTGAACCCACATTTATAGTCTCATATTTAATCCGAATCATTGAATGCCCGATTTGCGGTAGTACTTGGAAGAGCATTCATACAAACAGACAGACGTGGCTTATCAAAATTGGTCGGATGGTATCTTACTGTGGAGCGAGGTTACTAGTCAGAGAACTTACTATTAATAATAAACTAATGCTGAAACAGAGTGAAAAGAAAAAGAATTCCAAGTATCTTAGCATAATATTTGCATGTTTGTTGAGCACAGAGACAACCTAACTAGTGAACAACATTGAAAGAATATAACAAAAATAAGAAATGTTCGATAGTAATAAACAGAATTTTATAAACCTACCTACACTAACACAAATTATACATCTTTACACAAGCAACCAATGCAATCGTACACTTCGATCAATATGTTCTATGTGCTATAAAAACACAGACACACAAAAAACGAATACGAAAACAATAATAACAATGATTAGTCTTATTAACTATACGTTATTATAAAATACTAAACAATGGAAACTAATGCATTAAATACAGAAACTAACAAAAATATATTGAAATTATATAGACGTCTTATTGTATAAACCTTAAAACTGTTGCTTCATTTATTTACTCAAAAAAATCAGTCTGGAAAGTGGTAGACGGCAAACTCAACACTAATATTTTGCGTACATTCT
This sequence comes from Zaprionus davidi, assembly GCA_018903715.1. Classification (NCBI taxonomy): domain Eukaryota; kingdom Metazoa; phylum Arthropoda; class Insecta; order Diptera; family Drosophilidae; genus Zaprionus; species Zaprionus davidi. Next base: position 174,322 of record JAEIGL010000011.1, read on the forward strand.
CTTTCAATAGTAATATACCAATGTTATTCTCTGCAATCTTTATTCGTAATAGTTAAACTCTCCATTCTTTGTCAACTATATACATACATATGCCTAATTTCAGTGTTTAATTACCTATTCTATTGATTGTTTCCCGTCTTCTTTATGTTAATTTGAATATGTAACTTTCTGCATCTTAGTTTTTATGTGCTTCTCCAATACTCGGGTATTTACTATACTTACTAGGTGTGAACCAATGCGCTCTGCTCGACTTTACTTTTGTTATCGGCACACATGCACACAAAGAAGAACATACACACCAGGCAAGATTTTCGGTCGTCTTGACCGTCCACACATAGCTTCCTCGAGCTGAAATGCAAAGAGTACTCATATATACTGATTTCGTTAACTGAAAATGTAACGAAATGTTTAGTTTATGTGTATGGATCTATATTAATCGTATATATACTCTTTAGTGTTAAGCGCTTTTGTTTTGATTCAAGAAATTCTTGGTTTTCTTTTATGCTAACTATTTGCTATACTATATTTCTTCATGTTTTCATTTCGCATTCTCTCCAGTAACTCTAGAAATTACTTTTTCTCTCTTTCTCTCTCTTCTCAATGAAGTTTAAGTCATTATTCCACGCTTGGTACACTCTAGTGATGTCCACCCACAAATCTCTTGCATGTTTAATACGTACTTAAGTATTGTTTTCAAGTATATCTTGAAAGTATTAGGAAAATATGCAAGAATCTAAAATAGTCAGTCGTTCTTCGAATGCATTTAAAGAGCTTCTATAAAGTTTACACAGAATGCAGTAATCTTTTTAAGAATTCTTGCGCCAAAATTCTGTTGTTTATATTCCTTCGCTCTGTCCTGTTAACATTGGCTAACTGTAAACACATCACTCGTATAGACAACTTCACATCTTTTCTCTCTTCCTCTCAGAAAGTGCGATTCTTAATACAAGTTTCAGACACACACACACACATCTGAAATCACTATTTTTAACGTGTTTTGTTTATTTTTATTTCTTCTACCTTTGGAGCATATCGTACTTATTATAATTTTCAGCATGTGCTCAATGACACAAGAACTTTTGTCAAGCAAGTAAAGTTCAGCGAATTGAGAGAATTGACCAACATTCGAAGTAGCAAGTCCTGTTGCAAGTGCAGCCCTCGCACTGTAATGCGCTATCTCCGATTGAAGTTGCGTGAACTCATGGCGACATATGTATGCATAGATGCATATAATACGTATAATAACTATACTGGTATTTGGCTTTTGAGGCATGTGGTATGGCGGTTAATGAGCTACAGTACTCGTAATCTTACTCGTATATGCTAAACGCACTCTTAAGGTAAGCTGGTGCACTGCCCAATGAGCTTCTGTTATACGCGTACGTACTATGTACAAATGTATGAATGTATGTATTACTATATTCTCTCTTATACTACAATACAACATGTACCTGCATATACATATATCTAATATAGTCGCTAAGTATAGTAATGTCAAATTTTTAGTTGAATTTATATTTTAAAACTCGTTCGAGTATAACAAAGAGAATTAATGTTGAAAAAGGAGTGTTTCGGTCATTTCATTTATGTTTAAAATAGAGTATCAGGTTTTATTGGAACTTTTAATAACCAATTACGGTTAAAGAAGTGAGTGACACGCTACCTTTTCGTCGTGAATTCTCTTTGCGGTTGCCTCTTAAAAAAGTTTTTTTTTTTTTTTGTTTTGCCTGTTGGACTTTAATCATTAATCTATATGTACCTATTATGCTGTTCAGTCCTCGGAATGTTAATCTATTTGACACACATAAAGATACATACCAAAATCAATGTTTAGAGTATCATAATTTAGATTCGCTTGTATTAGAAATATCACTGATCGAACACAGACAGCCATATACAAACTCGCATTCGGGGTTGTATTGAATGAATTTTCACTGTCAATCAGTACAACAATGTACCTTTGCCTCTTTGAAAACTAGTCCCAGTATAATTTTAGTTCTATCAGATACAACTGATAAATAATTTAAAATGTTGCAAGGATCATTACTTAAAGTGATTATTTTGAAATAACTGCTTTTTAACAGATCTCACTTGAACAACATAATTTAACGATATAAACAAGTTTCACAAATTTGTCTTCCAAACGGAAATTATACCTTAAGTAGCGTGAAACCTATCTGTCTTCATTATTGTATTCTTATGTGAGTCGAACAGCATGAACATTAAATATTCAGTATTTTAGACTTAACAATTCTCTTATAACTGCAAGATTTATAATTTCATGCACACACACAAGACAGTCCGCACATGTATGCGTATGCGATAGTTAGTTGAACCAAATTTATTACTTACCTATTGATATATATATATATATTCATATGCGTATTTAATCAACCTTTACAGGCTTCTTTGTATGTACTTAATGTAGTAAGTATACGCATCGTTTGTTTACTTTTTTACTGGACATGACACGTCCGTACTTATTGCCGCAAGTTTATCAGATTAATGGCGTATGTTAATCCGGTATTTATAGCTCTATAACAAGTGTATATTTACCAATTTTTTTTTAATTACAGCTGATGCGCCAGTAACAATTTAAAAGTGCTTCAATACAATTTGCTGCTGTTCCATTGCATATTTTTATTTATTTATCCTTTTATACGCTTGCAGGCTTCTTAAATTTTGCTATACATAACTTTAGAAATGTGATATTATGTGATATTCTAGAAACATGTATTTATAATAAATATTACTATGCCAGAAACTGCAAGGGTATACGACTTTCGGCATGCCGAAATAAACATTTCCTTCCTGTTTAATTTAAATATTTGCTTACGTATCGTATCTTCTTTTCAGTTGCAGCTATTTTCGTCTTGCGTGCGCTTTATGTTATTTTCCCTTACATACATTATAATAATGCATTAACATTTTTTACAGCCACTGGCAACAGCTAACATGGCTTTTACATAGACAATGCACCGCAACAATTACCTAACTGCTTATCGCTTTTAAGCTGCTCTGCAGGCTCGTATGATTCCGCTTAAGTTATTGTTCACAAGTTACTAATTATTTTTAGTTACCGTTCTAAGTGCACTTTGCCATATGCGTATACGGTCCAACAGAGTTTGCTGCAGACCAATTTGATATAAACCAAAATTACAATACACACAAAAAGTACAGAATATATGATGTAAGTCTGCAATGAAAGTACGCAATCTGTTCGATGGCATATGCAGATGAAGCTCTGGTTAAATCAATCACATTCATTATTTTTTCAAGAAATAATTTCGATTTTGTTTCAGAAAAACTTATCTTAATAAGAAATGCATATTATGTCTGTAAGTTTATATTTTCTTCAACTAATTTAATTTCTTTTCCTTTACATGCCTTCATCAAATGTGCAAAAAACTAAACAAAACAAACAAAATGCCAATAAAAAAAACTGTTATTAATTTGCATTTAAAACAACAATTTATGTTTATATAAAAACTCACGGATTGGATTTAAAAACGGTCAAATTCAACCAATCACATACACACTACATTTATTTTTTGCCTTTATGGAACGCTGCACGGATTCCAACATTTAACAAATTCCAACTGCCAAACTGTAACAAACTAATGCAATAATAACTATCTTTTGACATAACTCTACGTTTCCATTTCTATTGGCAATGCTTTTTGTTTGTCACTACATGCAAATTTCTTTCCATTTATATTTTAATTTCATTAAATTTAATTTATATACGTGACAAATGTCAAATGCATGTTTTACCTTTGTCTTTGTGACAATCGATATTGAAACGAAATTATAGCAAACACTAAACTTCCACCTCTAAATGCTTCCTGTGTTATCTACACCGATTCAAGTGGACAGGTACAGTCTGTAGCTTGGTGAATGCTTATGGCGCACTCTCATTATGTTAATCAACTGTTAACTGCATGTTAAAGCGTTTATGTTTGCATGCTGGCAGACTAAGTGCTTACCCTACATAGTCTATAAATTTACATTAAATTATGTTCCTTTCACTAGCTATAAGTATTGTTTAGTTGATTTAATGGCAAATTATAACACACAACAAACAAGGAAAACAACATATATCTATAAATTCAAAAAAACTATGTATTCATTAATTGATTTAAATAGTTATTATCTAGTGCTTTAAAATAATACACAATTAGAGCAGCAAGTACAGAATATCGTAGTGTATGCAGGGAGAACAACAGAACAGCAATGTGAATAGACACAGTCTTGGTAGTTCTTAGAGAGATCTCTTCTCGATTCCATCTATTCTTCTGCTAAACAAGAAATGCAGTAAACATAATTTAGCATGATTCACTGCAGATTCGGTGCGACACATTTCAGCACACCCTGCGTGAATTAGGTTAATAAAATTAAATACGCTGCCGCGCCCCAAATGACAATGATGATGGCTATGCCAGACGACAGACAGCGAGAACACAGAACAACAGGCGAAACGATTGCCTTAACAACACTGCAACAACAGTGTCAAGCAAGGGTCTGTCAGCTCGAAGGCGTAGCCAGCGTTGTCAGCGATGATGTCAGCACTATGACACGGACACACCTTTGGGTGTCAGTGCTGTTAGCAGCTGTTTGAACAACTGTCTGACCCAATACGCAAGGGGGACACGTTCACGCCCACCTCCACACTCACAATCGCACCCACACACACACACACTCACACACACATGTACGCACACACACGCACATGCACACAAGCTGCTGGTGTCAATATTTGTAACAGAAACGAAGAGAAGAAGCAACGAATCCTAATTAAATACTTGTATATTTTATAGACCACATACACACACGTATAGCTAATCCACAATCAATATTCTCTCTATTTGATACAAACACAGCCCAGGCGGGACGGGGGGTATTATACACTCAATGCCCAATGCTAATGAACGGCACGTTTTACATAATTAGGTAAAGAGTGGCGAGTAATTTAACTTTGTTTACATTGAATACGATACGCGAACGAATACGATATATCCCTATTTCTCTTTCTATCACTATCTCTACATATCTGTCTCCCAATATTACTCTCTGACTCCCGTTTAGTTCGCGTGCTTTGCGCGCTCTCTTTAGACACACCTTGATATAACGGTTAAATCGCTTTCAAGTTAAAAAGCTTTAAGCTTTCGTGTGCAGTCGCTTTAATACTACAAGCGATCGCTTTAGCTTTCGAGTTATAGCTAGCATACCAGCTTTTGCGTGATACCCACCAAAGTTTGCTTTATTTTCATTAGACCCTTGCAGACGGTACATTAGTTTTGACAAGAATAATATAAAGAACTATATTAAACAACATTTAATCAAAATCGGTAAACTTTAATAATAAATAGATTGTCCGAGAGATGCACTTTCAAATGCAAGGCTGTATAAAAGTCTACTTTTTTCCAAAAACCATTCCAAATTTACACTACATCCAAAGACTCTATATCGAAAGACTAAAAGACAACTAAAACTATTATTCAAATAGGCACAATCTGTAAACTGCAAGGGTATACAATCTTCGGCATGCCGAAGTTTTATTTTATTATCCCTACGATTTGTTGAATCTTTCTTCGTTAACCTAAGATTGGCAAATTGTTGTATGGTATACAAATTAACATTGTGTACATTGTATTACGTTCTCTTTCTCTCTTTTTCTTATATTTCTAGTGCCGCCTATTAGGATATGTAACTGTTACATAGTACAGCCCACTAGAACTTAAGCAATCAATCAAATGAAATTTTTTCTTGTAAAATATGTAACGTAACTTTATCGTCAGGCGTGTTCCGAACTTTATCAAATGTGAGTGTTATAGACCAAATACTCTTTCTCGCTCCTACTCTGTGTCTCTCTCTCTTTCTCTTGCTGTCTTCGCTGTGCTTGAAAGCTTCTTGGCTTCTCCACATACAGTTGGCTCTTCCAAAGCTACGTTTAAGTTTCACAATACTTGCTGCTTTAATGGTGTTTTATTTCCCCAATTATTTATCGTTATGTTTAAAACCCCCTAAGTTCGAATTTTAGCTTTTGTGGCAAACCTTATTGGTAAGCATAGCATAACAGATCAATAAACAATGAAACTTATCTATAGAAACACACTTTTTTTTAATCATCTCTCATCACCGAAAACTGGAACACAAATTATAACCTACAGAAAAACGTTAAATTCATTTGCGCCGCCATTTTATGATTTATTCTCCTTGGCCTTAAGATTATTTAAGTAACATATAATATATACGAATAGTTTAAATATAACAGTGAACAAATGAAAACATAGTTATATTTTATTGTTAAACTGCGACTAACATAATAAAGATGTACACTGAGCGTATTAAATCTAACATGCATTTAGGATTCTAGTAAACCATGAAATGATTACGAGAATATAACTAATTTTGCTCTTTTTCTTTTCTTTTCTTCTCTTCTCTTTTTTTCCACCGAAAACTAAAATATATTCCCAAAAACCAACCCAACTTTCCAAAACTCTTTGAACAACAAAAACGTATTAATTATTTTGCCAATTGGTTTTTTTACTACGTTTGCATTCTGCTACACACAACTCTCATGTTGTTTATGCGAATAAACGAATACATAAAACTATATAGTTACTGGACACCCTCCCGGTGTGCCAAGATTTTAATAGATCTATGTGCAGTCGGTTAAATTGTAGATTCGTTCATTTAACTGAAGGTAAGTGCATGTGCCTAAGTTTCTTGGTTATTAGATTTAGTTTTAGTATTTTTATTATTATTGGTGCTTCTAGTGTCTTTTCCTATAGATATATTGTTATATAAAAATCACTTTAATTTTTGTAGTAAAGAAAACACAAATATTTTGTTTTTGTTTTTGCTCGATTGGCTACTATCTTATTTAAATTTTTATTTAGGTTTTTGTGTTTTATGTTTTTTATTCTTCGAATTCCAAGAAATCACACAAACAAAAAAACACAATAGACAATTGTAACAACAATTGAAATACTTAATTGGATAAATTTCAAAACAACTAAAGCCAAAGTCTAGGATCGATTTCAATATAAAATAAACCCTTTGCAATTTTCAAAAATTTCTCGAAAACTCAATTCCAATAAACCTAAATAAGTGTATTAAAGATTTTCTTTCCATCATTCCAGTTAAAAGTTGATTTCAAGATCATTTTTGCTTGCAGGCATAAATAATAAGGAAACAACGATTATTTTTCTAATAGCTTTCACTGTTTTTCTTGGTAGCTACTCTGCGAACTATTCTCACTTACTAATCCCATATCCTTCTTTTTCCCCCATGAACACGCCTCCACACAGATGACAAGGTCGAGGTGATTGATCAACGTGTTGCTGTCTGTCGGGATCATGCCAACAGCCAATGCCGGCGAAAACAATGTAAATACTATCACATACCGATTGTATTGCCTCCGGCCAACATAATGGCCGCCATGATCACCAATCCCGGTGAGCAGCAGGGGACGGCACCTGCTGGCACCGTGATGGCAACAACGTCAGCAAGTCCACCAACAGTCGCTGCTGGCTACAAAAACAACTTGATCATTATTGAGCCGCAGAAGCAACAGCAACAATCACAGCAACAACAGTTTAGTTACCATACCAACAACACTGGCTATTATCACAGCAACATAGGCAATACAGGAGCAGGAGAAGCAGGTGTCATTACTGCAACATACGCCAGCAACATGTATCCGCAGCAACAACAGCCCCACATCACCTACCACTGCAGCTCCCCGTATTCACCTTCGTCAACATCCTCCTCATCCTCGTGCTCCATAGCCGCATCGCCCACTCTGTCGTCGGCCACAACGCTGTCTACCACCTCGACAGTTACAATGCCCACACCGCAGCAGCAGTACCCTTCCGCTGCTGCACCTACCACAGCATTTCTCAAGCCGCCCGCCTACTACACGGATGCTTCACCCACTCTGGTGCTGAGCAGTGATTACAACTCCAACTGCATACCAATCCAGGCAGCGCCGTTCATTTCGCTGCCGCAACAACACATGTTGAAGTATTCTACACAGCCGCCGCCGCCCCAGCAGCATCGCAGTCTCCTTCATCACCAGTCGAACGCGTATGTGGGGCATCATTACCCCGTTGTGGGAACCACAATGCTACCGGCCACTACAATCACCGTCACGCCAACCACAATAACAGCCTCCTCCTCCTGCATATAAGTAGACAATTAAAGGCCACTGTCCCACACATACATAGACATATAGAAACACACACACACCCATACCCACACCCAGAAACACACACAGTACGAATTCGTAAATACTTAATGCAAATTAAAGGTTGATATGAACTATTTACTACATAGAACAGCAGATATGGGTAAACTACGTATATAAGTAAGGAAACAATAAAAACCAAACACAAATATTGAAGATGCTAATGAACTTTTTCGTACGTATAGCAAGACTTTAAAGGTAAAGTGTGTTGTAAGCATCAGATTTACACAAGATTGTTCTGCATGCATAGAGTTACAAGTGAGCCAGGGTGCCACAACGTTAGAAATCTTATTAGAAACCAACTCACACACAAATAAATGACTAACAAAGTGTTTATGCGAAAAATGTTTAGTGTTGTTTAGTGTTAAATAAAAAAATACAAAAAACAAAACAAAAAGGAGCACATTTAAATTGAACTCGGATGAAGTAAACCAAAGTAAACAAATTGCAGTTGTATTTCAAATTGGTTAAAAACTATTTTAAACTTTAGTGTTTTATATTTCAACAAAAATAACAAAAAATAAAAATAATAATAACAATAATAAGAAAAATTATAAGTCGGAAATAAAGGAAATCTACAACAGTTTGTATGAAATAGTCAAAACTAATCAAAACGATATATTTCATGAGCCGTTGTTAAGCAAAAACCGAAATAGTAAATATGAAAAGGAAGGAAAACCGATTATGCTATAGAGGAAAGCGAAAAATAAAAAGTCCAGTCACGTCCTATTTTTGCATCAACGATTTACTACAAGATAAAAACAGAAAAAAGTACAGGCAAAAGCTGAACTATTTCAAAAGTTTTTTTTAAAAATGCAAAAAACCATATTCCTTTTTTTACGAGTTAATCACAGTAACACTATAGTAATGCAAAAAAGTCGATACAAGATATTTTCTTATATACAAATAAATATATTTATAAAGGTAATGAAAAACTAAAAAAAAATAAAGGTAAAATAAGCGGGAAGTCATCAAAAACAATACAACAAAAAATAATCAAATCAAAACTAAGCATTTTTTGTAAAAATAAACACTGAAAACTAAATTTTTTAAAGGTGTATTAAAAGTTAAGATAAAATCATTAAAAACATGAAATATAATTAAATATATATTTCATAAACTAAACACACTAACACTGGAACAAATAAATAACAAATAAGAGAAACTCATTAGCATGAACATATAAGAAAGTAACTTACTATGGTATATCAAAATTTGTAATCGTAAACCCTAAAACCGTAATCACCATATTGAATGGATATGGTATTACGAATTTCTTACAGATTTCCTTTACAGTTTGTGATGTTGAGGGTAAACTTAATTTTTTATATATATTGAATCAAATCATTACATCACAAAGCAAAGAATAACGATCAATGAATAACGAATAACGAGTATCGAATAACGAACATCACAATTACAATAAATAAAATTAAAAAACAAAAAAAGAAGAAATGCAAAACTAATTATTATATACAACATACATATATGCATATATTTATGTATATACACGTATAATACAAGAATATATACTTATATATACATATATATTTACTAATGGCAACTAAAACATGAAATGTGATCTTTTAAAGAAATAAAAAGCATAAGCGAAATCAATAAAACGAGGGATATTCGAGAGGAAAAAATTCCAATATTGACGAACAGATTTAACATCAATTTATTTGTAAAGGGAAACTGGATAAAGGTAAAACACTATATCTAAATAAACATTATAAAATAATATGACTATATTGTATTAAAAGTAGCAGTCAATATTAGACAAGTTTCTGAACTTAAAACCAAAAACTAAAATCAACATGAGAATAAAAAAATCATTTTAAAATTGGTTCCACTTGTCGCAAGATTGAAAATACAAGCCCAAATCAAACATATAATTAGACAGTATCTCAAAAATACATACTGATAAAATAATCAATATTACTACGATCGTTCAAATCTCAACCGAAATACTTATGCTTTACAAGTACATATACATTTAAGGCCTGATTATAATATACGGAAATTTGTTCTTTTTTTTATTTTACTTATTCAACTCTACCGTAGTAGGTTGATTTTGCGCTCTGCTCCTTTACGTTCATTTCCTTAGATACCCATATAATATATCTATCTCACAATCCTATTATTACTCTCCAAGATACATACTCATATAATGCTAAGAACTTAACATCAACTCCTTATCTCCTATTATAACTGTAACTCTATCCAAGTATCTTATAGAAATACTCCCATAGATACGCAAACAACTCCAACAAAAATGCCTAATAAGTTTCCGTCCATTATAAGCAGACCTTAAATCTATGTACAACCAAAACAACAACAACAACAACAACAGAAATAACAGCAAAAAGAACAGCGAATTGAACGATAAATCTAAGTTATACACTAAATTAAAGAAAGTTGATAAGATTAAATACAGTATGTATGTATTAGTACGTACTTAAGCTACGATACAAACTCAAACATTTTAAACAGTTTCTAACACTATAATTACCAAAAAATTGGGGAAAACAATAACCTGAGAAGCAACAGGCAATAAAACGCAAAAAACAACATAAATGTTCCACAAATAAATAAAAATAGTGAGTAAGACTTAACGAAAAATGATTGTAGTGAGAATTACTTACACAAAATCAATGAACAGGCTATCGATTATCGATATACCTATATAGGTTATCGAGAATCTTATCTTGTGAGTGGGAAATACAAAATCTATAGTTTAACTTGAACTAGAATCGAAACTTTTATTTGCCTTAAAGATTGATAAAGTGAAAGTCATGGTGTGCGTTTATTGGGAATGCATTACATGGATTAAAATTGAATTTTAGTTAATAACTATTCGATAGTTCTTCATTTGTTTAACTTAACGTGCGATAGAAGATAACCCTAGCCCTTAACTCTTTACCCTATCTAATATTCGTGTGTATGTATGACCCTTGTACATGGCGCATTCATAAAAGGAAAATCATAAATCCCTAGCAAAACTGGAGGAATAAATTAATGTAATATTAACATTCTACGAACACTACATAAGTATGTAGTTATTTTCAACATACATAAGTCATAGTTATTATTGTTAATTTTAATTTATATTTACACATATATAATATATATACAGACACATATTAAATTATTATGATTATTAATTGTGAAAATGATGTGATGTGTTTCTTGAAAAGTAAAGGAAAATCAATGTTACAACGTAATGAATCTAAAATTTAATAAATCACATACCGACATCCCAAGAATGTGCGAGGAAAGAACAACAAAAATAATATGAACAAAAATAACTAAAAATAAAAACAATAAGAAAACTACAGTAACTACTCCTAGGTAAGAACTAAAGGGTGCAAACATAAACAATTTAATTTAAAATTACAATTTAACTTAGATGAAAGCTGGGTGTACTCGAAAGAGTTACACACATATTATTATAGTGTATGCATACGTGTGTATGTAAATATATATGTTCATATATTTATATAAACTGTAAGTAATCCTTCATTTATATCAAGTGATATCAACGAATTTTTCGATATGTTTTTTTTTATTGTACTATCTTCAGTGTGTTCCGTTCACCCTATCCCTATCTTGATGATTTTTAATACTATCCTACTTTTAACTATTATCTTTTTATGTTTCGTGATATTCATTAAGTTTTTATTGTTGATTTATGTTTTAATCGTCTTATTTTGTTCATTTTGTATACCTTTGTAGGTGTTTGTTGTTATAAACATCATCATACGTGTGTTTTCTTTTGTTTTTAACATGCGTACTTATTATGTATAAATTTAAAAGTTATATACATACATAAATATAGGCACGAGAGAAAAATGATGAGTTAAAATAATATCCCTTAAGGTACAGTTATGCAGTGAGCGAATGGATAATGATATTGGAATAATGGTAACGATGAAGCTGAAGAAGATAAATGATTATAAAAATCAAAAGAGAAATAAAAGATATAAATATAGAAACATATAACAATATACGGCTGCAACTTGTTCGCAGTGAGCAACTTGTCAACGATAAATAAATAACGTAATGACAAAAAAACACGCTGATAATTGTAAACGAAAAGCGAAAATTTTTAAAAGTATTTAATAAACAAATCATTATTAACTATTATTATAAACCAATTTAGTTATTGTATACAAACATGTAAAAAAAATAAAACGAGCAAAGTTTATAAATAAAGAAATGCACAGAGAACAGTGACATTATTGCAGTTACCATATAAGAGCAGCAGGCTATAAAATAACAACAACATGAGGCAAGGGAAGTAGTATGAATCAATATGGTAATGAAAAATACATACATTTAAAGTTATTTAGCAGTAAACTAATACTTTAAAACAAAATCCACAAACAAAATGATGAAATACAATAAAATCAACAAATAAACTATAAAAATTACAAAAAATATGTGTTTTACTTTATGTTACTTTAAAATGACGTTTCAAAGGAGATACAATACCGCTTTACTTAAATTAAAGTGCGGAGAGACACCATTTGGGATACGTGGAATACATTTTTAACTCGGTTAATGCTTATGGGGAGAACCTGGTCTTGCACTGGATATAACAACATCGTGGGTAGTATATATATATATGGATAGTATATATTCATTGTTCTTACAACATAAACATTCAAAAAAAATAATAGTAAGGTAAACAACAAATAAAAAAAATGTTCACCGATAGACCATTTTTACAACATTAGCAGAGCAAGGTTTCGATCCTCGGACCTCTGGGTTATGGGCCCAGCACGCTTCCACTGCGCCACTCTGCTTGTTGGTTTCCCAATTGCAAAAACACCCTCTCTAAGGAAATGGTTATGAAATTAAACAAGATTCTTTTTTCAAGCAACAGTAGCAAATCCAATTAGAATATGTGTATATATATAGATAGTTACAAATGTTTGAAACCCAGCTAAAGGAAGTGAGGAGGAGAGTAAGGTTGCCGAATAAACTAAATTATTCCTAAAGCGAATTACTTTAGCGAGAACAACATCTTTTGGGGTGGCACAAGGAGGAGAACACACCATTGCAATGCATTGGTCAGACGTGTAACTCTCTCTCGCCCTCTCCCTCTCGCTCTGTCTGCCCCTTACTTCCACTACTTCCCTCAAGTGCCACAGTTCAGATTGCCACTAAATTCTCTTAAGTTTTCTGCAAAGTTTTGCAAAATCGAGTTGGAAGGGCAATGCGAAACTTATTGGGGAGCTACTCATGAAAAATTTAAGTAGCGGCAAAGGACCGACGGGAAACTTACATTTTATTGCCTATAAAGACGCATTAATTTATGCTGGAGGTGCGGGGTTAGGAACCCTTAAGCTCCTACCTCGTACTCCCTTGACTATGCTGAGCGGAAGGTGAAGTTAGAAAGGGAGTGAAGGATTCGTCGGGTGCGTTTATTATCTGCAAGTTAAGCAAAGTGGTCCAGAAGTCAGCATGGAACAGCCAGCAAGGCATGGCAAAAAATTTAAGTGGTCTTTCGGGCCGTAAACACACGTTCCTTTTCTTTTGTACTCGTAATTGGAACAGAACTTTATCGTCTTCGTAATAACTACTGTTCTTTTGAGATATTTGAGATATTTGAGTTTTGAGATATTTAATCAGTTCATGTTCTGTTGTATTTCTTGCAAACTAGTCTCGAAAATTAATGTACCTTTTGCAAGTGTATAAAGAGTTTCTGCAACTACTTTGGCAATTGAAATAGGTGAGCCCACGGTAAATGCACTGCCAACTTCGGCTTAAAGCGGCTTTCCAACTTTTTGATTAGGCAAATGCTCGACAAGGAAAGCCAATAAGCTTCACTTAAACTAATAAGTTGAAATAGACCATATTCATTATAAAGAAGTGCTTTCATATCAAACAAAAAGCATAAGGAAACGAAATGAAACAGTTTTATTAATCTTCTATATATTCAGTTTTTGTAAATTTGAGTTCCTTTTGCCAATAACAATGTTAGTTCTATTTTACTTTACTATTCCAATTTAAGTTTTGAGGTGCTCTCAAATTTCTTAAGAACTGAATACTGCCTATAAAGAAGTATCAAAACTAGATAACCACAGTGCTAAGCTCCACAGAATTTTCTACCTCTAACGCAAATGAATATTAATTCTCCCGGAATGCAGAGCAGCATCGAATTTCTTTCTTCCTTCTCTGCTTCAGTGCATTTCATTGGAACGTAAAAAGCAGAATTGACTAAATTAACTGAAGCTGGAGAAAAACTTTGTTTGCTCTTAGACGCTTATCTGAGAGACTGCATGGGGGTGATGAATAGGAAGCAAGTCAAGCTGAGAAAACTAACAAGTTAGAGGGTGGTACAGAAAGAACTGTTAAATTGTTTGATTGTGCACGAAAGACTTAACGTTAAATATTTGATGCTGAAATAATACAACGCTACATTGGGTAATTGTCGAAATGCGTAAAACCTGGGTATACCCTTTGAAAAAGGGTATATTAACTAGGTACAAACATAAAGTTAGCAGTTTGAATGTCGCTTTAGATAAGGTTAATGGCTCAGCTGCAAAGCTCACCTCATTCTTAGAGCACACCCATTAAGGCCTTATAAGGAATTTTAATTACAAATAAAATAGAGCTGAATTCACAGTAACTAAGTCCACTTGAATGGAAATGAGGTTAACTGCAATACAAATCGGGGACAAACGCCTTACTGATATGCCATGGTAGACAAAGTCCCTAAAGAAGAATAGGCACAGTGGAATTTTCAATTCATGCTGCAGACAAAGGGGACCATGACAGTAAGATGTTGGCAAGCCTGGCCACCAACAGAGTGACAGCGCAACAGAAACAGAGACTACCCTGTGGAGTTCAATGTAAATGATGAGGAAGTGAGAGCTGAAAAACAGATTGCAATGCACAGTTGAACTTATTGAAATCTTTGAAGAGGAAAGAGACAAGAGCAAAATCGGAACTTGCATGTGGTAACTTTTGCATAAAGTATTAATATTCCATGTTAAATGGCACTCAATGCAAATTCGATCAAAGGTCGCCCCGGGGTGAAAGTCAGCAAGTAAACAAAAGCCATGAGCAGGCGACGTTACTCGTTCCAATGTTGCCCGGTGCTCAACTAAGGTCCTGGTTACTAGTCCATGTACGAACTGAACCTTGAGGGCAACGTCAAGGAACGGTTGCCACCGACATCACAGTTAGCTTCTACTCGAGCGTCAGTGTCGGAGACAACAGAGTCAAAGACTTCGCCTGGCAGCGACTATCTGCCCTCGACTTTCAGGTATAATTAATCTTATTTAGCTCTTTCTGCTCTTCTGTTTTCGCATTGCAGTTGCTACTGTTGTTGTTGTTGTCTTGGCACCACAACTGTTGTTGTTGTTGTCTGTCAGCCAACGCTTCAGCTTCTGTTTGTTTTTTCATGCTACCTGACCAGAGTTAGCTCCATCACCCTTCATTCTCCTCGTGTCCGCTTTGCTAGCCAGGTTATCTATTAATGTTGGACTTTGCGTTTGAATAACAAGTGCAGAACTTGTCCTTCACGGACCTATGTCCTCCATTTACCCGACAGTCAGCAGTTAATAGGAAAATTTAGGCAATCTTTAAAGTAATCCGTAGCTAAGGCTTCCGTTCTGGGCTGTGAGTTGCTAGAGATTTATGCAACGGGTTTTAGATGGTCAACAACACGCACAAGTAAGTGTGACACTGCCCACGAAGTAAACACATTTATTTTGGTTAGTCTGTTTACTTGTCAGTATGAACTAACCAATCAGAAAAACTATAAGAGCTAGAGAATCCAAATTTGGTATTAAAGTTCGTACACATGATACCTAGATAAAGTTCATTTCAGATTTTGACTGCCACGCCTTCGCTCCAAATATCTGTCGATCTTTCCTGCAGCCCTTTTTACCTGATACCAGAAAAGCTTCAACAGTGCAACAAGCGCTTTTCATCTGGGAAAACGTTATGAATTAATGTGCCCAATGGAATCCGACCAACTGCAGCAAAGGTGCCAGCTGGTAGATGACCACCAACAACTCCCCTCTCTACATGGGCAGACCTAGCTCTGTGCGCTCTGCTGCTGCATTGTTTTTGCGGTATTTGGGTATTGTGGCCAGAATTATGATGTGCCGAACATATGCAGCCAGAGCCCATTAGACTAAGCCAACAGAGACAGTGCAGAAGAGTGCAGGACAGGCCAGGCCGATGGGTGGGTGGGGGGCATGTGTGAGGGCAGACGCCAAACGTGCGTGTTTTACATATGAATATGGTCAAACCCGAGAGGTGGTTGGCAATAGAAATTTGGTTGGGCAGCCCCGAACCATTCGTGTTAATTGAAACGTTATTGTGCTGAAGCAGGGGCGGGCGGGCCTGTTCAGGCTGCTCCTTTCACGTTCCATTGTGGGTCTGAGGCCAAAGCTTCATCTTTTTCACACTTTCAATTACAATTGTCGGTCTTTAAATAAACCAACCAAAAAACACAATTGTTGGAATCTGGTAATTACATTTTTCTTTACTTTGCATAGTTATATTTATTTGAACCAGTGTTACCATAGCTATTTATTCAAGTGCTAAGTGCTGTGTGCTCACAAAATATCTGTAAATAAACGGAAACAAGAAATAAAACAACATTTTGTAATTATTAAGAATCCAACATCAGATTCCGCCACGCAAACAACAATATCCACGATTTAAATAGACTTCATAATAAGAGGAACTGTATTCATTAAGGTCCTGATGTACTCTTTCATTGGTCGAATGGTATGGAAATATAATAATAATTACAAAGTTGAGTAAAATTAATAAATTTTAAGTACCTCATCATACGGCCAACAAGGGAATCCAGCAATAGACTTAAAAGCAATTTTATACTGAAATGCTCTCTGTCCCTGATCAAGATGCTTACACACTTCTGGCCTGTGACATTGCCGTCAGAAAATTGAGGTTATGTCATTTGTTTAGTTTACCTTCTCAATTATTTAGTAGCAAAAGCGGTAGGCCATAAACAATTTTCCAT
Organism: Zaprionus davidi; assembly: GCA_018903715.1. Classification (NCBI taxonomy): domain Eukaryota; kingdom Metazoa; phylum Arthropoda; class Insecta; order Diptera; family Drosophilidae; genus Zaprionus; species Zaprionus davidi. The sequence goes on from JAEIGL010000011.1 coordinate 191,583, forward strand.
TGGTATCAGCCCATGCGTGTATGTTCATGTTTGTTATAATGTGTTAGTACTTATGGGTTCGAACTGTGTTTATGCAACTACATAAATTCTCTGTGACAGTTTCGATTTATGTTTTCTTTCATTTAAAATGTACCTTTGGCTCCTTCGAGGCACCCACTAACAGCAGATGCGTCAAGCCAATTCGTATACAACATTTATTGCCATTTATTGGCACAGCCTCAGGAACAAGCTCCCAAAAGTGGGAATTTTGCATTCCAATATATGTAATATATGTATAACAGGCAGGTGTGGCACACCCCATGCAAATCATGTTTATTTCAAATATTGAATTCCACGCCCACCGCCCTAGTAAATTGGTTGTTGATTTTCGTTTTCTCTCTCTCTCTCATATTCTATGTTTACAAGCGCTGATAACTTGACAATTGAAAAATAAAACAACGGTTATTTTTTAAATTATCCATGATAACCCTTTTCTTTTTATGATGTAGATATTTGATATAAAAGCGCTTATGATTTTGCAGAAACAATAAATTATTATATAAACAATAAAATAGTAAATAAATATTCTTAATTTATTATTATTATTTGTCTGAACTGTTCAAAACATTTTAAAAGTGCAATGGGTATAAAAAAATAATACCACAAAAATAAAAAAGAAGACTGGAGATGCCGGGGATTGAACCCGGGGCCTCTCACATGCAAAGCGAGCGCTCTACCACTGAGCTACATCCCCATGTGATGCTCGGTCTGCTAAGGACCATGAAGTAAATAATGTTTAAAATAAGTATGCAAGTAATAGTACTGTTTGATTGAATACAACGCGTATGTATAAATATATATTATTTAAACGTTTGAAATTAAACTAAATACCATTTACCAAACGCAAAAATGACTGGTAAACAATACGATTTCCATTGCGCAATGTTAAAGCATTGCGCATGAGTAGAAAACACAGTTATATTAAATTCAACTTATGGGACGGCTCGTTCAACGGGGATGTAGCTCAGTGGTAGAGCGCTCGCTTTGCATGTGAGAGGCCCCGGGTTCAATCCCCGGCATCTCCAGTTACTTTTTTTTTCGGTTGAACAATTTTACTCCACTAAATGTGCGATCGATTTAAATGATGCAGTTTCTCGTTTTTGCTTCAAAACAGTACGCGATCTTATTTTCAAATAAAATATTCAGATTTTAGATCGCAATCGATCGCAATTTTGCTTCTTCATTCGTAAAATCGATAAAGTGATCCACGCTACTATCAAGCGCGCAGCAAAGTGCAAGCAAACGATTTAGTGCTTCGCCGCTTATATTATTATGGTTATTTGTTACGCCCTCATGATCGATTCAGAAGACACTACTGTAAAATGCACGCCATGTATTGGAAAGAGACCATTAACGTGTTAAGGTTAAAATTTTAAACACATACCACATTGCCCGCAAGTGAGAGCGGGACGAAGCGACACAAGAAAATAATATGAGAGAGAGTGTTTGAAAATGTGCGTCACGAGAGGGTTGTCGTGCTCTCTTGCGACTACTGCTCGTATTTTCTACGTCTGTGCGCTGTTGTTCACTGTTGAATGCTTTGTGCTGCTGCTCATTAATTCTTCGCGCCTGGTATTTTACTTTAATGATTGAACGATTTTTGCACGGTTTTTGAAATCAAGTTCATTTCAGTTTCATTCCCATTCTATCTACCACCTACCCTGGCCAGGAGTACCCAGAGCAATACGTTATCAATGTCTTGGGCATTGCTGAGATCTTGGCGTATTGCATCTGCATTGACTAGAGCAATGATTTGTATACCTATTTACAGTAAGCGAGAACTCACATCATATATTATGTAGAATAAAATATTCTTGATCACACGTAAGTTAAACAAGTTCCTGCTACATCAAAAAAGTATTTTAAAGTAGTATTATTTTGGGCAACACAAACTATGCAAACTACGTAATATAATATAATTTCAAAAAATTGAAAAGAATGGTCTACTTATTAAATAAATAAATTCTCTATATTTTTTAATTCGTTCTTTATAACTTAACAACAATAACTTACATTAAAATTCTTAAATTGACAACATATATGAAATTCGTGCTTTCTTTATAGCAGCAGGCGGTAATAATCAATTTAAAATTAAGGTAGAGATTCCTTTTGAGTTGACTCACCCAGAGATTACGCTGGAGTAAACCGTTTACTTTTTCGTTGCTTCAGTTCTTTTCGAAGTATTAAAATTCAGGAGGATTAAAAGATTTATTTCTCTTGAAGTTGCGCAACTTTTATCTGCGCAATTATTCGCTGCATATAAATTACAAAGAAATCGCTGAGGTATTTCCCTAATCTTCATAGTTTATCCGCCCCTTCTTTTACTCACATCACGGTAGGTGCATTACGTTTCGGCAATTACTTAAATATGTTTAAAGTGCAATTAAATGCTGAGTGTAAACTATAAACTCCTATGTAATGCATTATAGTAACGGGAATCAAAATACGAACTTAAGCTCTTCTGTTTCACAAATAATTTTATGTTTAATGAGTTAATTTTAAACGGCAAAGGCTCTCACATAGTTATACATAAATTTTATCAAGTTTCATTCTGCTGTAATCAAATATGCTGCCCATACACCCATACATACATATGTTTGTACTTGTTCCCTTGCATTTATTTGCTTTTCACGGATACTTGGTTTGTTTGCCAACTTTACAAAACTAATTAAAACGATAAGAGGCCCACGCGACCGATTCGCCAACTTCCTGCGCAAGAATACGCAATTTGAAGCACTTACATACCTTGCATCAATATCTTGTTTCTCTTTTTAGGGCTAAGGCTTTGTATGTTGACTGTCGCCATATCATCTCTTATCGTCTTCCGCCTACCACATCTTCTATAATTCAATATGTCATTTCTGGCGCTACCCCCCGCTTAAATCCGAATACATGAAGGAGCGAATTTTCTGCAACCACAATGAACTGGTCAAAAATTGGCAGTGTGCATACATTTTACATACTCTTCTGCACTGAGACCATACAGTTTGTGCATTCAATTGGAAACTATGACTTTTGGTGAAAAAGACTGTATGCTGTGCGCACAGACAATGAAATTAACACTTGACAGTGAAAGCATGATATAGAGAATTAATTAAGATAAGTTGTATTTAAAAGGGGTATAGGGAGTACAACTCAGCTTTTTCTAGTAAAATTTAGCTTGGTACTCCATATCTACACATATCGGAGTATATTTTGTGCCACCTAAAATTATGCTGTATAATTTATGAGCTTGCTCACGCAACTGATATCGGCCACCCAAGTGCCTGAGGAGCGGTTGACAAACGGGTTTCTCCTTTAAGAAGTACAAGAAACTGTAAAAGTACTTATGAACTGTTTATAAAAGAAAAAAAGAACAACAATTGAATTAAATAGAATTAAATTAACAGCATTCTGTTTAGTCAAAAATCCAACGATCCAGTACCTCGCAATGAAAACGCAAGACTCCTTTGAGTGATTGTCGTGAGTGTCAATCTATGGATCTTTAAAAAAGCTAGATTTAACGAGTAAAATGCTGAGATGGCAACACTGATTCGGCCTTTTCGCTCCCAACGATCCGTTTCTCTCTCACTCTCATTTCCAGTTTTCAACTAGAGGTGGCCGATGCTCTGATAGGGATTTTGATTATTTAAAATGATTTCAGCTCTAAAATCCCTTATTAATATGGACTTACACTGCTAAAATATTTATTAATTGATATACTAAGTGATATATTGAAATAATTACACTGTTTCGCTCTACGCAACACGCACTTACTATTCGATAGTTATTCACGAGGCTGCCACAGCACGATTATTTTCGTTGCCCACCTCTAGCAAGCTCCAAGCTCACCTGTGCCCCTCTTGAAGTTGCGCCGTCTGCTTGGTCACAATCAGTAACAATTTGCCCGCGAAAACGGTTAACACGTTGGAACGCGAGAATTCGATTGCGTACGCGAATGCGAGTGTAAACAAGGTAAATCGAATAGAAGCTGAGCTGAAAGCAAAGCAACAACAACAACAATAATCTTACGTGCGCATGCGTCTTACATTTTATCTTTGCCATTCGCTGTCAACGGTGTTGCTGCGACGCCGTCTCTTTTCTCTCTTTCTTTCTTGTTGATTGAATTTGACTCCAAATATCCGTTGGTTCAGTATTTGTGCGTGCGTACGAATGTGTGTGTAAAGTGAACGAACAAAAAAACCAACTGTAATTGCTGCAGCAACAAGGGCTTTTCGGCTTGCCAACAACAAAAACAAGAGCAGAAAACAAAGTTTGAGGATTGTTTATCAGTAAGTAAGCGGCTCCATCGAATGCAGAATTCACTTTGCCAAACGTACACGTCATAAGATTTCAATAAACTTATGATGATGTCAAACAATGCCGTTGCTGTTGTTGTTGTTGAGAGACACACTATTATGGGCACATGGGATACGATCGGTTTGTGCAAATCCGAAGTCACCTTCAAAATAGTGTGTGTGCAATAATGGGTGCTTTGATGTGTCACTAAATTGTAAAAGATCAAAATCAGAATACAGTTGAAAGGGTTAAGAAGAGTGTTCCACCCAAATCTGGAAACTCTATCATCTGTTTTATCTGATATTATAAATAATTAACCTGTTCCCCTTGATTTCAACTTTAAATTCATGCAATTTATGAAAAATCAAAAGCAAAAGCAAACATTGATAAATTCAATTTGTTGTGCCAATAAAAGTGAAGTGTTTATTATTGTTTAATTTGGCAATTTGAAGCCAAAACAGAAGCTTACCTTAAACTCTAGAGTTTTGGCTCAATAAACTATGAAAATACATTCAAATTCAGCCAAAACAAAATAAATGCATATGTATGTATGTATGCATGTTGGCCTGTTACCTGATTTTTATGGCCAACAGCAAACGGCAGCAATGACAACTTGCATAATAATTGTTGTTTTTGCTGTTGCTTCTGCTGCTGTTGTTTTTGTTGCAATTCCTTTTATGGTGTTTATTGTGTTTAGTAGCCACGTCTGGGCACACACTGCTGCCCAGCCCTGTACCACCCCAGTTGACTCCCCCATCTCCCCTTTCGGCACATAACTCAAGTAATTGCATAAGACAATTTTATTGCGATTTTTTCAAATGCGACAAACACACGCGAGAGTTATTTTTATACAGACCCCACGTTCGCTGAAAGTGATTATATCAAAACAGCTATAAAGGCGACCCCCTTCAGGTTGAAGAATATGCCAGAGCAAATTATTAGTTACGATCATAAATAAACAATAAGTAAAATTTGATTCGCCTTCTCAATTTCTTGTAATTATTATTCATGTGAATTCACATATCAGAGAATAGGATATCTACTCTTCGAGCATCATGGGTGTCACTATGGTTGTTGCTGAAGTACAAGCACTATCCACAATTTGCTTATAATACGCTTGGGGTTTTCCTTTCACGGTGCATACATATGTATGTATGTACGTGCCAGTCATATACTTCATCCCAAAACCACCAACCCCCCCCCCCTTTCGACACGTACACATCGTATGCAGGTACCAGCTAGGTTGGAATTTTAGCTATGCCAGAGAGCAGGTTTTGTCAACCCGTTTATTTTGTACGAGCATTTTTATTAATTCACCGGTTTTCTTCACCTGATTTCTTGTTATGAATTTTTGTCGCGTTTATTTCTGGTTTTCGGGCTTAGAGTTTTGGTTTTTCATATTGATAAGTTTGTAAGTTATTAAATCGTATCAGATTTTCGCTGTCGCCTTGCATCTCTGATATACAAACACATATACTACATACTCTATGCTAATTTAATTAATGCTCATTCTTTGGTTGTTTGGTCAAGTTTATCATTTAGCACATTTCCGTTACTGTCCTCCTTTTCTTAGCACTTAATACCAGTGCCGGCTCTGTAATGTGCTAATATATCTTCACACTTAATCAACAAGTTGTTTCATTGTAAATTCCTAGCAAACTCAGAGGGCAAAGCAACAGCGGATCTAACAGTAAACACAGTCACAGCACAAGTAATTGTTTCGACCTTGTCATTTACAAAAAAACCTTAACATATGTATTACATACATAACATTACTTTCTATGAATGTGAATCATTTGTTCAGCTTTTACGTTTAACGGTAGTCTGTTGATTATTATTATATGTAGATTTTGTGTTGCTTTACTAATTTATACACTTATGAGTTGGGTTACAACAGTTAGTAAACTATTATTAGTTATTTTAAATACAGTAATTGTTAAGATCATAAACCATAATCCAGCCGACAATTGACAACTTAGTTAAACCATAATATACATATGTACATACATACATACGTGTTTCTATTTTATTTATTTTCCCATAATAACCACGACTGGGCGTTAGTTGTTATTTTTTTGCCTTTAGCTAATTATTCCTAACTGAATGACTGAAATTACCGATAAAATTAGCTGATGAGAAAACGAGCGATATATGTAATTAAGCATTTTATATATAATACTATAAATACATACATATATGTATGTATGTACGTGTGTGTTAACTTTGTATCCTTATTGAGACTGGTTAGTATATCGTATTTTATAATTTTCAAGCGTCCTTCGATCAAATAACGAAAAGTGTAGTGGAATTTTTAAACAATAGTGACTATACATTTATAACGAACTTTACCTTGTTAATGCTCCATAAAACACAACAAATACACATACAACGGCTTAAAATTGTTTAAAAACTGATTCTAAATACCTTGGTATTTATATTCCATACTTTTACTTTTATTTTAAGTAAACAAAACAATAACACATACATAAATGACCTTCAAGTTTCAAGTGTGCTGTAATCAATTAGCTGATAAAATGAGCTTAGAATATTAACAGGGTTGCAGTAAACTCCATTAATTTGTGGAAAAAGAATAAATCTGTACGAAAAAACAAAATTTTATAAAATTGTAGGTTCTCAGCGACAAGAAAGCGAGAACTTCCACAAACTAAAGATACTTTTATATAGCTTGGTGTAGAATGAATGGATCAATTCTCAAGAAATAAATTGCAAGGCTGTGTCGTAGGTAGCCTTTCTTTCTTATTTTTTTATAAAAGATGTATACATACATACTTCAAATGTATGCTCATACATACATACATACATACATAAATTACCCTTTCCACATACCCTTTCAACATCCCGTAACAAATAAAAACGAAAGCGACGATTCTCAAAAAATATTTGTATAAAACAAAAATGAAAACGTGATTTCAGTAAGCTGCGTTGAAAGACGACCAACGAGAAACGCCTAACAAAGCCAAAGATCCAAACAAGTACGAATGGCAGAATAACCTTACATACATATACATATGTATATGTATATCAAGACACACACGCACACATACATGCTTACCGCCACACACAAGTTTGGTTAAAAAAGTTCAAAGAGAAGTATGATGCACGGAAACAGTTGAGAAGACTTAACATTTCTATACCCTGTGTTCAAATATCGACCTGAAACTCTTTTATTAAGATTAGATCTACGGGACCTTCGATGTCTCAAATTTATTTTCACAGACTTTGTACACCCTCTTTCAAATGTTGCGGTTGCAGGGTATTCAAACAGGTTCCACAATTAATTTTTGTTTTCTCAAGCTAAACCAAAGAGAAAAAGAGAACCTAAAAACCAAAGATGAATCCTCACAGACAGAATGCACGAAGTATTTGAGGCTACTACGAAATGTATTCGGTTAATCGAACTCTCACAATAACGAGTAGGTCTGGCACTCAAGCAGTCTGTTTCATACAAATACACGTTCTCTTGTTTAATAAAACTCATACCGTACCTCAACTATTCAGTTCATATATTCATATTTTTAAACTATTATGCATATTTAAGTTTATCTCAGTTAAGTCACATATCCGCCGCATGTGAATAATTGTTTACTTTATCGACAGAGATGTTTTGTACTTTTCTTATCTGTCATACAAGTTGTTAACGTCTATACTATTATAAATTTCCTGGAAGGTGCAAACAAATATTATTTTTTAAAAATATTTATTTTTAGCTGCTTTGCAATGATCTCATATTCAAGGTTCACACAGTTCCTATACATGAATTAAATAGCAATTAATTATACCTGGTGCAGTAAATGGAGAAGCATTACGAGTATAAGCTGAACAAGCATCACCTCAGCCTTCAGGTCGATCTAATCATACTCCTAAAACCAACTGTATCTGTTTCCTAAACTACAGAAATACAGGTACAGAGCTCCTAAAGTCCATGTTTAAGATTGTCTGTCCTTGAACACCGTGCATAAATTTGTTAAAAATTCGATACAGTTCTAAGTACGAGTATTCTGGGCTCTAGGTTTTACCTGTTTTTGTTATAAGATATCTACAGCTTCGCCACTAGTCTGTAACTTATTGATACCTTGTTCATTCTGATCGCACTAACAATAACCATAACCAGTTTTGCAGAGTTTCCCAGGTGTTAAGACATTACAATTCCAACAAGCGAGAAAAAAGAAAGATACTGATAAAAAACTTCTTACCTCTTTTTATTAGGCGCATCTTACGAGATGCTAATGAGTTTTTTCTTCGGGCTATAGGTACACAGTTCTTGATAAGGGATTTATGAAAGCGTGTGCAACTAATTACATTTACCAAGCTGGCACAAAAAAGAAATTATAATTAAATTAAATATAAAAAAAGAATAAATTCTACACTCGACTGATCTGACTTTTAGATACCCTGCGCAGAATAATAATTTATAATACTTAAATTATATACTTTATTGATCTGTTTTATTGTTCAATAATATTAAGATGATAATTAAGAATGTTGGCATTATATGCATATATTTAAATAATGCATAACAACCATAATTTAGTAGTGGAGCAATGTGTGACTAAAGTTATTTAAAATATTTGTTTATTTTATTCACTCACACCTACTGATAATTACGTGGATAGGTCGGCTTCATTCTGCAGTTTCAGAGAACGAATGAGGTACAAGCAACCAATTTGTCACTAAAAAATACAAACAAAAATGTTCACCAATTTTATTGTTTGTTAAGTTATTAACACCTTCAAATTTAACAACAAAAGTCACTTGAAGAGAAGCACTGATTTATCGCTTAAATAGCTCTGCTTGGCTGTCCATAACTCTGGCATTTTTAAGCTATTCATAACCGGTCAATATTATCAATGTTAAAAAATCGGTATACCATAAAGGGTTTGTAAAATGAGTTTTGGTTTTCTCCCATAGTGTACTGTTTAGGGCCTATTAGCAAAAAACAGTGAACGTGTTAAGGTGCTCGTTACAACTTTTCAACACTTAGAGTATCCTAATGTCATGCACGCTCGACTGTAGCTTTCTTTACTTGCTTACTTCTCATACATAGTACATACACATGTATATGGCTGTATGTATACATACAAGATATTTGTGTGGGTGCTTCGACATGTTCAGTATCGTATATTTGTAGAATTTACAGTGTAGATGCACGTACTGTATGAACATGGAGTAAGGTTCTTATCTAAGCAATTCGAAAACTGTGCTTTTCATTTAGGTTCCATTTATCACTTGCAATTTACATATGACTGTGCAAACTCGCATACTTCCTTTAAAACAGCATGAGAGAAAAAATATAAGAATTGTAATTATCTATCTACGTTCAATGCGATCGTCGTTTAATTGTGTAAATCATTTTCGAGAACCTGTGTGTTCATTTATAGGTTTTCCTGACATCATTGTACTGGTATTTAAATAGTATTTTGGCAAATCCTGCGTAAAGGATTAATACGAACGCGTTATCTGTATACCATAAATACTTTATACATACATATGTTTGTGATCTTTCAGTACAACTGAAATGAAAACTTCTATTAGCCCTCAGCGCGTGTGTCAAGCTTTGAGAACTCGAGAAGAATACATATTCAGACATCACGACAAACTAATAGACAGACAGACAATAAGGCCGTGGGACAAACAACTACCTGTACTACCCAACGACTAACTTTTTTAATGATGAGAAACCGCTTAAATAAATCCACATTAACAAATACAATGAACGTCACTGTCGCGTAGTCGTTCATGCGGGTCTCGCGAGGCTCGGGAAATCCAGGGGAGCCCTGTGGTCTATTGTGACTGACAAAAGTTGTGTATTTTTCATGCTTGATTGCGGATTCAATTAAAGTTTGCGCAGTTCGTCAAGGTCTCGCCAAGGGAGGGGTGCGGTACTGTGACAGACCAGCACGAAATATATAAATAAAATCAACTGGAATCGAGTTGTTTCCAAAAGTTCGCGCACAGCCTGCAATTTAATAATGCGAGCTCACCCCTAATGAAATAAACCTACATTAAAATAATAATAATAACTAAAGAAAGCTACACTAGAGCTCACTCGACAGTGAGATATCTATTGCCTGCAATTACATTCGAGACACCCAAAATTAGATAGTTCAAATAACAACTATGATTACTGGAATATTTTAATTACAAGCATTGTTCAAGAAGATTTAATATGTGAAAACAAAATAAGGAATCATCGGACAGTACTCGTAGTTCTACTTATATTTTTACACTTTGAGTCCAGTTAGATACAAAAAGAATGCTGTGCCTAAAACCTTAATTAGGGATTCTTAAAAGTATACGGTAGCTGTTAGTCGTGTTTCCTCGATTGTTGCTTTCTTTGATCACTCGTTGTTTACTTTGTTGTTTCATTAAAAATCATTTGAATTTTGCTATATCTTGCCTTCAAGGTCGTCTATTGAGCGCATCTCCAAACGCTAACAACAACAGTTTTAACAATACGAGGGTCGTTTGATAAGTCCGTGACTTTTTGTATTTGCCGCGCACCTGCTCTAAATACAACACTGCTCCTGTCAGCAGTTATCGATTAACAGCTGACTGTAAAATTTTGAGAAAGCTGCGTTTTTTGGTTTGCGTTTTATAGGCATTGAAAGCAGACGATCTCGTGAATTTTAACGAAAATGGAAAAAAGTGAATTTCGTGTGCTAATTAAGCATTATTTTTTGCGTAAAAAATCCATCACCGAAACCAAGGAAAGACTTGATAAATATTATGGGGACTCTGCACCATCAATTTCAATGGTTAAGAAATGGTTTACTGAGTTCCGTTGTGGTCGTACCAGTACAAGTGATGCCGAACGTTCAGGTCGCCCAAAAGAGGTCGTCATGCCAGAAATCGTCGACAAAATCCATGGAATGATATTGGATGATCGGAGAATGAAAGTGCGTGAGGTAGCTGAGGCTGTAGGCATCTCAACTGAACGGGTACATCACATTTTACATGAATATTTGGACATGAAAAAGCTTTCCGCGCGATGGGTGCCGCGATTGCTCACACACGACCATAAGCGCAACCGTGTGACCATTTCAAAGGAGTGTTTGGCGATGTTCAACCGCAATCCAAACGAATTTTTGCGCCGTTTCGTTACCGTAGACGAAACATGGATCCACCACACCACACCAGAGACCAAAGAACAATCAAGACAGTGGGTTTCTCCGGGTGAACGTGCACCAAAGAAGGCCAAGGTGGGTCTGTCGGCCAACAAGGTCATGGCCACAGTTTTTTGGGATGCACAAGGTATCATTCACATCGATTACCTTGAAAAGGGTAAAACGATCACCGGCGAATATTATTCAGAGCTTTTGGACAGATTCGATATTGATTTGAAGCAGAAACGACCGCATTTGGCGAAAAAAAAGTGCTGTTCCATCAGGACAATGCACGGGTGCACACGTGTGTAGTCAGCATGGCAAAATTTCATAAATTGGGCTACGAACTGCTACCCCATCCAGCATATTCTCCAGATTTAGCCCCCTGTGACTATTTTTTGTTTCCAAACATGAAGAAATGGCTCGGCGGCAAGAGATTCGGGTCAAATGAAGAGGTCATCACAGAAACAAACGACTATTTTGAGGGCCTTGAGAAAACCTATTATTTGGAAGGAATAAAAAAATTGGAAAAACGCTGGACTAAATGTATAGAGCTAAAAGGAGATTATGTTGAGAAATAAAACGCTTCTTTGACGAAAAAAATATATTTTATTCAAAAAGTCACGGACTTATCAAACGACCCTCGTAATAATTCCGTTTTTATACGTACACGATTCTCAGAGCTTCAATTACCAGTTTTGGTACCGTCCACAAAGCGTATACACCTTTTTCCACATGATGAATCAACTTTTTAGCGAAAACAAATGATTTTGAAAACCATCTGTATATATCAATGAGTGTTGTAATTTGATGTGAGACAGCGTTAATAAATTGAAAGGAAGTACACAAAGCAAACGTGCCTTTATAATTCGGAATGCATGAATTTACCTGTTTGCGAAAGTTCAGGGTCGTTGGAATCTTATGTTATAATGCGAACAGGTAAAAAACGCTAAAAGACAGTCAGGCAATGATACCCAGTGTGTGTGTGATACCTAAGATCTAAAAATAAAACACACACACATGACGTCAATACTATTTACTAGGCTTATCAATTTGCCATAATTCCATAGTCCGATGTCTTGCTTTTTTCTGTCTAATTTTCAGGTTCATTACCAATTTATTACACTTTTTAAAGAAATTTTAATTGCAACATTAAAACAAAATAATAAACTACTCAGTAATATTTATTTCCCCTTTTTAACAATAAATTACTTAACCAGTAAGGAAAGCAACAGTCGCGCGACACGCGACAGTGGGATACCCTTCGACCTATGTTCTTATGTACATATGTATGTAGGCATATACATACATATGCACATGCTTTGAAATTATTTCCGACAGATGGCGCTCGCGCATCGTGCTCGCCCGACTCCCTTGTTAGCTGACAGAAGCACTTCTTACTTTCCTAAATAACTTTTGTGTTTGTTGTCCGATCGGATTGAATTTTGAGAATACGTAGATATTTCATTCAGCTTAGTATATGTTAAAGTCAAAAAGTTGTATCTTTTATACAGCGCTTAGAATTTGAGTTCAAAAATTAATTTGATTTACGGGGGCGGTGGGCGTGTCACATAACATTTGAAATAAACTTGATCAGCTTATAGTATACAAGAGTCTTCCTACCAAATTTGGTAACTCTAGCTTTTATAATAGCTGAGATCTCTGCGTTCACACAGACAGACAGACAGACAGACAGACAGACAGACAGACAGACAGACGGACAGACAGACAGACATGGCTCAATCTACTCGGCTTGTGATCCTGAGCAAGAATATATATACTTTATGGGGTCTCCCACGCCTCCTTCTGCCTGTTACATACATTTGCACAAAGTTAGTAAACCCTTTTTTGACCATTTTCAATGGTCGAAGGGTATACCATAAAAAGTCACGTTGCGACGCCCACGATAAGAACGTCATGAATCGCGCTTGCCTAAGAGCACTTGCTTATGGAATTCCACTTTGAGTTGCCTAAAAAAAACAAAAAAGGAAAAACAAACAAAATAAAGTTTTGCATTCTCATAAAAAATTATAGTAATCAGGTATGAACAGTACTTCATAATAGAAACGACATGCACGTTTTGTTCCAAAACCCGAATACCATTTACACCGTGCAATAATAAAAAAGTAATAATGCCGTTTCTATTAGTTTAACCATGACTGTACATAAATTCGTAAATAAGATGACGCTCGTGTGTAGGAATTTAATCTCGCATAGTATCAGGGCTTATGGAAGCGTGTGTGTGTTTGTGTAAATGAAAAAGTACAAGTTATAATGCAAAATAAGTTATAAAATAATTTAAAATAAACGAAATTGATTCATTACAAGCTCGTTTTGATGTTTCAGATATAGAAGTAAAGTTTCCTTCATTGTGTTTTATTTGCATTTGCATTTCAGCGCAATAAATTACTTATTGTGGATCAGTTTGTTATCAATTGGAACGCTACTAGCTTTATATGACTGTTTAACCAATGGTTATCATTTTTGTACTTATAGATATGTCCACATCAACCACAACGAAACCACCCACACCGCCCACACTGCCGCCGGGCGTGACTAAAGAGTGCCACATCGTGAAGCGATGCGATTTCGATGGATATGGATTCAATCTGCACTCGGAAAAAGTAAAGCCCGGCCAGTTTATTGGCAAAGTGGACGATAATTCGCCAGCGGAAGCAGCCGGTCTCAAGGAAGGCGACAGGATACTGGAGGTCAACGGCGTCTCCATTGGCAGCGAGACACACAAACAGGTTGTGGCTCGCATTAAGGCAATTGCCAACGAGGTACGACTGCTGCTGATAGATGTGGATGGAGTGGCCTTAAAGCCAAAGGACGAGTCGCCATTGCCATCGCCATTATCAGTTACCAATGGCAACGGCAGTCTGTCGCACTACGAGGGAACCAAGCAGGAGCTACCCGGAGCCAGTACCAACATAAGCAGCATCAGTGTGGTCAGCACGAAGCGTATCTCGAACGCAAGCAGCATTCAGAGCGGCAGCACGATGAATGTCGGCGACTTGGATGTGGTGGATAGAAGCAGTCCCATGTCGCCTGCAAGTCCGGCTCCAATCTCAGCAGCTCAGAACGGTGACAATTCATTGTCATTGGCTAAAAGTAATAATAACAACAATAATAGCAGCAACAACCTAACGCCGCCACCACCACCATCGGAAACCGTAGCCAATCTTAACAATAATGGCAACATCTACAGCAGCAGTAGCACCACCACCACAGCGACTGCAACCGCAGCCAGCCGCGGCAATACAAACGGCACAAGTGCAAATGTCAACAATGATAGTGTGCCTTTATCCGCATCGTCTCCAGTCAACACAATGAACCGAGCGGGTGGCTTGAATTTGCCACTGACAGCTGCTGAAATGCGTGCCAAGTTGGCCTCCAAGAAGAAGTTCGACCCAAAGAACGAGAGTGTCGATCTGAAGAAGAAATTCGAAATTATACAAAAGCTCTAAGCGCTGTTTTTACCACAATCCCAGACCCAATCCTACCTTTCTTTATCCCCATCCCTAGATCCACATGCATACATACACTCCACTACATAGTGTACATTCCAAGCACCCTACTTGTTATTATTTGTTGCGAAGTGCACGCGAAATCGAAAACTTCTGTTGACTGCATTCCGCAATTCACAATTTGGCATCTGTTGAGCTCCCTCCCAGGCCTAACAATACACATACTTAATAACTTTTGTAATTATACGCAGTCACTTATGAGTTAAGTAAGTTTTTAATTATTTTAGCGTAAACACAAGAACTTCTGTAAAAGAGAACGAACCACAAAGCAAACAGCAAAAGTATATAGTAAGTTATAGCCATGGGCACTTGATTATTGGATATCCTGCACCGTATCAAGAATCCATTGGGAGTACATCACATATAAAGGGTAATCCGAATTTCGAATACGCTCAAGTTTACCCGAACCTACTCTACAATTCTACTCAGTATATTCTCTGATAAAGCTCTTTACCCTTTTTCATCAGTTTCTATGGGTGCAGGGTATACAAATTGCAAAAAGTAAAAATCGAAAATATAAACCCTGAATATATAAACATATATGTATCTGAATTATGAAACTATTTAAATATTATGAAACTATTAAGTTTGCGATATTAAAAACAGCGGTAAACCTTGAACGTACCTTGGTTTCTTAATGTATGTATCTTTTACCGTAAATAAAGCAAAACAATTGAAATCTTGTTTCATTACTTACATTTTAACCGGACCTATTTCTATAGCATGTACTCAAAAGTGAGTACAGTTAATGATCGCAGTTTCTAAACGAACAGAAGACGGGGTCGGTGCTGAACAACTGTGCAAATATTCATTCGCAAACAAAGCCTGTGTACGATAGATTGTATAATACACTGGGTTGCAAAAGTCTGTCGACGCGAATTCAGAATATGCACTAAAATACATACTTTTTAAACATTATGATGATTTAAACACAACGGTTCAATGGTTTTAAAATATAAATTGTTATGATAAGATATTATAAAATCAGTTCTCGCTTTAAACAATTCTAATTTACAATTTAAATAAATAAATGATGTGATTCTATGTTTGCTGTAGATTGCACAGTGCTGCCGCCACAATAAGCATTTCATTCAGATACCCTAACAGCGATGTCTGTTGCACTGCGCAATGGTCTAGTATCTTGAACCTTCGCAATGAGTCGACCATTTGTCGCATTTGATTGCGGCAGGCGGGTTCCTTGACGTGTAGTGTAGGCAATTGGAGGCTCGGCGCTCGACTGGACGTGAGGGCTCCGTCTGCCACTGACAACGACTGCATGTTGGCCATTTGTCCGGCTAATTTCTGTTGGTCGTATTTACTTAACAATGGCTTGGAATCATCCTGGCCATCATACTCTTCATCCGTTTGGCAGTCGTCCTCATTGATTTTGATTGAACTGTGCGTTCTTTTCACCGCTTTGCCTGGATCGGCGCATAGTATAAGGTACTTGGGTATAACGTTCTTGAAATTGCTGGCCTCAAACAATTGAAGATCATCGCAGTCTCCTCGGTAGGCCTCAGAAACGTAGCTGATGATGCCTGCGTGTAAATGGAATTCCTTCAATATTGGCATTTGAATTCAATTTCGACTTACCGTTTGTATTGAGGCAGAGTATAAACTTGTAGCTGGAGCAACCAAAGTGGAGTGTCTCACTAACCTCCGTCTCCACACACTTAATTAACGAGCGTACATGTAGAAGATTAGCTCTAAAAGCCAACGGCATGTATTTCAAGCGCTCTGAGTAATGTTTTGTGTCTGGCCAACGGATGAGCGGACGCAGGCATCGTGCCAGTTTAGGAAGAGTGCGCTTGAATGTGTCCTCCACATCGGATTCGCTTAGCTCAAAGAACTCGGCGAGCAGCGAGAAGGGCTCGTTTAGACGCAGTTTTCTGAGCGTTATACAGCAGTCAAGATGCGTCAGGTTTGCGTATTTACAAATGTGCCTCTTGAATAGTGGTAAATGCATGTTAGATAATCCCAAGTGTAGATTGGATGCCATGTCTATGGAGCCCAGCGTCATGCTACGCATGGTGCGTTGAGGCATATCACGCCGGAGAAACACCGCCTGCCGAACAGCAGACGCAACTGCTGGCGCGGCTGCTGGAGTAGTTGTAACAAGACTTGAGGCACTGCTGGGACCGGCCAAGGAATTGTTTATCGCACTCACTGGTTGTCGCGTGGTTGCTTTAATAATTGTATTGGGCGGCAAAGAGCTGATTGCATCCCCTAATGCTTCCTTCTTATTCACCAGCATTGGCGCCGCAGTTTGCCAAGATAACGAAGTGGATGAGCTACTCTGCGCCATCACATACTTTGGGGTCTTCAACATAGGTGCTAAAGAAATAATTTTACTAAGGCTCTAGATTGAGGGAGCAATAACACTCACTTGGAATAGCGGCTGTAAGGTTGGAGGAACGCTTCATACTAGGTTTAATGATGGCATCGGTTCGTATCTTGCCGAGAGCAATACTGGTCCCTGTTAACTGCTACGAAACATCATTTTTTTTAATTTAACAGAATCCACGGGGAACAAATATATAAGCGTGTTTCAATTGATATGTTCAAAGTGTTGCCAGACTGATTTTATGGTCAGCTGTTTAAAAGCTGAATTCACCAATCCGAACCAAACCATCTGTGTTTGCATGTATTTGTGTGTATTTTTCATGCGTGTGTGTACCTTAACATTTTGTTGTGTCTGCGTTTGTTCCTTTGATCGACAGTCCACAGTCGGTGTAATTGGCACAATGCCATCAGATGTCTTATGGTATTTTATTATTGTGAGTGACATATTATGAATCTGTTTATATTGCACTTAATAAGAGGCTTGCACTGATTTTTATAGGGACGCGAATTGTACAGTCGCCCTGCATTAAAGAATATCGAAC
The DNA here is from genome assembly GCA_018903715.1 of Zaprionus davidi. Classification (NCBI taxonomy): domain Eukaryota; kingdom Metazoa; phylum Arthropoda; class Insecta; order Diptera; family Drosophilidae; genus Zaprionus; species Zaprionus davidi. Next base: position 209,439 of record JAEIGL010000011.1, read on the forward strand.
ACTGCAATTTATCGATATTTCGATTGGCGTAGTCAGTGCTGCTTAGCGATGGTATATCTAACCGTATGCAACACTGTTGCTCCCAGTTAAATAGACGCGCCTTCATTTCACTTTCAGCTCTCGAGTACTTCGAACGAGAAACGGGCGCGTTTAAAAGTTGTCGCGCGCCGTCATCAACTTACGCATTTTATTGGTTGGTGTTAATTCATATCAAATCTAAAATAAATAACTTTATGTTTAAATTAAATTACTAAATCAAGCATTATAATAAAACAACTTTATAAATGTACCAATTTATATACAAATGTTGTATTATACATGGATATACAAACATATGTATGTACATGTTTGTGCAAATGAATAGACCAATGACAATAAAAACCTTCAGCCAAATCTGAGACCGTGAATACTCAAGACTCAAAATACGCGCAACGCATTGTTAATTAAGCTATTTTCATGCAACTCGACTCACTGCTTACCTCTCGCTGCTTTTGTTTTTTATACTCTTCGTCCATTGAAAATTGTTACAAAGGGTGTACTAACTTTGTGCAAAAGTATGTAACGTACAGAACTTAGCATGAAGTCCCCATTAAATAGTAGATGTACATATATATGTACATAGTACATATTCTTAGCTAGCACCAGTTATATTTCACTAAAATGTGCAAAAACCAAAACTATATCCTAAAGATTTATTAGAATGGAACATTTTCGCTCTTTCGAAAACTACTACTTTAAAGTTTAAACTTTTGTTTTTTTTTAAACACCAGGCTCTGTAAGGGTATGAATAATGCGACACACCAAAAGCAGCCATTCATTTTTTAAATCTTTGACTGTTAGAAATTAGCAATGGGGTATTCTCATTTGTATAGGTGTATATAGAAAACAGAAGTTGTAGTTGACTCCACAGAATATATAAATTCTGTTACTTTTTTACTGCCTTTAATTTTTGTAATTATGTGGGAACTTACACAATCTAGTGATGTAATTGAGTACAAACGACAATAGGTGAGTAACCGTGTGCCTTTTGTTTGACTTTTTTTTTGTTTATCTGAAAGTGATGTAGGTTGCTTTGTAGTGAGATTTTCGCACTGGGTATATTATAGTCGAGAGCAATATGATAATGTAAACTTCTTTAATTGCGATTTTTGTTATTTGATCAAAACACATTATCAGCACATCCAATACCAAAAGATAAACAGCGGGAATTCAAGTATGTATCTCCGACAATAATATTTGCTGATAAGGGAAAACTGGTGAAGCCCGAGCAATAATTAGGCCAATTATTGCATTAACGCGGGTACACAAAACGGTGAGCAAGCAGAGGAACAGACCACTCGATAAACGAAAAGTTGAACGCACTCTCCCACATAATCGCTAAAGCTTTCTCCCCTTGGTCAGAGGTCGGCTCGATTATTATATTAACTAAGATTGCTACAATTTGTCAGCTTCCGTTAGTTTTATTTTTGAGAAACCCATAATAACAGCGCTATATATATTTCTACATTCTGTGGCTTTTTGATCCCCGTCTACTTCTGTTTCTTTCTTATTTTGCTTCACTGTAGAACTGTAATTAAATGTTAATTTCAGAACTTACACTCTCATAGAGTACTGTACATTTATGTAAATATATAGACAAGTGCCGTTGGGAACTTCAGTTGTTTCAATATAGAAAATAAACGATTAGTTATGTCACACAATTCTATTTTATAAGCAGACCACACCCTCTAAACGGCTGATCTCAAATAATTGCCATTTTGTAATTAATTAAACTCTTCATTTGTATGCATATACGTCCGATTGTTTCTATAGTAACAAGATACATGCTACATATGCATATGTATGTGTATAGCAAGTATGTATCTTGTTACTAAAGAAACAATCCGACGTATTTTGTGTTATACATAAAGTGCTTTACTCAAATTAAACTAAATTGAATAACTTTCTTATTTGTTTAATCTATACAAAGTAAAACTTTGAACTTTGCATAATCATGTAGATTATGTTTACAACCAGGCTTGTGGTTAGTCCAGCATGAGTAGTCGTATTTAGAATTCGTTACTAAATTGCCAAGTCAAAATGCTAAATCGACTATAATTGTGGTTTGAAATAAGATAGTTTGTTTTTAAATCGTTAAACCCGATCCGTACTTTGGTAAAGTGTGAGGTTTTTTGTGGTTATCTCGAACTATCAATGATGCAATTATCTGTAGTATCGTTTCTTAATGAGCTGCGAAATGATTAATCAATCATAATTAGAAAGTAGAATTGATCGGTTGTCAAAATGTAGCAAAATATTGTATAAATATATCGCAAACTAGTACTAAGGCAAAGAAATCAAATCAAAATTCTTAATTCAATTTTTATGTAGAGCCTATAGTCGAACACGATCTGGGAAGTCGGCAAGTCGGTGAATTGACTGCGTAACAGTTAACTGTGGTAATGTAGCAATTACACAAATGTTAGCATGACCAGACTTCATTCGGACAGCAACTTCGACTGTGACAGGCAATAACAACAAAACGTGTTTCGATGCCGACAAGACACACAACGGACAATAAAACATAGAGAAAATATAGACAAGTGAAAAATGCTACAGCCGGGCACACTCACAGTGGGATACCCAGTACCAAATGCAGCAAAAGGCTAACTAACAAATCCAACAACAATGTGTACACCAACAGATAACGACTGTATGTGTGTGTGTGACATAAGCTAGTCACCCCTTGTTCATTTTGTTAGTTAATGACTGGACGATAGTTTTCCATATGATACTAAATCATTTCGGAATATTCTACTAGCTTACTAGGCTGTTGATTCTTTGCGATAATAATGATCGTCATGAGTTGCCAAATCAACTTATTGAGCAGTGAAATAATTAAATAACTTTGGCCTCAACACTGCCCAAGTGTGCACAATTATTGCCTGAGTCGCGCTTTGTAGCAGTTCAGCTGCAGCGGACCAAGTTAAAATGCAATCATAAATATTTATCAGGAGTGTCTAAGTTGGGCTCTAAGTAGTGGTTAATTTAGGCAGTGCGAGAGGGGAAACATGAAAATATATATATACTTAAGTCTAAGTCGATTCAATGAACAGTGCAACTTGTTATCTTAAGTTGTAGTTGCAAGTTGTCGAAGCCTCCGTAAGACATTTGATTGGATGCCAAACCAAATAGGCGCATATAGTTTTGACAAGGTGTAAGTAAAAACCATTAACTACTTACAAGTCTTTTCATCTATCATTCAAAACGAATATACCCTCTTCAAGAGTATACAAATTTACATAAACAGAAGGCACTATAACCATTTGCACCAAATAACAAAACTCAAATGTATTGCACACGTGAAAACGTGTAAAAATTACAGTTGAACACAGTCCATAAATATCGACGTTGGCAATATTTGAAATGCTTGCAGGTTGGAAGTTCGTCATGATATTTGCTTGTAACCTTATACTCATATTCAGAGCAACATGCAACATAAATACACAACACATTCCTAAGTGATAATTTCTGTTTTTGAAAGACTTATATGGTTTTCCAGTTAACTGATGCTGAATGCCTTTAACGAAACTTTATTGTTAATCTTATTTCTAGCACAATTTATGTCAAGGTACTTAGGTTATTCAAGAATTTCTACTAAATCCATCTGAGAAACATTTATTGACTGTTTCTAGAATACGAAAAACTCTTCACCTGATTGTCTATTTGTCCAATTTATAAAATGCCACTATGACCACACCCAGCAGAAGTACCATAAAGCTCAAAGTGCCAAGCAGCGCAAGAGTCTTGGAGAAATGAGCAAAGCTGTCATTAGAAACATCTCGCACGACTGCTGATAGCTCCTCCGACTCCAGACTAGGCACAATCACTTTGAAGCTAATTGAATTTTCGGACACTTCTGTTTCGTTTCCATATGAGGTCAGTGAAGTATTCCGTCGTCGTCGTTTAGCTACGCTTGGCAGGCAATCTTGAATAGTTTGCTGGCAGTCTTCAGGGTGCAGGCAACCAGTAATGCGCATCGACATGACCAGGACATCTCCACTATGCATGCCGGGGAACATGATAGCTTTGAAGAGCAGTCGTTGGCACAGGGGTGACTCTGCGTACGGTGCCTGTGGACAGATATCTTGCATAGCTGGGTTAAGGCATCCGCGAGAGGTGATCAACGATGCGCTGTGCAGTACTTCGCCAGTGCTGGAGATGCGCTGTAGCTGCACGTCGGACAGCTTGGTATAGTTCCAACCTAGAGGGAAAGAGTGAGAGAGTTGTAATACTTTATTCCATTTAAATGAATCGATTTTACCAACCATCTCCGGGCAGTACATGTGCTCGTAGCAGCAGTTCCTCGCCCAAATGCACAGCGCCATTGCTCTCCAGGTGACGTTTAAAGGCACCGTCAGGAGCAAGCCTAAGTAGCTCCACATGAGTGCGGAAGGGATTCTGATGGCCTCCATGGGCATAGTTGCCAATGCTGCGTGATTGCCTAGAGGAAGATCATTCGTTATATTTTTAAACAATCTTCTACGATATTCTGTTCCACCTACACATCTTTAGACACGCCTACTTTTAGAGCATGAGTCTTTATGGCCACCTTCTCCTGCATCTTGCAGTGCAACGTTAGGATTGAGTCCTTACTTGTGCGTATGCCACGTATAGCTGGGAAGCGCAGCCTCAGGCACAAATCCTGACCACAGGTGCGCACTCCGCAAGCCTCAAAGTTGTCAGCTGCTATATCCAGTAGAAGAAAGCTGCGCGACAGCTTCAATTGGCACTGTTCGTTCTGATCGTCCTCTACGTCATGATCCACCACGGGTGCGGCTCCTAGAAAGCTGTCCAGCTTGAGCACAGCACGAAAATATCCGTGCTGCAGGCAACGCATGTCCTCGACACGCATACGCAGCTGTTGTTGCCCCGGTATGCTCTTTTCTGGGGGCAAATAAGCAGCCGCTGGTGTTGGTCCTTGTTCTGCTGGTGCCTCGTAATTGTAACCTGGTCTAGGTTCATTGTCGTCATCAGAGTTCGGCACTACAATGGGACGTTGTGTTGTTCTTGTTGATGGAATCCTTGTGGTGCTGCCGATGCTTGGATGTGCATAATAATATCCCGAGAAATCATCACTGCAAGAAAACAAATCCATGTTATACAGACTCTAATTGCCCAAGGCACTCGGGATGCACCTTGGCTTTGGACTCTCGTAAGCGGGACGTTCTTCTTGGCCAGGTGGCAGGTAGTGTTGTATAGGTATAAAATTGCCATGTCCCGAGCTAAGGCTCTTTATCCTGCGATCGTCGATTATCTCCGGTATGGGTAACTCCGTTGTGGAAGAGGGTAACGGTGCCACCGGTGCTGGTGCTGATATCGGAGATCCGTAGAGACCTGGTGGAGATAGTGCCACCTGGAAGGGTACCTGTCCGTGCAGATAGCTCCCAAATTCTGATGGCGCTGCAAAGAAATGAGCCACATCTGCGTAGGCCTGCGAAAGCAGCAGAAAGACTCCACTACAAATTGTCAAGTATGTCCGATCCGTTGACATTCTGATTGGTGACTAACCGACGTAACCAATTGTGGGCGCACTCTTATAAGCCCTATATAATCGTGACATAGGCTGACCCTTTATCCGTGTATATAAAATGCCCATCTATTTTATACAAAATTTACTTTCTATGCAATCGCACACGATTTTCTTGTATTTCGTTTTCGCTGCGCCAACTTTCTTCGATCACGACATATTATTGACCAAGTTACAATTATAACTATACATATGTAGGGCTCTTGTCCTCTTTGGGATAATGCAGTCTATCTCAATATCATGCATATCACTTGTCGCGTCGCCGTATCTCATGTTTCTTAAAAAAAATTTAATTACATTTCCACTTTATTGTTGATATTTAAAAAAAATTAAATAAAGAAACAATCAAAGAAATACAATACCCTCATTAAATAAACAGTACAATTCTAAAATTCGGTTTTTACTGTTTAAGAGTATAAACAAATTGATTCGTGTATATCATACGCAGATTCATTTCATTAATAATGTTGGAAACTTGTGCGTGGTTTCTGTCTCTGCAAATCAGTTTTTTGCTTCGACCTTCTTATATGGTATACTTGTACCATAAATTGTTAACCGGATGAGATTATAAACATAAAAGTGTTGCAAGCAAAAATTGTGTGACTACCCACAACAAGATACGATATCGTTATTATTATGTCAATTCTCGATTGCGTTGATGTATGTATGTATGGGAGAAAGACGTCGATGACAATTTGTTTATTTAACAAGTAAAGAAAGCTACAGCTAGCACACACGACAGTAAGATACTCTTCGGCCACTTTGGAAAAACCTGAATATATTTATGTATCTGCTATTTATGTGTTATAATAATATTATATATCTACATCTAGGATCTCAGAAGTCGACGATCGGTACACAATGCCAGGCACATCGTATCCGACGAATAATGACAACTTCAGCAACGGGTTTCCCACGATAACTACGCAAAGCGAACGTCTCTTACAAAGCCAATCGAGGCGAAAATTCAGTTTTCCCGCCACACTCCACTCGGCGGCACTTCTCGAAGTGGGTCAGCGTGAGACAACACGTAGGCGCTTGAGCAACGTTAGCGATGTAGTCACCCGTAAGCTGTCCTACACAATTGGATGGAAGGCTGCGCAAATACCTGCTCAGGATATTATCACCCAGGTAAATGGATCTTTACACTTAAGCAGGCCGTGTATATCTAAGTACAAAGGTTTTTTTTCTAGGGACGATGTCTATGTGGACAATATATCAAACGAAGATTGCGCCGTTCGGGACTCTTTAATAAGAAGTTGGGACTACAAAGCATCCGCAGTATTTTGGGCAACAGCAGTACATCATTGGGAGTAGTGAGGGAAGTTTTTCCAGCTGTTCAAGTGGTAAGTTTAAAGTTTTAAAATTGCAAGATCATAAGTTTTATATTCATATGCATTTAATTTTTAGTTGGGTGACGAATTGGAACGCATGCATCCCCGCGTATACAATGGAGTGGCGCGACAAATTTGTCGAAATCCTGGTGGAGAGTTTCATACGGCCGACGCCATCAATTTGCTTCTAGGCGCAGTAGGCCGAGAGCTTTTTCGCATTGAGATCACGTGGAGTAAGGTTATATCCCTGTTTGCTATTGCTGGTGGCCTGTCGGTGGACTGTGTGCGTCAGGGGCATCCCGAGTATTTGCCAAAGCTTATGGAAAGCGTCTCAGAGGTAATCGAAGATGAACTCGTACCTTGGATTAACGAAAATGGTGGTTGGGTAAATATTTATACTCAAGTTACTAATACATTAATTAATAATTATCTTAATCATTACAGAACGGCATCAATACGCACGTATTGCCTACCAATAACAGTCTAAATCCCCTCGAGTGGACAACCCTAGTCATTGGTGTTGTATTTGGTTTGATCTTATTGTTTATGATTTTACGCTTTATTGTTAATACATTCATACCGAAAATATACAAACAAGTCACAAGCTGATTATTAATATTAACTACATAAATATCTTTTAATAGTAAGATTGTTGCAAATTCTAATTACAATCAAGAGAGCAATTTACACTGTACCGGGAATTATTTGAATTCCCGCGGATGGTGAAGTCTGACCAAATCCACAATACTCTCATAATACGTACATACATTTCCAAACGCAGTGCAGAGGTTAGTTGAAATTGTTTTATTATTTATTTGTGTATTTTGGTTTCAATATAAATATCAATAACTATGCTCGATTAATAATTGTATATTTTCATTGGAACATTTAATAATTAGTTTTTGCTTTAAAATAAATATTCTATTCAATATCGAATATTTAACCCTGTAAAATACTTAACATGAACTATCGATATAAATGTACATGCATATCGATGTAAATGTCTGTTATATTTTTGTTGTCGTGTTTGTTTTAATCATCGTAATTGCCACATATTTAAATATTTTTTTTCTCAGAAACATGATCAGTTCGTTAAAACAATAAGTTTAATGCATAAGTTACTAAAATTTGTTTCATTTAGGGCGGCAAATGCTTGCAAGAGTGATACACGCATGACAAACGGCTGATGTAGTTGTCTCGCTCTCTCGTTTGTTGCGTACCTTTTTGGAGCTCGGCCCCAAAGCAGGCAGCGCAGTCGAGTGAGAGGCAGCAAACAGCTGCTGAGTTAACGGCGCACACTCTCACGCGTTAGAACATCGGGCCGCTAAATTTGTGACAATACCCCGAAGTTTGCACATTTTTTTCGTGAATTTCTCCGCAAAAGTTTAAATATAAAAAAAAAACAACGTACAGAAAAAAAGGAGAAACAAATAAGCAGCTTGATAAACGAGAGAGCAATAAGTTTTCGTGGTTTTCTTTGTGCTCACCGTTCGTATATGTTTGCAGCTCTATGCTTTACGCGTAACTTTTGTATTTTGTTTTGCTCATTTTATCAACCCGAATCACATTCAAAAGAGACAACAAAATAACACTGAAAGCTCGACTTTTACACAACTTACATGCATTAAAAGCTCACAAAGAGAAGGCAAAGACGCTGAAACTGAGACTGAGGAAGCTGCACGAACAACAACAACAAAGCAAGCTTGTCTCTTTGTTCAGCACTCACCGAAGCATTACCACAGCCGCTCAAATGACGATGGCCATGGCACATGGAACAGCCTCCAGCTCCACGCCCACACCAAACACCCCCAAGCTGGCCATGTTCAAGTCCTCGTCATTGGACCATGAGATCTATACGACAAATAGACGCAGCACTATCGCAACGGCGGCCAGCGATTGGAAAGCCTTGCGAGCCCCACTTAATGGCAGATCAATGCATGTGGGCAGTGCCAGTGGTGGTAGAGGGTCAGCGGGAATTATCGGCAACATGACGCGTGCTGCCTCCACGTCATCCTTGGCCAGCAGCACACGCACCATGACCAACTACCAGGAATACAAAATGGAAATTATTAACCAGGTAACACGCCGCGCGGTAGAAATAATTTAATTGGGCAACCTGACTGCTAAATACCCTTCACGAATACCCTCCTCCAATGTGTAGGCTGTGGGATAATTAAAATATATTAACAAATTATTTTGAAATCATTGAAAATACAATTTTGGACTTACGTCCGCCATGCGCTATGTACAATGAATAATTAACAAAATAATAACAGCTTAAAACATATTTTAATTATATCATTTGATTTATTTTTAATTGTAGAATTGTCAGGAATTGGTATACCTTTGTAAAAAAGGGTATACTAACTTAGTTATTTCTTAGAAATATAAATTATATTAATATTATTATGGTACATTTTTAAATTAGTTTAAAAACAAGTTTATCATCGAAACGATAGTAAAAACATAATTTCTCAAGCCTAGTAGGTTGCTTTATGGCGAAAAGATTACTACTCTTGGTTGTTTCATTTCGTTTATTTAATGATATGACAATTGTTAGGGAAGGTAATGGACAATTCTGCATTGTACTTATTAAAGGTGGGGTGGGCGTAGCAACCAACATTTTAAATTCATGGGTATCTAGCTACACTATAACAACTTTCCATTAAGTACATGCACACATGCATATGTATGTATGTATGTTTAAGCAATCGCGTTGGTAGGTAATTGATTGGATAAACTTACATACAATATATTCGTAAATGTGAGTTTTGTTTGTTTATTTTTAGCAATTTGCTTACCTTAACTGATAACAAAAAACTGATTACACTTTATTAAAAATGCAAAAAGAGTGCACTTGTTTTCTTTTTGACATTAAATTATTATACTTTCAAATATTTATTCGGCTTCGTTTGCCGCAATGTTAAATTTGTCATTCATTGCATGATTAACTTGGAATACTGCTGCAGGTATAATATACATTTATAGTGTAATATATACAAAGCTGATCCAGCAGACAGTCTCGGCAAGACAACGCAAAGTGTAAATAATAGACACGAGAAACACGCGAGACAGATCTCCCAATGTCCGATCACTCTAGCAAATGTGTATGCCTGCATACAGTGCCGTTCAAATGAATAGAATTCTGTTTTGCGTCTATAGTTTGCAATATTAGTTTATATTGGAAGGAAATTATATTTTGATTTTTTTTAATTTAAATTGTTTTTAGGATATTTTGCTTTGATACAAAAACAAGAAAAAGGGTGAAGAAGGTTTTATATTAATGCATTCTCGATAAACTAGTGAAACTATTCAGTTGATGGGCACTGTAGATGCATGTTCAATGACAAAACACGCAAACGAATGATCGAAACCGTTTTGATGTCGCAAATAGTTTAATAATTTGCCAATTACGTCTCTGTTTGTAATCCATATTTTCTTCATCGCGAATTGTGGCAGCTAGAGTTGCTTAGATCGGCGCGTCAAATGGAAAGACCGCTGGACAAGGCTAAATTGACTAAGCAATTGCTGCTGATTAAGAACGTTTATACTTATTAAGGTCTACTTGTTATATATAAATTTAAAAAGTTAGTATTCCCATATTTAATGGACATTTCGAGGGTATAAAATGGAAGAGTTCACATACATATGTATCTACAATATATATGTATGTACATGCATATATACATATGTTTAAGTTCTTTGTAGTGGACCCCCCGTTTCTACAGTATAATATGTACTCCATAGCATTATAATAGGTTTTGTGTTTATATTATTTCCGAGAGATCTGCATTTCATGTGAACCACTCGGCGTCTTTCCGAGTCTTTCAATTCTGTTTTGGGGTGTGTAAAATGTGTGAATGAGATTTAGCAGGTGTCATTAGCGCAGTGATGCTTTTGGGAAAATTGTAGAATTTGCCGAGTCAGGCAGAATGCAAAATACTCTTTGTCAGTATACTATATATAGTAGCACATAGCATAACATGTGTCTATATACTGATGGAATAACTCAATTAGGGAACACTCGTTATTGACTTTATTGAATTGGTTATCAATTAATTAAATTCTTTTATTTGTATTTATTTAATACAGGGCAAATGTCTCTGCGGACAATATATCAGAGCGCGACTACGACGGGCTGGCGTTCTCAATCGTAAGGTAACACAAAGACTACGTAACATCTTAGAGCCGTCGTCACATGTAGTTTACGAAGTGTTTCCGGCCCTCAATACTGTAAGTAATGTTCTATATACTGATGTCACTATCTATCTTTGTATCTGTTATATTTTATAGATGGGGGAAGAACTGGAGCGAATGCATCCGCGGGTCTACACAAACATATCGAGACAGCTGTCGCGTGCACCATTCGGCGAACTAGAAGACAGCGATATGGCTCCCATGCTACTCAATTTGGTTGCCAAAGATCTGTTCCGCACAAGCATCACCTGGGGCAAGATAATCTCAATATTTTCGGTATGCGGTGGTTTTGCCATAGACTGTGTGCGCCAGGGCCACTACGATTACTTGCAGTGCCTGGTCGATGGCCTAGCTGAGATTCTAGAGGATGACTTGGTCTACTGGCTGATCGACAATGGCGGGTGGCTGGGACTGCAGAAGCACATACGACCTCGAGTGGGCGAGTTCACCTTTCTGGGATGGCTCACGCTGTTCGTTAGCATATCAGCCGGCGCCTATGTGGTCTCTAATGTTTGCAAGCGCATTGGTTGTCAGTTATATTCGTTAATATTTTAGTAGTGGATAAAGCCTTTTTACCCCATAGTCAGTGAGAAAACTTGCAATCATTCCTGCTTAAAGTTGCTTAATAGCTGTTTAAGAAATCTATTTAACGTTTAATAATTGTTATAATGTTTTTATACATATGCCTAACTTAGCGCCAATATTATAGAGTGAATAAATTAAAATAAAAATGTGTGTTAAATAAAAATTAAACAGCTTAATGCTAAAGGTAGGCACCAGTGTTACCTATTTAGCTTTTTTCCAGTCAAATCAAGCGTTTTTCAAAGGTTTATAGCAATTGATGTTGCTTAACAGAATTCTGTAATTCTTTTCTTTAAAGTGAAAAGCTCGCCCAGAAAAAACCTCCAAAGTTTTTACCAGGCTTGTAAGTTTTTCATCTTTTAACAAAAACAAAAAAAGCCTTGGGCCAAGGGGAGCGGGGAGGTAAACAAACCATAATATTACGCTGTAAACTTTACATTCAAATGTTATTAACAGTAAGCAATTGGTCCACTTTTATCGGCCACCACCACATCTGAAATATCGATACAAAAGTTCCTCATCGATATTATAATATTTCACGACAAAAATATTAGTTGAGTTAAAAACATATGTGGGCATCTGCAGAAAACAGTTGAAACAGCACTTAAACCGGAAGAAGGCCATGTCTGGTACGTGTCTAATAGAACTCTTTGTAACCCTATCTGTACATTAATGATACTAATTGCAGGTCATCGCGGAGAAAAACCTGAAGTAGTAACCTTGCACGCGGTGTCTCAAAAACAACACACTGTTGAGCATTTTATCATTGATGATGAGGTCTACTACTGTGAAGACTGCGGAAACGACTTCAATAGCATTGAGTCGTATAATGAGGCGCACAATGGCCCCAACAGTTGCAAGGGCTCCGCCGAGAGCAGATCCGAAGTCACCTTGGAACCGGTTGAGATTAAAGAGGAATCAGACTTTGATGATAACACGATAGAAATGGAATCACTTGTGGCCGAGGAGGATATTATTGAAGAACTAGACGATAGCGAACCTCAACTCTGGGAGGTACTGGAAGATGATGATAATGAGCAATTGCCACCACCCGAAAGCAACGAAGCTGAAGTGATATTTGAAGAGACAATCGAAGTTGGTGAAATGCTAAACAAGTCGGAGAGATATTTCTGCTTCGACTGTCATAGCATATTCGACACACGACAAAGTGCCGAGGAGCATAGTTGTCCACAGAATGAAGCCAATGGCGGGCCAGGCACAAAGAAAAACAATGCGAAATTGGCCAAAACTCCGACGCCAGTACGACGTAAGTTAACAAATGATCCTTCAGCTGGCAACAACAGTTCGACCACAATTTGCCACATCTGTAAAACAAAGTTTAGCTCGGCCAAGTGCCTCAAGTTTCACATGCGCATCCACAACAAGCGTACCTCCAAGTCTATCCAGGATGCCTTACCTGTTGGTGCACATCAGCAGTATAGCGAGCTGGACCAGTTCTATTGCGAAATCTGCAACAAAAGGTTTGTATAGTCCAGTGGAATCAGTTCTTATATGTTTATCAAACCTTAGTAACTTCTTTCCTTCTCAGCTTCGAACAAAATCTGTTGACTGTGCACAAACAGATGCACCAGAGCCAGAGCCAGAGTCAGTTCATGTGCAGCACATGCAATCGACAGTTTGATAACGTTACCAACTTTGAGATGCACCTAAGGATTCATGAGCGTCAAACTCTCAATACGCAGAGCAGCAACAGCAGCACCAGCAGTAGCACTAAAAAAGGTTCCACGGGCAAGGAGAAACCAGGATTTGCTTGCCAATATTGTGGACGAGTCTTCTCTCGACCATATGAAAAGGTTAAGCATGAGCGGGTGCACACTGGTGAGAAGCCTTACAGTTGTGAGGTTTGCGGCAAAACATTTCGGGTCTCCTACTCTCTGACCCTTCACCTTCGCACGCACACAAACATACGTCCGTATGTTTGTACCACGTGTAACAAACGGTATGTGTATTAAGGCAAGTCGCCAAGTTCCTGAACCTAATCTCTGCTTACTACACAGCTTTAAGTCGCATCAGGTGTACTCGCATCACTTGCGCATCCACAGTGCGGAGCGTCAGTATCTCTGCGACAGCTGCCCGAAGTCGTTTCGCACCTCTGTGCAGTTGTATGCCCATAAGAACACACATACAAAACCGTATCAGTGTGCCACTTGCAATCGTCCCTTTGCCTCGTTATATGCTGTTAAGGCACACATGGCAACCCACCGACCTGGCGACGGCAAGAACCAAAGCAAAACAGCCATTAAGAGCCAACAAATGCCCAACAAATACTGGTGCGATACCTGTGGTGCGGAGTATGCAAGGCCCTTTGCTCTGCGCCACCATATGAAGGCGGCGCATGGTCATACGGACACTGCGGACGCACAACTGGACCTAGAAGCTCCCACAAACGATGATGATGAATTCATCGTGCCAGACACTGAGACAGCAGTGCTTATCGCGGCAGCCAAAACCGACTCTTCTTATCAGCCTAACAGTCTAGACACTGCACCCAAATACGAGGAGTGCATTGAAGTGTCCACCGATGGGGTGAGTGTAAAGGATTCTTGGAGTAGTCATAACTTCTAACATATATTTTGTTACCGTAGTTTGACGTGGAAACCTTTCACAATGAGGAAATCATCACAGACTGGCTTAAGTAAAATCTATAGAGGCAATTAAACGAGAGGAAACTTACAAACAAACGTTTTTTATTGGACCATAACTGCCGCTTTAAACTAATAAATATTTAACTCCTGGCATAGATTGAGACCAGTCAGACAGTTGAAATGCAGAAGGTGTAAAGAATTGTATAAGTTATAAGAAAGTTGACGTGAATTAACTATAACTAATTTCATAATATAATGTTCGAACTTAAATAAACAATGTAAAAAGTGTATTTATTGGTATTTTGCATTTGAATCTATGCCTGCTGCTCTGATTCATCGGTGGCATCATCATCATCATTGCATATTTCCTTCAGTATTTCAACTAAATTGTTAGCCTCGTCCAGTTCCTTTCGCATTATATTGATCTCCTCCTCCAGCCCATCGATGCGTTCGTGCAAGTGGCGATTCTCCATCAGCGTGTCCTCGAGTGCAACGCGTCGCTGCTCAGATAGTAGTTTGTAGTAGTTTTCACCAGGCTCGCATTCGCTGGTCAAATCCTCAGCTGTGAGGGGCTTCTCAGACTCACTGACAGATTTTTCAGTTTGTGTATTTGCATCTTGAGTTGTTGTTGTTGCCGTAGATGTTGTCTCGACGCATTTGCGTTTACCGTATTTTGGCGTTATATTAACGCCGGCCTTTAGACGGCTAAGCTGATCCACGATGGACACACGTCCAGATCCCGTAAGATTCTCCTTGTCGTTGGCGTTGGCCTGCAAGGGTTTTAACGTTTTGCGTTGTTGTTTTAAATGCTCTTGTTGCTCGGCCTCGCTCTCGACTTGTATGAAAACTCTTGCAGCGCCCGTAGACATTTTCAAGTCGTTTTCTTTTAATATATTGTAAATTAACAGTTAACACATCAAACAAAGCGTATGGTTCGCGTCTTTCGGTTTTGCGTTGTGATGGCCGCCAAAAAATGCCGCGTGTTGGTATACAGCACTGTTTTCACACAACATCTTGCAGTATTGCACTTAGATTGTTATCGTTTTTATCGCTTTCAGTATTTAAATACTAAAACAATGAGCTGGTCACATTGTTTTTATTAAGTAAGTTGGCAGTTCTTGCACGAAATCAGCTGGAATCTCCGGCTTTTATTTTATTTCGTGAAAATATACAAAAATGGTTGAGAAAACAAAAGAAATCAAAGCAGCGACCGATGTGGATCTTAATTTCGTAAGTATATCGAACACACGTTTCGAATTGACTCTAATAATCGGCTCTATAAAGGAAGAGGAGGACGTGCCGTATGAGGAAGAGATTCTACGAAATGCGTACTCTGTGAAGCACTGGCTGCGGTACATTGATCACAAGGCAAAGGCGCCGAACAATGGTGTCAACCTAGTGTACGAGCGAGCACTCAAGGAGCTGCCAGGCAGCTATAAGATTTGGTACAACTACTTGCGTACACGCAGGAAGCAGGTGAGGGGAAAGATACCCACTGATCCCATGTACGAGCAAGTGAACAATACGTTTGAGCGAGCGTTGGTCTTCATGCACAAAATGCCGCGCATTTGGATGGACTACAGTGTGTTCATGAGCTCACAATGTCGCATAACCAGAACTCGGCATGTGTTTGATCGTGCCCTGCGCGCCTTGCCAATCACGCAGCACGGACATATTTGGCCACTGTATCTGAAATTTGTTCAGCGGTACGAGATTCCCGAAACGGCGCTGCGGGTTTTCAGGCGTTATCTGAAATTGTATCCCGAAAATGCCGAGGAGTATGTCGATTACTTGCAGGTACGATAAGGGTTAAGGATTTCGCCATATGCCCCCGCAATGTAATTGTCTTTAAATTGGTCAATAACAATTTGTTTTATCATTATTTGTATACAGGAAGCAGGGCGACTGGACGAGGCGGCACAGCACCTGGCACACATAGTGGACCATGAACATTTCGTATCCAAGCACGGCAAATCGAATCATCAATTGTGGAACGAGCTCTGCGATCTGATTTCCAAGAATCCACACAAAGTTCACTCACTAAATGTGGATGCTATCATTCGTGGAGGTCTTCGTCGCTACACGGATCAGTTGGGTCACTTATGGAATTCTCTGGCAGATTATTATGTGCGATCGGGTTTATTTGATCGAGCCCGAGACATATATGAAGAGGCCATACAGACGGTGACAACTGTACGGGACTTTACCCAGGTTTTCGATGAGTATGCCCAGTTCGAGGAGCTGTCGCTGAATAAGCGCATGGAACAGGTGGCCAATGACGAGAAGGCTAACGAGGAGGATGACATTGACGTTGAGCTGCGTTTATCCCGTTTTGAATATCTCATGGAACGTCGCCTGCTGCTGCTAAACAGTGTCTTGCTGCGTCAGAATCCCCACAACGTGCACGAGTGGCACAAGAGAGTTAAACTGTACGAGGATAGGCCCGAAGATATCATAAATACCTATACGGAAGGTGTACAGACTGTGCAGCCGAAGCAAGCAGTAGGTCAGCTGCACACTTTGTGGGTAGAGTTCGCTAAGTTCTATGAAGCCAATGGTCAGGTGGAGGATGC
Organism: Zaprionus davidi; assembly: GCA_018903715.1. Lineage (NCBI taxonomy): Eukaryota > Metazoa > Arthropoda > Insecta > Diptera > Drosophilidae > Zaprionus > Zaprionus davidi. Next base: position 226,300 of record JAEIGL010000011.1, read on the forward strand.
GCGCGTTGTCTTTGAGCGTGCAACTCATGTGGAGTATGTCAAAGTGGAGCACTTGGCGGCTGTTTGGTGTGAGTGGGCTGAGCTGGAACTGCGTCAACAGCAGTTTGAGGCAGCTCTGAAATTGATGCAAACCGCCACAGCAATGCCGAAACGCAAGGTGGCATATCATGATGAAACGGAAACTGTGCAAATGCGTCTCTACAAATCTCTCAAAGTTTGGTCCATGTACGCTGACTTGGAGGAATCTTTCGGCACTTTCAAAACCTGCAAGGCGGTTTATGAGCGCATTATTGACTTGAAGATTTGCACTCCACAAATAATTATAAACTACGCATTGTTTCTGGAGGAGCACAACTATTTCGAGGAAGCCTATCGTGCATACGAGAAGGGCATCGCAGTGTTCAAGTGGCCAAATGTTTATGATATTTGGAACTCTTATCTAACCAAGTTTTTAGAGCGCTATGGCGGCACTAAACTTGAGCGTGCCCGCGATCTCTTCGAGCAATGTTTAGATCAGTGTCCACCGGAACATGCCAAGTACTTCTTTCTTCTCTATGCCAAACTGGAGGAGGACCATGGACTGGCCCGCCATGCCATGGCTGTTTACGATCGTGCCACAAGCGCTGTGAAAGAGGACGAGATGTTTGACATGTACAACATATTCATAAAGAAGGCAGCCGAAATTTATGGACTGCCACGTACAAGGGAAATCTACGAGAAGGCAATTGAGGCGTTGCCAGAGCAACACATGCGACACATGTGTGTCAAGTTTTCTGAATTGGAGACAAAACTTGGTGAAATAGATCGTGCTAGAGCAATCTATGCTCATTGTTCTCAGGTGAGTAAAAGTGATGATATGCATAGTTGAAAGGTTTTACATTTCCATTTCTTTTTTTGTTTTTGTCAGGTTTGTGATCCTCGAATTACCGCCGACTTTTGGCAGACATGGAAAGAGTTCGAGGTACGTCATGGAAATGAGGACACAATGCGTGAAATGTTGCGCATAAAACGTTCTGTGCAGGCGACTTATAACACGCAGGTCAACATGATGGCAGCACAATTCTTGAATACAAACAATGACACTGCTGCCGACGGTGCTGGTAACGGTGTTAATGGTGGCCTCGATGCTATGCGTTTGCTGGAGGAAAAGGCGCGACAGGCAGCAGCAGCAGAGCCAAAACAAAAGCCAGCCGAGAAAGCAGCTATGGACATCACTTTTGTTCGTGGCGAGACACAGGGTGGTGCAAAGAATAACAACGCTGTTGTAAATCCTGATGAGATTGACATTGGCGACAGTGATGAGGATGAGGATGACGAAGATGAGGAAAACGCTGGCATAGAACAAGCTGCGGATGCCTCTGCAGCCACAAAAACAGACGATGAGGGCCTTATCATGAAGAAGCTGCGCTTTGAACAAAAGGCTATTCCAGCTAAGGTCTTTGGAAGCCTTAAAACCAACAATCATCCAGAATCCGATGAGGAATGAAAGCCCAAAATAGATAATAATATGGGTATTTTTCCAAGTAAGAAATAAAACAAATACCAATTTTTTAATACACTTGGTTGACCTATTAAACATTTGTAGTATTTCCTTGGAGTGTATTTCCCATATATATTCATAATGTGTGTGTGCTGTCAATGGTAGATAGGAAATAAACTCGAATTGAAGCAGGCCATGTTCAAAAGGAAATCTACACAACTGTTAAAATCCTTTCAAACATATATTACACTCCATATCACATCATAGCATTGTTTTTAGAGAAAATTTTAAAAATTAAGAACAAACATATCTTTTAGAATGATCAATATGCTGTGCGCTAATCGCTTAGTGTTAAGAGCTCTCAGTTACCACAAGGAAGTATTGGGAGTTTTACTTATGAAGAGAGCTTGGGCTGCCAGCCAAAGGGCTCGTTACTTCGCTTCCAAAATGGACGATTGCATCTCAAAGGGTATTGTGGTGGGAATGTATGCGAAAGAAGGCGACAAGGAACCAAAGCTGACGACAAGCGGAGAAAAGTTCGATGATCGTGCTCAGGGAAAAATCTCGGATCTGGTGCGAGAAACTCAAATGAGGGGTGACCTGGGGAAGGGACTTGTCTTTGTGAATGTGGATGCGGAATTTAATTCCGTGGCTGTTGTTGGTTTGGGCCAAGAGGGTGTTGGCTTCAATGACATGGAGATGATTGACGAGGGCATGGAGAACGCGCGTGTTGCTGCAGGCGTTGGGGCTAGAGCCCTGCAAATGCAGGGAGTGTCCGATGTGTTTATGGATTCCATGGAGTACCCTGAGCAGGCAGCCGAGGGCAGTGCTTTGGCAGTTTGGCGTTATAACACAAATCGTCGGAAACAGAATCGTACACGCATTCCCAAGCTAGAACTTTATGACTCGCCCGACATGGATGCCTGGACTCGAGGTCTATTCAAGGCAGAGTCACAGAACTTGGCGCGACGCTTGACAGATTCACCTTCCAATCAAATGACACCAACCATATTTGCACAGGCCACCGTTGATGCGTTGTGTCCGTGTGGAGTCAGTGTGGAGATTCGCTCCATGGACTGGATAGAGGAGAACCGGCTTAACTCGTTTCTAATGATCGCCAAGGGCAGCTGTGAGCCACCTGTTGTGCTCGAAGTCACCTACTGTGGCACTGCACCCGAGGACAAGCCCATTTTGCTGCTGGGCAAAGGCTTGACCTACAACAGCGGCGGCCTCTGCCTGCGTCCGAAGAAGTGCATGCACATGTACCGCGGATGCGTGGCCGGGGCTGCCGTCTGTGTGGCCACCATTCGTGCTGCTGCTGCTCTTTCTCTGCCCATAAATGTCACTGCGGTACTGCCGCTTTGCGAGAACATGCCTTCGGGCATGGCCGTCAAACCGGGCGACGTGGTTACTCTTATGAATGGCAAAACTATGGGCGTTGTAGATGTGAGCAAGGCGGGTACGGTTGCCATGGCGGATCCTCTGCTCTATTCCCAAGCCAACTACAAGCCGCGACTCGTCGTCGACATTGCCACGTTGGGCTACGGCGTCTGCGCTGGCCTTGGAGGCAGTGCAGCGGGCATTTTCAGCAACTCAAACTTTATTTACAAACAGTTCGAGAGAGCTGGCGGCCTGACCGGCGATCGTGTATGGCGCCTGCCCCTGTGGAAATATTTCAAAGAGCTGATCATGCCCAACGATACCTATGACATTAGCAATCGTGGCTATGGCCCTGCCTCCAGTTGTATAGCAGCCGCTGTGCTGCACCAGCTGGTACCCTGCGTGGACTGGGCACACCTCGACATCCGCAATGTGGGCATGCTGACTCGCCACAATCCCCTCCCCTACTTGCTCAAGGACCGCATGACGGGCCGTCCCACGCGTACCATAATCCAGTTCCTTTACCAGATGGCCTGTCCAGAAAACAAGTAGATGAAATCAGTTATGTTTCTATCACATTCAAACTGTTGATATTAACAAAATATAAGGTCACTAATCAAATACATTATAAACTGGATTAATTCTTACTTAAAGTATTCCATCCTAGGTTAAAGTACTCGGACCTTAAATGCCATGTTATATTTTGGGCGTCAAGCTGCGTTTAAACATTTCATCATACAGCCCATTAAACAGTCTGAGCTGAGTATTCTCATCTGTTGGATCATCTCCCCTTGCGCCGCTCGAATTTTTGAGCCATTTAATTAATTTAAATGGGAATTACGGTTGAAATTGTAAAATTGTGAGGCAACCCCCTTTGCACGACAGCAGCTGCTGCTGTATTTAGTTTTTCTCTTGATTTCTATACCCACTGGCAATGGAATGTTCGAGGGTATTAAAGGTTTGTATGAACGGAAGCAAGGATATTAGAAATAGATACATACATATAAGATAAATTTATGAAAAAACTTCGATTGTAGAGTATATGTATTCGATTTGATATGAATCATAATGCAGTTCAGTACATTAAAAGACATTCGGTAAAGTTTCTGTGACAGAAATATAAATGTACATTAATATTTGTTTATTTAATGGTATATAAATTGATAAGATTACAAATTTAATTTTAGTATACATATACAGAAATAATAAGACTCATTTCTAAGTATATTATAAAGTTGGTTAACTGAAAAAAAGGGTATCTTTAAAATAAGATGAAGAGATAGCTTACAAATACTATAGTATCTGTCTCACTTCCTCTCCAATAAATAGACAAAAATGTTAGATTAGTTCTGCTAAATATTAGCTGGAATGAATCGTTATGTTCGACATTTTTGGAATATCTGGCAACTGCGTAGGCCCAGTAAGCCATATTGGTATTGGGTATCATGTGCGCTCGGCTGTAGCCTACATCTGGGCGGGCTATTATGCTAATTGCGTAAAGTTCGCTTTAATGAGCCGAAAATCGGTGCCAAGCCTCGACACTAAGCAATGTTGGTGTTGTTATTTTCATCATTGTGTTGTGGACAGGCTAACAACTAAACTGAACCCAACCTAAATGATACATTGAGACTCTTAGGACGTGGCTAGCCAGCAACAGCAGACATTGTAAATTAACCACAACCGTTATGTGCCCAACTCCGTCAACTTGGGAAATAAGTTGGGCTAACATACACCACATAGTTCCATACTGCCGCAGTCCGTAGACTGATTACTTTAAGTTTTATTCCTCGACATTGTGCAGAAGTTAGTCAGCATAGAATAGACCTAAATTAACTAATTAGTTCTTCAAAATGTACAAGAAAGAAAAGAATTGTAGTTCCACGATAAACGTAGTAATAGTTTAATGTAGAGTATTAAATGTGCGGTGCTGCAAATGCTTTTAAATTATCTTCTGGGGTTGTTTGGCAGCTGGAGGGGGGTGCCCTACCGAACAAAATGCTTGCGCTGGAGTGCAGCCAAATGAATTTGCAAATGAGCAATTAGGGTTCAGAAATATGGATACTCGGCATTTTAAAGAACCCAACGGTATGTCGGAACCAAGGACTGTGGACTGTGGAAACGGCATAGTTAAGCAACGACTGACTCTTCTCTGCTTATGCAGCCTGTAGCGTTAATCTTTTACAAAGCAAAAATCAGAACGAATTATGAATAATTGTGGGGGCGGAGGCGAATTGCGGAAATTAGCGGTCAGTTGCCAAGGCAGCGCACATTTCCATACACAGCACCGACTTCGACTTCATTATATTCTCTCTCATCCATTTCTCTTGCCTGGCTGCAATCCAAAATTCACTCTGGCGGGTTTGGATGGGTCCGCGGGTCCAAAAACAATTGCAATTGTGATAAAATTCATTGTAACTAATGCTGAGCTCGGTCTGGTTTTAACATTCTGTATATCTGTATAGATGCATTGTATGTATACATATGTATTTGGTAAATTTTCAATTGGCAGATGCTCTTGCTAGTCCAATTTGGAATTGCAAAATGTTTCCGACAGTTTAAGTTAAAATTTCTTTATCTATGAAGATGCCTTAATAACTAAGCTAATGTCACGTACACTATATAAGAGGAGATCCTATATAAGAGGAGATCCTAGCTTCTCTAGCAGTTATGAAATGGTAACAAAGAGCATCGAGTGTTCGTTGCACTCGAAAAAGAACCTTACATACTAAATTGTTCGGTTTGCGAAGACGCCTCTTGCGGTCGTCATGGATGGTTTGGCCCTGACAAAATTTGGCAACTGTTCTTATACTCTTCTAATGAATAGGTCCAAGAAGACTATATTAACTATTTGTAAATGTATGAGACAGGTAGAAGAAGACATGACAGAGTATGTTTATATATTCTTGATTAGTATCTTTAACTGAGTCAAATTAGACATATAAATTTATCTGTCTGTGTGAACGCGTATATTTCAGAAACAATAGGAGGCACAAAATTGAATGTTTCCAAATGCGACGATGAAGTTTAGTTGTGTATATTTATTTTGTCTATAAGTTTACAACGCACAGAAAGAATCGTCTCGTTTCCCCTAACTACTTATAAATACCAAAGTAATTTTCAAGGCACTTAATCCTTATAACATGATCTGGCACCCTGTTGAGAATTGGTAGTATGTGATTGATACAGATAACTGGGCTAAGGTAATATTACTGCTACTGTCTTTATTTGTGGGTTCTCCGCTTGTTTTCTTTGGAACAGCGTGTTTTATATACATTTTTATAGGATTGACTTGCGCTTTGTTTTCCAGCTGCAAAAGAAAAGCGGTGGCTGGAAATGATTATTTTCACTTGAGCGCACACGTAAAAATGGGCGAAAAAAAAAATGAAAGAGAGGGTGGTGCTGGTTATGCTGCTGTTGACCTGATGGTGGTTCTGGCGTGGCTGTGTTCTGCTATAAATTGCCAATTAATAGATAGAAGAGGAGGCTACGGTGGCTTTCATTTGCATTTTGTAGCTAGTATTTATATATGTATACATATGTACGAATGTATATATACATAATATACTCTCACATTGTCTGCTCTGAACTACATGGTTGTAATGGGTGCGCGAATAAATGGTGACTTTTTTCATCCTCTTTACCCTTTGGACCACACGACGTATGCCTAATTTTTGTCTTTTACCAAGCTTTTGCCACGCTGTCTGTCAGCCTTCATTGTACAGTGGATAATTGCTGTTTTTTCTTCACAAGACTATATATAAGACTAGAACTAGAGACTTGTAATTGGACAAAATTTAATATACTTCATCTACGCACCTTCATTCAAAAATTTGTCCAAATAATTATATACGATGTTGCTGAGATTGGCGCTTCATACAATTGCAGGCCAAGAATACATATAGTACATACAGAAACATCACCCACAGTGCATTGGCCAGTGTTTCAGATTGTTCAGCTCTGCATTCAAATGCAGCTTGACCCCACGTCAGACTTTCGCGGCGCCCTCCTGTCCAATCCGATCAAGCGTCGTGCTAAATTCGTTGCGGTTTTTGTGGTTTTGTTCGTTGTGCTTCCCATGTTTTTGAGCAAATAAAATAAAACGTAACGCTGAAGATTTAGTTTGTTTGAGAACTGAAGTCAGACTACAGATGAAGAGAGAGACTTTTTAGCCAATTTTGATAATAAATCCTTACAAACAAGATAGCCAGTTCTATAAATTGTCAAGAATACATGCAATGTTTAATTGATTGAAAATGATTCGGTTTAAATAAAAGCAATGTGAGAATTTGAATCGTAAGATTATGCAATATATTGTATTTACAATTCTTGTTTCTGTTAGGTATATATAAAATGTAGACTTTCCATTCTAGTGCGCATAATTCAAGTAAGAAAAAAATACTGAGAATTGTTTATGAGGTGTAGAAGAATAAATTCGAAGGTCCTGTTGTGTTGTCTACCCTCTAACCAAAACAGCTATTAGAGCTATGGCCAATGTCAAGACATGAATACCCCTAACAGAAGCTGTAGTATTGCACGGTATCAAACCCAACTTTGAGGTGCAAACGCAGGCCTCAACCTGCATGCCCGATGAGTAGGTCTGCAGATAGCATCCGTTGGTACTGTTCACCTTGGCGCACATATACGTTATGTTCTGTACTGTAACAATAAATTGATGAATTGGATTGAGGTGAGGAATACTGGCAAAACTTACTGCCCCCTTTGAATATATATGAATATTTAACACATGAGTAACCGGGAGACATCTGACACAGATAACGATCGCGGTTGAGTGTCTCATTCTTCCACAGTTCTTTTACATCCGGCACCGTATCGTTTTCTATATAAATATGATAAAAATGTGTATATTTTTATACAAACACACAGGTGCACATTGTTATTACACTATAAAGAAGCTACGCACTCGTGACAACCAGCGGCATTTCACAGGGTATTTCATTGAAATCACCGACTCTGCCTTCACAGCTTTCATTTGGAAGGTTTGTTTTGTTTTCGTAGGGTCCTATCCAGGTGAAATGGAAACATTGCGGCACTGTGGATCGATTGCAAATGAGCTTAATTAGTCTATATTCATTTATCACACTCTTCACTAACACTCAGCTTCCAGGCTGTTAGACAGCAACAACAGTAGCAGCAACCTCAAGGGGAGCTGCAGCAACATTGCCGATTGTATAGACTCTCAATGATTTTTCCACGTAAGTATAAACTTAAGAACAGAACTTTTGGCACATGCATCGATATCAATCACTATCAAAGTGTAAAGTATATACATACTGGGCAAACGATACGAGTATCTGTCAACCGACGCTTTTATCATTCACCATCGGGCTGGTATTTTAATCAATTTATGCAAGAAAGAAGAAGCAAGGAACACCTTAACGAATAAGGGAAAAAATTTAAAGTTTCTCGAATAGTTACTGCACAGAACTTATAATTCGAATAAATATTAACTCAATTATATAGACATTAACTCATTGTCTGTATTCCGATTCTCTGACTGCAAGTGATTTCTGTATTTCACTCGTGCCGAACCTTTTTTTCGATTTATTGATATTGAAAAACAACGTTGTTGCATTATCATTGCATGTAGTGTCAGTTATTATCGTTGATGAGTATATTTGAGCGATAAGCAACCTTATGTATCTGCGACACAGTGGGCAAATAAATGAAATTCACATACACATTTTAAATGAGTTTTAACTGCAGTTCAACTTTGCCGGTCAGAGGACAAACAGTCGACCCTTTATGCAAATGACATTTAATTAAATTTTTACCAAACGAAAAGCAGAGGAGGATACTCCAGGAGCAACTGACAAACAATTAAATAGCAACAGTTGTCAAACATTTTTAAATAAGGTCTGCAAATTGTATTTTTTGTTAATTGTTCAATTGTTGGAGTTGTCCGCTCGCCTTGCACGAAATTAGTTTGAAAACAAGTAGAAAGCTCTACAACAATCATATGCATTCGACTGTGAGATACCCAGTACATACACATAAGTGTCGACCTAATGTGGGCGGTCAAGGTAACTTTATTTTTCCTGATTTCAACTTTTACTACTGGGTATCACAAATAAAATTGTCAACCGAACGAATAAAAGTTGTCTAATTTTATTTGTTTAGCAGCAGTGCCATTTGGACGTCAACACACACATACACACAGACACACACGTGTGCACAATCGTACATGTGCTAACTGAGGGTACCCACGTACTATATGTACATACAATGTGCATATATATTCACGTTCTGGAACAGTTCAACAAATTGAATTAAGTTTAGTTTTTACCAATTGTCCAGACATACACACATGCATACATATACACACACACATACATACATACGAGTACATACCTACATTCGCATGTGCATATGTGTACATCTATATTAATTTATGTTCATACTATATAACTTAATTAGAACTCTGCCCAATATGCATAATCCCACGGCCAGGGTATAAAAATGTTTGTTTCGTTAAGATATTTGCTGAATTTTGAAATGGAGGTAGAGCTTGAATGAAATTTCAGTTGTCTTTTGCAAGTGTTTCGTGCTTTTGGCTAACAATGTGAACTTTGCATTGGTTTCGTCGGTTTCAATGTTGTGTGACAGTTTTCGCGCTTCCCGTGTGACTTTGTAGGTGATAATAATAAACAACAACGACAGCAACAATTGAGTTGCAAGCTAGTTTGCTTTATACAAATTACACAAGCCGTGGGAGTCTTCATTTGGTTCGCTAAATCTCCAGTCGTAGATGTGCGTTGGCTGTGGCAAACTAGCATCAAGGCTTTCCCCATATTTATCTCACTCCTTCTTTGATATTATATATAGAATTATAGTTTGTTTTATATATTTAGTTTGTACAAATGTTTGCTATAGACATGAGGATGCGTGGCACACCCCACAAAGTTATATATTGTTGTTCAGCATCATAAGCCATTATGGTCTGTCTGTCTGTGCGAACTTGCAAAAAAATCTCAGCTATAATAATGTATTAAGTTTACTATGCAAAAGCTTTGTACTTCATGAGTAAAGTTATGTAAAAGACATTGCTTTTAATCTATTTAAACTGCTTTCTTTACTTTTTTTGTTCCTGCTTTACTCTGCTTAACTCCCAAATCTTCTGCTAGACGTTCTGATGTCATTGCTAAGCCCCGACATAATCACGCAAAATTTGGAAACGTGTCTTGTATAGTAATGAGCCCTGATTATAACTTAAAATTGCAGGTACAAGTACAGTGAGTAAGCAAGTTATGACACGTGATGTATGACGTCATTGTCGTAGTACGTGTTCTATGTTAAACGGAAAGAATGAGTGTTTTGAGCTTCTATTATCATTATAAAAATGACATTTCATATTTACTGAAATTGGCATCTTAATGAAGTATCATGAGGTATCGCAATTGCACCAGAAAAAAAGATAAATAAAGGATGTAGGTGTACATAACTAAGTCATGTTTTGATTATTAATCTATTATTATTTTTTATATTCGAATCAACTGCCTTTTATATAAATAAATAAAAGTAACTACACTTTGCAGTAGTTTACTTTATCTACAAATTTGCTAATGGTGTAAGGACATGAAATATCATTAATTTATTTGCCATACACTCATAGTAATCGGTGTCCATTTTTGATATTTTCAGAGAAAAGGAAGAGACAGTCTGTGAAAGCAGCGAACGGCAGCAAACGACACACGTTTCCCTTGACTGTGTGGGGCTCATAAGCCGCATACTCCGCTGCATACTTCACATTCAAATTACAACACATTATAAGATATTTTTCAGGCTTACACACTTACAAACACTCACAGGCCAGGACGTTTGCTGTTTGACACGTTCGTTGGGTAAACGTGGCTTGCATGCTGACACAATATGAACAGGCCAGAGGAAAAACTGGCAGCCGAGCTATACTCGTACATCAGCACATTGAAAATGCCGGCGGAGGCGGGTTAAGAGACAGCCATTGACAGCCGTTGCTGTCTACCTGTCATGGCACTTGATTAAGAAAACATAATTTGATATTTAACAACAAATCGAATGTGTTTCGTGTTCTTAAATTCCTGTGAAATAATTTCTGCAGTATCGGACAAAAGTTAGAAAGATTCAAGAGTTTACTTACTCGAAAAGTAGAAAATTAGTTAGTTGACATCACAAAAGTCTCTAAAATATCAAACACGAAAAGTTTTAGATGAAACGAGCAGAAGACGGCTATCAGACCATGCAAGATATATAATATGTATAGGACATATATGTATATATGTGTACATATGTATGTATACATACACGTACTTATGCATGGCTGTGTGTCTGTATGTCCGTGGCAATAGCCAAGTTTACTTAGACATGTGCTGCAGTCTATCCACACAACGTATTAAGCAGTAAAGAAGGGATCAGAAAATTGTATACCCTAGCAGCTCAAGGGAGAAGGAGTCTTTACTGATTCTGTACTCTTTCTATACTCTTTAAGGTAGAACAGTTTACACACATATTTTTCATACAATAATCAGACTTTTATGAATGTTTAATTGTCAATGAGTATAAGTGATGGCTAAAGTTTTTAAACGGTTTTTTATCTGACGGCTTCAAGGGCTCATTGAGCAAACAGGGTTGTTGATATGTCTGTCCATTACATGTCTGTTACCTATCTGTTATATTTCTGTTACATATCTGTTAAATGTCTGTAACATTTCTGTAACATGTCTATAACATGTCTATCGGCTTCAAGGGTATTGGATTGTCGACTATTCATGTTAGCTTGTTGTTATTGTTACTATTTCTATTGCTATTGCCCCCTGTTTGTTTGTCTCATTGAGCAAACGGGGTTGTTGATATGTCTCTCCAGCATTTCAAACGGATTTGTTTGCTAAGTTTATGCAAGGACAAGGCTACCAGATTCGAGACGAAACCCTATAAAGTTCTTTGGTTACCGCCCTACGCCATCCGCGGTTTCTGTAATTGTCATTATGCCCCCGGGCCCAGGCACAACCTCCGTTAAACATACTACGCAGCGCCCACTAAAACCCTGGTGGCCCATTTGAATGTTTGTCTATAATATAAGCAGTTGGGGAAAACATGGGCTTCAGAGGGAGGGACTCTTCGTCCACCCACAGCCACAGTCAACCAAGCCCTCCCTTCGACCCTTTGTCCAGTAAGTGCTTTTCATGTTTCGAAGCGAGGTCTCTGCGTGCAGCTTGCCACTATCGTCATTATCTGCATTAGCATTATTATCGTGTAGGAACTTCATTAGCTTGTCTGCTGTCTTGGCTCGTTCAAAGTATCTATAAATATTTGCATTTATAAGTTCTTTGCCTTGCAGCGTATTTGTTGAGTTATTAACTGAAATTAAGAAAATTGAAAAACGTTCGTTTTTGTGGCAGAGCGTGAAATTGCCGCGAATTCCCTGACCCCGTTTCTTCCCCTCCCCTTCACTGCTGTCTTTCTTTTTCCTTCTCCCCCACAACTTACACTGCGACTTGTTTTACGGTCATCACAGATTCCATTGAAGAAGGGACCTATTTGTAATGTATGTATGTGTGTTCGCTCCGACAACAATGAAAACAGTAACATTTGGAATTGAAGACACATACTTTCATACATATGTATGTATGCTTTGAAAGCAAGCAGAAACCCCAAAAGGAGTTCGCAAGGCGCACATCGAAAGTTGAAGTGAAACCCATTAATATGTATGAAACTGTATATTCTACCCGTCCTTCGTTCAGACAGTGAAGTGTACTAAGCATAAAATGAACAAGTGAAGCAAAGTAAGGACCACTAACTTCTAAATTCCCTACACTCAATCACCGCTACGGGTAAAGGAAGCAACATTCGTGCGCTTAACATCCACTCGAGATACCAAATTTAGTCTAGTTTTTGCTAACAAAGTACGCAGATCACATTTACAAAGCAAATTGTTTATTCCCAACAAAACAAACACATATCGATATGCGAATTCTTCAATTTTCTTTAAATTAAACGGTATACTCTGTCCCAAAAAGGGATTGATTTGTTTGTGAGAGTCGCAGTAGATTTTTATTGTCTTTTATTATCTGTTATGATAAATAAAAGTAAAAAGTATTGGAGAATATATTGTATATTTCGTCCTATTCGCTTTATTCTTATTTTCTTACACTTTTTAAATATTTTCTATAATTTTATTAAAGTTGCCCTTATTATTTCGGTAATTATTATCCACTTGAGTGAACGTTAAGCAGCTTTAAGTTTTAACCAACAACGAAAAATATTATCGCAACACAATGTGGCAGCAGTAGCAACACCAACACCAACACAAACTCGCCCACCCTCCCATTCACACTTACACCGAGAAATGTTCGAGGAGCCGCCTGCAAAGAAGCCGTCAACCGTTGAATGTAAATGCCAGGCAGCCAAAAGATAAGCCACTACGAAGCCAGGCAAACAGCAGACAACCGGCAGAGTGGCACTCCTTTCCGGCTCCACGGAATTCTTACTTCACACACAGGGCGACTAAAATCAAAAGGGAAAATGATAAGATTTCAGAGTGTTGCCTACTTCAGACAATGGACATTATATTATTATAAAGGAAATGAAGTTTATAAAGGCGGTGGTGCTGCATGTTAATTAACATCACAAATATCAGTTAAGATCCTTTATCGAAAGTGTTACACTTCAGTGTCATTTCACAACTTTTGCCAATATCAATTCAAGTATTGTATATATAAGTATATATAAGTATATATAAGTTCTATTGTAGTAAGTTTTTAATTAAGGGAAATGAGGAACTTTAGAGAACATAAATATGTATATTAATTAAAGTTAAAGCAGCTAAACATTCTCCAACTATTCTTTTGTACCTTTATTTGTCATTAAAGCCTTATAACATATGTATTATCCGTAATAACCTTTATCACACACACGTAGCTGCCCCAACGGGTCTGACAAATGCTGAAATGAAGTTGAAAATATTTATGTGTCACAAAAGTAATCAATCTTTTATATAAATTAAGCGCAGGCCCTAAAATATGTTACACATCAGAGAGGAGAACAATATACACTCTTAATCAACGTCAACAGTTATTAAAACAATAATAATAAGACCTTTCGTATCTCAATGGTTTTTATTTCAGGGAGGATAACAATATACACTCTATATCATATATTTTAATTCACCATCAACAGTTATTAAAACAATAATAATAATACCTTTCGTATACCAAAGGTTTTATTCACGTGCAGATCATGATATGTGTAAGTCTTCACCGATTGTTGCAATTCAAGTGTAATAATACTTTAATCACATTTAAAACCAACAATTTCTGCAAAAGCATTCTTATTGACGACAGTTCGCAGTATGGGAGCAACGTCAACGCAATGTTCTTTTTTGAAAAGGAAAAACTTTTTATGAAAAGCCTCGTTACCCATGGGACGGCGCTCCCTTCTCTATCCCCTCTCTCTCTGTCTGTTTTGTCAAGCCATTCACCGTTATTGTTATTGATGTTGTTATCAATTGCAATTATTTTTGTGATTTACTCATTTTGCCTGCCTCTTTCAATGCCCTTTTTTGGTGTGTAATACCCTTCATTCAATGGCAATGGGTAAATTAGGGTAGGATAACATTCGGAATGTTTATAATATGAACAGCGAATTAAATTTTATAAAATCTTTAAAATTATTACTTAATATACATACATTTAATTATCATAACATTCGTTGAACCACATGATAACCAGTAAAAGGGTATAAAGTTGTCGGTATTCTGATGGTAACAATTCTTTCTTATTTTGTGGTAATTTCCTCGGGTCGTTTGCGGTTTTACAAGACTTTTTTAGCGAGGGATGAGCAGAGTGCGCTAAAAGGTAGGCAGATACCGTCGCAGAGGTGTCAATGGGCGGGGGAGGAATGGGCGGGTCTGGCTTATCCGAAATTTCTAGAGTTTTTGGTTTGGGCCACACGAAAAAAGTGCAAGGTTGGGGTAGGAAAAGCAGTTTGCATTATTGACAGTTGTTGTGGAATAATCAGATTTAAAACGACGCCGTTTTGTCGAGGTTTTGTTTTTTGCTTGAATGACAGGTCTCTCTCTGTCTCTTTCTTTCTCTCTCTCTGTCTATCTCTCTCTGTCTGTCTCTCTCTGTTTATGTCCTAGACTCACCCCTGAAATACTGCTCCTTTCGTTAGATTGTCAGCCACATTTTGTGAGGCTTTGTTCTGTGTTGGGTTTTTGTGCTCGCCTTTTATCACGTTGTCTTGTTGTGTTGGCAACACACACGCAATGATTGGCTTCAAAATTTAAGTAGCAATTTCCTGATGTTCCCTCTCATTGTTTTTACAGTTGCCACAATTTACGCAATTGCAAGCGCCTAAATACCCCTGAGCTCTTTTGATATTTTCATTTTCAAATTTCTGCATACCAAATCAATTTGATGGTTTTTTTTTCATTTTAAGTCTACTTGATTTAATGGAAAATCAAATTGTAATTTATTTATTTATTTAATGTTGAGCAGTTGACGCATGACATTTAAATATTAGAATTAATCACGTAGTATATATATCGAATGCATTCATGAATGAATAAATATGCCTTTAATGTAAGAAATATTTTGTATTTAATTAAAATAAATTAGTCTTAATTTACGTACTTGTATATTATAAATTCTTTAATTAAATTTATATAAATAAAGAAAGGCATAGTAATTTACGCAGTCTGCCTGGCATCAGACCTTTCCTTATAACAGAAATTCAACTGAAAACTTAAATATTCGATATTACGCTAAGGCACTTGGCTAACGTTACCTCATTACGTAGTTACGTGGTGATAACAGCGTGTGTAGCATCTAATTCTAGCCAACGCTTGTTAACTACGTAATGTGTATGTCGATTTTCAGCGTAATCACGTTCAACGTTATCCCCTGTTAGGTGTTGCCTGATGTCAGGTAAGCTTCTTTTAGCAGTTGCAGTGAAGGTTACCCTACTTTCTGTCTCCTCCACTTCCGGCTCCCAGTTGAGCACCTCACAAATACACACACACACGCACACACACTTACTTTTGTGGATTCGTGCATAATCAAATTAAATTTCTCATTGAAAACATTAAACTCATTACTTATGAATGGTTGTATAGAAAGTCTATGGAGGGAGGCAGGAGGTGGGCGGGTGTTTAGTGGCAAGGAGACTTCATCATGCCACCTAATAACTTGACCCACTTGAGAGTTATGTACATACTTTTTGCGTTGTTGGCGCCCGCTCACAATGCTCCTTGGTATGCAATCAGCCTGTCTTCCAGCAAGAGACGGCCACACATGAGCCGGTCTAATCCTTTCAACAGTCGACAAGGAGTCGTGAAGCAGTTTTGCATGTGTGCGACAAAGAGAGCGGAGGGGTGGTGGGGGGAGGGGAATGAAAGGGCTGGATGGCTGTGAAGACGAGGAATTTGGAAAATCTCAGCTCAGTGTCAGGTTGCACGTTGAAAATTTGTCGTCATCGTGTCTCGCACACAAAAATGGCGTTAAGCATAGAATTTTGCCAAGCAGCTGAAGTTGAGGCTGATAGAAAGAGAGCGAGTGTGCGAGGGAGCGAGGGAGCAAGGGAACAAGAGAAAGGGCAATACACACATGGACCCAAACAGAGAGAGAGAGAGACAAGTGAAGAGAAAGAGGGGCAGAGGGAAAGGAAGAGGGAAAGACAAACAAACGGGACGCGTCTTGGCTGCAGCTCAAGGATAAGACATGAAATAATAAATTATATTTGCGTGATTTGTGTTTAGTAGTTGCCTCTCTCCCACTGTAGTCACCTCTCCCACTGTTGTCGCGCCCATTGTCATTGCCCTTTGCATACGTATCTACATATATACGTATCTGCATCTGTAGTATCTTGTAATGCTTTAAATGCTAAACATAAATTTCTAATTTAACTTGCGTCGGCGGCCTTGGCTTGTTTTGTGCTGCGTTGCGTTGCGTTGGCTTTCGTTGTTGTTTTCTCGTCCTCCTCCTCTTCGTCGTCGTCGTCGTCGTTGTCTTCGCATTAGCAAAGAGTGCGCAATTCTTTCTCTCTGGCGTGCCGCTCACTGGAATGTTGCGCAGCGACGCGTTGCCAGGGCGTATGTGCGCTAAAGAGCGTGCGCCTTGCGACTCTCTTCGCTGCTTAAGGGTTGACATTATTTGCCGAATGCTTTTCTCAAAGCAAAATATGCTGACTTGCCAATATTTTCTTCTACTTCACAGCTCACACATCTCTCTTCTGCCTCTTCCGAGCATGCAATTTTTCTCTCGCTTTTCACATCAATAGACACACAACACACACACACAGACACACGTGCAATCGCAAATGTATTGTACATTGAGTAAATCAAAACAGCATTAGTTGTGCTTTTGACTAACGAAAGGGTTACGTAGCAGTTGAAAGTCTCGAGTACCCAAAGGAAAACGGCGAAACTCTCTGAACGTAAACAAAAACAGACGGACACAGCTAGTTGGACACGCCGAACAAGAACATATATACTGTAACGTGTATATACTATATGAGCTGATTATGTTTTTGTTTCAATCAAATGTTTGATCGGCGAATTCTTGTTTATCCTAGATAAAATATATAAAAATATATTAAATTTAATATAATAAAATATAAGTGAATGTAATATTATTGTCTTAATTCATTTAATTTATTATTTGTAATATACTTTTATTAGAATTAATAAGTTGACTGCTCAGACTTTTAGAAAATACATATTAAAACCCATTTTTAATGGTCAAAGGTTATAAAAATGTCTTTTATATTTAATCCTCTAATTAATACAGAATTTAAAAAGAGGTTAGTAAGCGGCACATCTAAAATATAAATAAGAACCATTAGGTATATAAAACCAAACTTCAAAGGACTACAAATAAACAGAGTAAAGGTTATACAGGATACTTCGTGTTAGGTTAGATTATACAGATAATGTATCAAATGGATAAAGAGACATGACTGAGTGCCATGCCTCCTTTAGCTTGTTACATACACTAAAACAAAGCAAATACACCCTTTTCAGACAATTTTCATAGTTCCGTGCGTACAATTAACCTAATGAAAGCCAATTAATTTCTCACCAAGCCTACGCAGAAACACAGAGCTATTAACATGAAGATACTATAAAGTATTGTGGATATTATAAAGGCTTTGTAGGTATGCAATTAAATGTAGAGCTCAGTTCAGGAATTGAAGAATACTTAGTTATAATTCCCAACACAATTTTTGCAGATCGCACTTTTCTATTGCATGGATCAACTTAAGCTAATCGGAAAACAAACAATAAATTTGGCCACGGTTGCCGAGTGAATGCATAAGCAACCCCCGAACTCCAAATTCCATGCTCATTCTTCTCATTGAGCAACCCTGCTCACAATGCAACCGCAGCATCAATGTGTGTGTGTGAATGTGCGCATTGCCAATGATTTCTCTTATCACTCGTCCTTTTTCGAGTTGCTTTTTTTTTGTTTTCGTATATGTATTTTTGCCAGACTGTTACTATTTTCGGATACACATCGTCATCACCCCTCATGCCTGTTCGCTCGTTCTTTCGCTGCTGGAAACCGTCAATTGTGTTTGTCTTTAATGATGTTTAGGCGGGACAAAGGAAAGTATTTCCAGGTTATGCTGGAGTGTATTCTATTCTTTGGCACTTCTGCCTGCAATTTCGAATCCCACTACTTGGCTCTGAGCACATGGGTGCATATTTACACCCATACATAGCATATACACATATGTATTTATAAATCAGAGGGAGTTTTCATGGATTAATGTTTCACTCTCAGCGGATGCTGAGTGTGCGTGTGTCGTGTCGTGTCCTGCCGTGCTGAGTGTCGAGCGTGGAAGACAATGACTGGGCTAATTGACCTATTGACTGGAGAGAGAGAGAGTCCAGTCTGCAGACTGAACACGAAGCTAAAGCTATAAAAAATAGTACTTACAAGTGTGGGTACATTAATGTGTATTGTGGGTAAATTAAATTGGCATAATTTCAATCAAGTTTTCAATTATTTATTATACTTTGTATTGCATATGTATATGTATTTAAACTGAAACTGAAATTGAATATTCTCCACTTGTTAATTTAATTATTAAACATAACTAATTTATTAAATATAATCAAGTTAAAGGATTTGATTAGTTTTATTACCAGCTAGTGAAGTGCTGTACAAGTTGCTATAAAATTTCACATTTGAGTTGGTCGTGTGCATACATAAATAAATATGTATGTAGGGATGTATGAATGTGTAATAACATGCAAATCTCCGAAGGCTATCACTTGCTTACAAATATTTTGCTCGCATTCACCTGCTTGGGGCACAACAGGTGTGCCCTTTTGTAGTGCCTCCTGTGGCAGCGACGCAAACAGCAGTGGGCAATGCCAGGCCCTCCCCAGGCTAGGCAGGCAGGCAGGCATAACATCAGCTGCAGGGGGGCACGTTAGAATGTGTTACACTACAGTTTTTGATTGATTTTGAATGTATGTATGCGTGTATGCACACACACACACACACACAGCAAAATTAGCACATGTGTGTGTGTGTGCAACGCATGAAAGTACAACTAAGAAATTTTATGAAATAAAACAGTTTGTCTTTATACTTTATTCCACTATAAAGTTTATACATACAAATGCAAGAGAACTTTATGTGCAAACATACAAACATACATATATACATGTACTTAGTGCGTATGTACATATGTATGCATGCATGTATGTGACTATGGTATGTTCTTTTGAGGCAGGGGACAGAGACGAAGGTTCCTTGATGAGATGGCGACGTGAATGCCGACAAAGGCGTGCACGACAAAAACAAAATAAAGCCGGCAAGCAATCGATAGATAGAAAGAGCAAAGAGCGAAGAGCGAAGAGTGCCAACAGGAGAGAGTGGAAGTGACAGCGAGACTCTCACTTGGAAGTCTGGAAGTGGTGGCCAATTGAATGCAAGCATCCGTTTTTCCTCTCTCGTTATTGCACATTCAGTTTGCGAGAATTTGTCGTTGGCATTAGACGTGCGTGGTGAAATATGTGCTCGCTCGGTATAGTACAGCGCTGCGCGTAAAAGGCTGGAATAGATTTTTTCAGGTAGTGCCGTTCTTGTGGAAATCGTTTGCGTTTAGCTAATTACGAGTTTTTCTTGTGGCAACAAAAACACCTTTGTGCAATTTGCCAGCAATTGGCGCGGAAAGAGAAAGAGCAAGAGAGAGAGAGAGAGGACCAATTAAAAAGTTTGGCCCTTGCATGTTACGCATGCAATTACAAAGGCAAATATAATTTGTAATTTTTTGTCG
This sequence comes from Zaprionus davidi, assembly GCA_018903715.1. Taxonomy (NCBI): domain Eukaryota; kingdom Metazoa; phylum Arthropoda; class Insecta; order Diptera; family Drosophilidae; genus Zaprionus; species Zaprionus davidi. Next base: position 246,443 of record JAEIGL010000011.1, read on the forward strand.
CCCTTCCGTCTCCCTATCTCCTCGTCTCCCCATCTCCCTGTCTGCCAGCCTGTCTGTAAGTGTGTAATTGTGTAAGTGACGGTGAGTGTGTGTGATAAATTGTGTTAAATCAATTGTGAGTAAACAGCAACAACACTACGAGTACATTACTCCCAACGAGTCGCAGACTCCGTTTTCGTAGCTGTTTTCTGTGCGCGCAATTTCCGGTTTCCATTTCCTTCGTGTGACGTTCGCGTCCGCTGCTAAAAGTTCTGGCAATAGGCTTTGCTCCCCAAATTTGTCAGCAAGAAGAAAAGTGTTAATTTACTCAGATTTCTATAAAAAGAAAGTGGTGAAGCCCCGTGAAGTGTTAAAGATATATAGTATGTGCATATTTATGTAAATATGAATGTTGGCCTGAAGTGTTAAACCTTCTCAGAGCATTTTATAGTCCATTGTGATCATAATAATCAAGAATATAATATCAACGAAGCTTTATTTTGAGCCTGGCACTTGTTAAACAGAGTACAATTCTCATCGGGGCATCAGCTTGTGTTGCTCAACACTAATTCTCACCGATACAGGATCCAGAAAATACGTAAGTAAACCCACAAAATCATTTAAGTATTGGTGCATTTTTATTTGGCTGTAAAAAGGCCAAAATCGAATAACTCATAAAATTATCTCGTTAAATGTCCAATGTTCTTAAAAATCAAGAAAGTTTTCCAAGTTTTATACTACTGAAAAAACGAATGAATCATTCATTACCAACTGAATCCAGCCTGAGTTTTCAACTGGTCGAGAGCAATATGAATAAAAACTCGAAATGATGGAGATATAATTCTTATAACTGTATAAGGATTTATTTATGCAAATAAAATTGAATTGATAAACACAATTAATATGATATACGAGTAAAATATAATTGACAAAGTTTACTTTTGGCACCGGACTGCAATCCAAGTTGTTATACGAGGATGATCATATCGATTGATCGTTTACTCCGATTAAGATCGATTTAAGGCGCCAAAATAATGACATTGCAAATTTTAAGCTGTTATATTTTATCTCTAACTTCAATCGGTATATTTACAGTTATGTATATAATAATCTTATCAGATTTATTTGTGTTATGCTTAGTTTGGATATGACTTATGAGACAGGTTTGCGTTGCAACAAACTGACAACCTTTCAGATTGGACTATCCTGTTGATAGTGATCAAAAGTATTTTACAGGTGCGTAGATGCACCTTTAAGTCCGTTAAAATTAAAATACACTGTGCAAGACATACCAAAATGGCGCAGGCAATAAAGAGCAAGGTGCCATTAGAGATTTTTACGCGCCAGTGTGTACCATGAACAATGGAATCAGCAAGCTTGGAGGTAAGGAGGTAGGGTAGAGGCAGGATATGTGGAATAATGTGTACTTGGTACATAAAAGTAGCACGAGCATGTCGCATTGTTAGCACAGCCATTGCACTTTTGGGAAACGGAGTTCATTTAGTGTCATAAAAGCTTCTGTTTTGAAAAGCTCTAAAATTATGGGTATGTAACATTAAATACATAGTTCAGAGCAAGTAAGAAAGCACCTTCTTTGAAATAAATTTAGTTTTACTATAAGTTCGATTATGATATGTTTAATAATAACAATATTCGGTTTAAATATTCGTTACATGATACAAAAGTTCGAACTGGCTTGTTCCAACTTATATACAATAAATATTATACATATAAGAAACTTGTATTCCAAGTTGCATCAAGGTAGATGAGACACAAGTTTGCAATAGCCAAAAAGAGGGATCGTAGCTGATCATCGAGTCGAATATGTCTACTTCTTAACGTTGGCTGCTCAAAATACTTTCTACAGGAGTATAAAAATCTAATGCAGTAACGTAAGAAGTAATAGAAGGTGTGACAGATCACGCAAAGTAAATATGTAAGTGTTGATCCATTATATTGTAGTTTTTATACTATGCAGTGTTGCCCATTAGGCTTACCAAGATAGTTTAAGTTTAAAGTAAGTTTTCTGGAATTGGGGAAGGGTATTTTAAAGTCGAGATGCTTAACAGTTACTTTACTTTGCTTGTTATTCATGAATCTTTATTATGACATTTGCGTCAACTTTCGCAGCCCCCTCACCACCCCCTGTTTAGTAAACAATAATCGTAATCACAGTGCTAGTCGCCGTCGCACTTACCGTCGCATTTACCATTGCAGGAAAAATGAAATACATACTCACAAAAACACAAATGGGAATGGCATACTCCACTCATTTAATGTTTTCTGTTGTCTGTTCTGCGTTTTTAGGTTTCTTCGCATGCTTGTTTACAGACAGACAGGCTGGCACCCGGCTTTATAACTGCACTATGGTGAAAACTACAACTTTTGGTGGAAAAAACACAGTTTTTAAAAAGCTTTTATAGTATACTGTTTGTCTTGGAAAGAAATTACATCAACCGACAGTTTTTTTATCAGTTATACGATATATCGGTTAAATACATGTTATAAAAGAAAGAAACAACTTTTACCTTAAAATTAGACAGTATATTTCTATAGTCCTGTCCTTAATTATTGAATTAACACAATACATTAACATATTTCGAAAATGTAAACAATATGAGCCACAAAAAATCATAATTTGTCCCATAGTTTCCCACCTGCACAGACACTTGCCAGTCTTTTGTTGTCGTTGCCGTTTTGTATGTTTTGTTGGTATTGTTTAAAATTGCAAAGAGAAAACATACATTCAGGCCCCCGAATATTTAGTGCAGCCTCTTTTAGATAGCAAGCGCTAACGAACTTGAATGCAAATGCTCCCCTCATAACTCACCTGTCGTCTTATATTCCGCGTTCCTTTATTGTTAGCATTTTTAACAGTATTATATGTAGGGGTAGTCGGCATATTTAAGTTATTGTGGATATTTGTCAATGTCTGTATGCTTTGCTAATGGATATCATTTATGTAATGAATATGCATACACATGTGCCTTGCGTATATATTTCATATTTTTACATTCAAGCTTTCGTAGATCCCCAAAAAAATAAGGTAATTTTCAAATTTTTTTTGGCGTTTGCGAAATTCTCCCAGACACACATCTGTGTTGTGCACAGGGTGCAATTCGTAAAAATCGATAAATGACACGCATACATGCTCGTTTGTGTCTGCTGTGTGTCTGTCGATGGTTAGGCTCTCAGTATTATATTTTGCTATGCTACTACCAAGCACAAATTTGGCAAGAATACAATAGCTACAGATTGAGGGTGAGAGAGACAGAGATGAAGAGACGCTGAGAGGCAGGAGTAAGGGGGATGGCACCTAACTGCGTAAATACATCACCAGATTTGCCTCCAACTATTAAAACAAGGCTTTTATGGGGTATGTGGTACTTAGCAGGAGGAGACATGGCGACGATGCATGTTACTGCTTCGGTTACAAGACTTCGCACGTATTAGTAACACATTGACATTTTATATACCCAATGCTGAAGTTAAAAGGGTTCTATGGTACAGCTTATCGATGTTTCTCAAATTCTATTCTATAGCTATGTTTCATACGAAAGGATATAACAAGAGCTGTAGTTAATACGTTTGGAAAATTTGTTTTATACATAGTTCTTTTAAACTTCCAATGATACGTCTGTACGATCTGATCGCAATTCTGTAGAAATGCAATGCAATGCAATATAATGTTAACCATTAGCCATTCTCAATTTTCGTTTGAAAGTTACTTACTTAACGCCAAAGATGTGGGTAAAATCAGCAATCTAGGGATACACTAAAAATTCTTTTAAATCACAACCATTTTTAGAAAAGGCGTGTAACGCGAAGGTCTTTAATATTTCCAAGGCAAAAGCATTACCGCCTAACGGAACCGTTCGCAAATGAACAACATTTGGTCCTTCCCCATTGCCTCATCAACGCCTTCGTCTGCATCACGCGCCAAGAAGTAGGCAATAAGCGTCGTGCGAATGAGTGAGTGAGTGTGTTTCTGTTTGTGTATGTGTATGTGTTTGTGTTTGGGTGTGTGGTACAAACATTTTAGCGTATTTTTATTACAAACGCAGGCTGTGTATACGGTTGGGTGGGTGTGCCTGTGTTTGGGTTTGTGTGTGTGTCGACAAGCTTATTGCTGAATTTATGAAAATTTTTGCCTTCTGACATGGGAAGCTGGTTGGAGGGGGCTATGAGTGTTGAACAGAAAACATTAGCACCCAATAGAATGCGTGTGTGTGTGCCAGCCGACAATGGTGTGTAGGCATGTGTGTAACCCCCCAACGGATGTGTATCCTGTCTGCGTGTGGCCTCAGCTGTCGGGATACTGATGCCGATAGCGACGCCGGCGTCGACGTGTCGTTGCCAACGCCACCACCAATTTGCTGCTTGACATCTTTAAATTATTGAGGTTCGTTTGGGGTCACAAGCACTTTTATAATGAAAGTCTTCGGGTCTTAGGGTCCTCCATTTGCCACCAGTGTGGTACAGTTCAGCTTATTGTTTGACTGCGTGGTTAAAGGTAAATTAAAATATTTCTTAAATGAAATTAACACATACATATATTAGGCCTTTGTGGCATAGTATACCTTAAGGCATTTCTTTGTATAAAATCTCATCCTACAATTGCGTCGTAAAACCAATCTGTACACACAGTTTCCCACTGTGGGGAGTTAACTGCAGTAGCAACTTAACCTAACTGTTCCCGTAATGGCTTATCGACCCACCGCTGATTAAGTACTAGGTCCGTGCTCTGACGATACACTTACAAAATCTTTTAGTATCATATATGTATGTATTTCGAGAAGATTCAAGTGTATTAAAGTTAAAAACAGTATATTGTATCACAGTTACAAAGGTTTTATCAATCATTTTGTATATAATAAAAGTATGTAATAAACAGATGAAAACAGACCCGGCTTGATGTGACTTATTTACAGTATGCAAAAATCAGAATGATAAGCATGTGTGTCGAGTTTCATCAGAGTATACAAATATTTAATGTGCTACTTTACATTGCAAAAGAAATAAGAGTCGTTAAACTTACATATACATATGTTTGTAAAATTTATTCAGAGCAAAACGCATAATACGGCAATATGGTATGTCGAATTTTTAGTACCGTTGCCTGCAATAGTAAAAAGATCTGTGAAGAGTTGTGTTGCTTTCTTTATATCCGTCCTTGTGTTTTGTTCTTTCCATCCTTCCTTGACCCACTGTTGAGTTTGCATTATATGTACCTCTACTGTGCCGCCTTTTATTATGCAATAAACATTACTTTTACGGATTCTTTAAATATTTTCCATGCGCCCTACTTCTCCTGTTCACACACTGAAACCTTCAACGTATGTGCTAGTTTGCTATTGGTTTTCTTTTTTACTGCACTTATTCTTGTCATTCTTAAGATTTGCTAGCTTGCAAAGAAAATGTATGCAAAGTATGATGAGGAAAGCAAATTAGCAGGGTGGCGTTGAAATTTATTTAAAGATGCCTAGAACAATGCATTAATGAATGCAGTAATCCTATTAAATACACTACAACGGCAGCATACTTAGAAGAACAGAAGAAGTGACAGGGGTATATAAGGAGGAAGATAGACACTTTAGGAGAAAGTAAACACACTTAACACAAACTTTATCTGCGTATGGTTTACAAAGACCTTCATCCCACTGTTCAAACAGACCAAAGAAACGGTCTTACAAAACTCAAAAGATACTTGTAGGGACTGCTAAAGTTAGTAAACCGTTTTTAAAAGTCGAAGAGTATAAGAACAAACACAAGGGATTTGATTTAAAATGTTTCATTTTACTTTATTATACAATTTTAAGGTAAATGTACTTCTGGTTAAAATTTAACGTTGATTGCTAGTCTAATCTACGTTTATCAACTAGATGAGGAAAGAAGGAACAATTTAACCTTGTATTGCCAAGTCTTCAATCGTATTTTATTATGTGTTCATTACGTTAGTTGGGTGAACGTGAGAATCAAACGAACCTGTTCAGTTCTTTTGTGATGCCACTCATTTGCATTTTCTCTGTATTTGCCTTTGGGTCCAGGCATTTTTTGTTTATTTTTTTTGTCGTTCTTCTATTTTGTTCATTCATTTTGTCTGCCTTGACTTCGCTATGCGCCGCATTTTTATGCGTTAGCAGAAATTCAATTCATTTTAATTTCTGCTTTTAACATAAAAAATTTCCAATTCAATTTGATGACTTTATTCTCTGTTCTACCACGTGGCTTGTTCAAATAAATAAGAATTCCACAGTTGAGTGTACTCGGCTGTTATATACTACTTGATCGACTGCAAAATTATTTCTAAAAAATATATAACATCTCTATTAAGCGTATTTTTTATTGCATAAATTCAGGGGGCCTTGGAAATCTGTACCCACTAAAACTATTTATCAAATAACTTCTATATTAATTATCCCAAAAAAGAAATCAATTAAACGTATTGTTGTGCCTCGTGGCTTTCTGTTTGTTACATATAATCATAGTCGATTGACACAGAGTTATAGTGTTAGTAAGGGAAGCTACAATTATGCTACTTTTGATGTGTTTAGCTTGTTAGTTGTTGATATTGAACCGTTCATATAGAGAGTTCATTTATTTAAGTACTGTATAGATTATTACAAACTTTTTAATTCATTGCCGTTTCTATTCCTTCTCTTTTTCTATATCTGCTTTGCTTTTATACTAAGCAATTAAGTAAGATTACTTTCGTTCTATAATACAAACCTCTTATATATGTGAGTAATGTATGTTTGTATGTATGAGCTGACAGCTGTTCTTCCTAAATTTTCATTCGGGCTTAGTGGCAGCTGCTTTATTCGAACTGCTTGTGCAGATAAATAAAACCATTGCTTTAATATTTGCTTTTAATTAAATTCCAGTTCTCTCTACAGTGCAAACGAAGAAAAACAGAAAAAAAAATATTTAGAATTTTCGCACAGTAAGAATGAGATAAACTTTGTAAGCTGATAAAATGTACTTAATACAATTTCAGAATGTAACCACTTACGTGGCATTGAATGAGTCTGTGCAGCATTTCGCACTTTATGTACAGATGCAAAGTTATTTTGATGACTGTACCTGGTTTTTGCAAAGCAGCCGATTTTTTTTTATTTGCCGAAAGTTCGTCCACTTTGCTATAAATAAACAAATGAAAAAAAGCTACAACCGAACGCACCCGATAGTAAGATACCCATGCAACTCCCAAGAGCAAATTCAGTTCGAATTTATAGATTGTATATCTTATTTTAGCATCTTAAATAATCTAGGGAAATTCAACTCGAATTATTTTCGACTCTCAGAGAATAAATGCCTAACTCTTGTTATCTGATTAGGAATACATATAGTACTATTCTTTATGTCTTCGGCAATGTCCTTGTGCATTACAAAACTTAAGCCAATAGGAATAGTAATGGTGTAAATAGCGGCGCAATTCCTAAAATTTAGAGCTTACTTGGCGCAATGAACCAATGTGCGTTGGTCCTTGTGCATTTTGAGATTTATGTTGCAATGTCCGTGAACGCATGACCTACATACATATACTACTGCAATAAAATAAATTACTTCACTTATCTGAATAAAAAGATAGGTACAAATATATGTGTATATACCCTGTACATACTTTTTATATACATACAACCAAAGTGTAAAGAGACTTCTGATTCATATACTCTACAGAGGGTAAAGAAATTGTTTGAAAGGAAGGTATTAGAATGGTATAATTATTGAATTATCCCATTTTATGTCTTTGTCCAAGATCAGGAACTTTGTGATTATAAATCTTAAAAAGTTTAATATAAATATATTCCGCATGACAATTGGTCTTATCACAAATATGAATAATATTAATACAAAACTGAGATTGGTGAAATAGAATAAACATTTTCTTAAACTTGCAAGTGTCCATGAAAAAACCTTTGACATGGCGAAAATACGTTTTTTCTTCTTTTGCTTGGGCGCACACATTTGCAGCGCCAGGGAATATGGCAGTTCGCCGATGCTGACTTCACTGTTCATTGCAATTCCGATAATTTTGCAAACACACACACATACTCACATACAAACACACAGTCTTTGCAAGTAAGCAGACTGCTGCTATGTGTCCTTCGATTTCGTTCTGAAGGAACGACAAGAAAATCTGGCTCAAACTGTAGCCCGACCTCGTTGAATTTGCCGTGCACAACGAATTTTCTTGTCATATTTTCAATTTGTGTCGCTTCGCTTGGCACCCACAACTTATGGATGCCAGATTCTGCGCTGCTTTTCGGCCCAAGTTGACAATGGCGATAAAAGTGTTAGCAGGGATTATAACAAGTACAAATTGTCTGTTCCGGGTCAATCAAGTATTCGACTAGCATTGCAATATTTCACCTTTCACTGTTTTGCTTTGCAGTGTTGTATGACACGGCAAGTGGACCTTAGTGAATGTCTTTGCATTTGATTGGCAGACAGAATGAATGTGTACGTATGTCTTTGTTAACTATTTGGTCTAAGCTTTCGTTTTCAGGAAAGAGATTAAAGGCTCTTCGACCATTGCAGATAAAGACAACTCGAACCTCATTGTATGTTATGCATAGTTTAAGATCTTTTGAACAGCATCAAAAGTCTGGTCTGTTTATCCTTGTCTGTGTGTCTATCTATTCATTTGACTATAAACTAAGAGTATGATACGACAAATACCATATTTGTAATATGTATGTAAATCATTTAACACACCTTTCATGGTTCATACATGTAATAAGTTGATTAAATTTAATTAACCATCTAAAATATTTGTTTTAAATATAAAAATTGTTATTTCATGTTTCAGATTCCGCTCATACGCTTTTAAGTGGGCTTAAAAAATCAGCGAGAAAAATACACACAACTTTATTGAGGGAAGTGATGAAGTCATGAGACCGACATTCGACCGACGCCTTTGGATATTATTGATCATTATTTTAATACAATGTAAGTACTGTCCACTGCAGTTATATAGAGTAATTCTAATGCATTAAAGTTTTATTTCGACAACTTTCTTGACATTTAAAGAATTTAACAATTGGGTTCAATGTGCAATGTGCGAAAAAATAAATGTAAAGATAATCGCAGTCAGTCAGGTCAGATTAATTATGTATGTGGCACACACACAATGCCGACGTTGCCGGCCAAGCTTAATTCTTTGCTCCCCACTCAAAGTCCGTGACTCAGCTCTTGCCGACCCTCAACAGCTTAATATTTAATGCCACAAGCAGCAAACCAAGCCATTTCTTTTATTTAATGTGCGTTTGGGGATTGCTTATACGAAGGAGACAACAGCTTACTTCCGCCGTTTGTTGAGCAAATAAAATTGTGGAATATGACAGGAGACGTAACTTAAAAGAACAATGTTGTTGTTGTTCCAAAAAAAAAATAACTATACTTAATTCATTTAGCAAAATCCCTAGTTAAGATAAGTAAACTATTGAGGTAAATCCGCTTAATAACTAACCTTAAAGCTACAAGGGTATGTATAATTTGTATACTACTTTTTGACTCCCATTCGGCTTATTAGTCGGATACACTTTTCTTTGATAAGACTTCTAGATTTAAACAAGTTATAGTCTTATTTCAGTGAAGCTAGAACTAACAAACTATGAATGTAACATAAATTGAGAAGAGCTTAAACAGTTTAATGCATTTTTGTAAGCTAACCCGCGACGTTGTTAAGCAATGCCCGGCATATCCGACTACCAAGCACACATAAAACGGAAACGGAAATGGGCCTTCAAGAGTTGTAATCTGAATGCGTAATTTTGCGTGTGATCTGGGTGCCAAAATGGTGCAACACATGCCGGCCAAATGGCGGCACCACTGCCACTACCACTGCCACCCTTTTCGACTAGTGCCGCTCCCACCCTCGTTGTTGCCGTTTTTTGTGTGGCACATGTTCCATTGCGGTACGCCTTGGAATTTCACGCGTTTATTCGCAAAGATTACGAAATGCGCCGGGTGCCTGCTATGTTTTGTATGCATTTCCTGTGGGCTGACGCCATGGCGTTTTCTTTTCCTTCCTTCTATTCCCAACTGTTTTCATTGTCATCCAGCTGTCTACCGCTGCTTTTTTGTACAGTTTGTTTATCCAAGTGTCTACTCATCTACTTGTTGGCCCGCGCTCTTCCCACTAACTTTTTATACATGCAAAAGTCTGTGGCATACAGCTTGGGAAAACACACACACACTTTGACTCTCGAGCTTGTTCGGTAGTGACATCCAAAATATTTTAGCATAAAAATATTTTTCCACCATACTAGGCATACCAACTGCAAGAGTCCTTGTGCCACACACCCATTCGCCAGGATGCAGTCCAATCAAATTCTACTTCACCTTCTGTTGGTTTTTACCAATTCCGATTAATATATGCAATTTTTCAATTGTATGTACAGAACAGACATGTTTGTATACCCTTATACAGTTTTCATAAAGTTCGAAATCCTTGAAGATCTTTGGATCACACTTTAACAATGTGCTTACACTCCTGACTATACTTTGACGTTCAATAAACTTGTGTGAAAGCAACTACGTAAAGAAAAGTAAAATCTGCCATTTTGTAAATATGTCAAAATTAAATAAATTAAACTCCAAAATTTGTTGTCTTAAAATTACTATTTTTGCGCATAAAATTCTCAGAATATACAAAGGTCATTCAGTATGTTCTGCTATCGATATCCTATAGTTTCTTATTGCAACCCTTTATTAAGAGAGTTTCCCGTATTGAGCGAATATATTGACCGTACGCAGCTTTTGAAAATATATAAAAACAAGATAAAAACAGATTTGCAATACAGTAGAAAGCACACAGGATCTTCTGAAAACGATAATCCATGCGACGTTTACATTAAAGCGTTGGAAAAAGTTGAGAAGGAACAAGAAAAGAAACGCGCATGTTTACAAAAAAAGAAAGATAAAGAAAGGCTTCTTAGTTACGAGAGTGAATGTATCAATGAGCAAGCAAAATGTTGGAAAAAACAATTGAAGCAGTTGCCAACTACGGATCAGAAGAATAAAGATTGTTTGAATGAAGCTGTGTCACAAGACATTCAGAAAATATGTAAACAATCGGCGAAAAGAAGGTTTGATCAGGAAAAGAAAAAAAAACGGGATCTTCTCGTGTCAGCTGAAATAAAAAGGATCAGGGCTTTAATGGTAAAATGCGAAGAGATGAGGTCTGACAAGGATTCAATGGAGACAGACGACGAGATATGGGCCATATGTACAAAAAAGGAACCAAAAAAGGAACCAAAAAAGGATCAACAAAAAAGTAAAGAATCCTTAAAGGATCAACAAAAAAGTAAAGAAACCGTAAGTGATGAAAAAGTGAAGGCGCAAAAAAAAAATCGGTTCAAGATACAGTTAGATAAGTGCATGAAAGATCAATGGGATAAAGTCTCCGAGTATAAGCAATCGTTTACTGCAGAGGAACTACTTAGCATAGAATGCGATCGAAAATGCCTAGAAAATCTATTTTTGCAGTCGTGCAAAAAGAAAGCCTTAGCAAAGAGTTGTGCGGCAAATAAAAGTGAAGGCAAAAAGCCCCAAATTATGGAAGAAGAGAGAATTTCTAAGATGGAAAATAAAAAGGATAAAGCTCTTCTGCAGCGTGAAATAGATCGAGTAAAAAAGCAGCATCTGCAAGAATTTTGTAATAAAGAAGCTCCCATAAAGCAACCGTGTGATCCGTGTGACCAACCTGAACCAGTAAACCACCCCAGAATAACGAAAGAACAACTAGATATTTTCAAAAAAAATATAGACGAATTCCGTACATGTGTTTATAGAACTCTTCCGAATCAAGATTTTCAATGTGGCAACAAAGTGTCCATCATAGGTGGGGGGCCTATGGGTGTAGGATGTGCCGTTGCCTTAATCTCAAAAGGTATATCCCATGATCTAGTTCTTGTTGACAACAACAACGAATTGCGTAATTCGGAACACTCGGATCTAATGTGTGGAACATCCTTCCTATTACGGAATTGTCATATTGAGAAAAGTTCTAAATTGGACTCAACAAGCAATTCTAGAGTTGTTGTAGTAACAACGGGTTCAAAAGTAAAAGATAAAGATACGAAATCGAAAGTGGCCATGAAAACGGCTAAGATTATTAAGGAAATTATGCCTGAACTTGTTAAACAAAGTCCCAAGGCAGTATTTCTTATCGTTGCCAATCCTACAGATATTATGACCTGGTTTGCTCGTAAAGTCACTGATCTACCCTGTGAAAGGTGTTTTGGCACTGGCTGTCATTTGGATTCCGCTCGTTTTCGAATGCTTATCGCGCAAATGATAGGCGTATCCAAGCATTCTGTAAATGGTTACATCCTTGGAGAACAAGGTTGTAGTTCAGTTCCTATATGGTCTGCAGTAACTGTGGGTGGCACTCAACTTCAAGCTATTATCCCAGAAATAGGAACCAACGATGATCCGATGCATTGGTCGAATGTACACAGAGCTGTTGCCGTAGCAAGTGAAAGGGTAAAGGAAGGTAAGGGTTGTACGAACTGGGCACTTGGCGTAACTGTAGCGGACGTTATCTCCGCAATATTTGAAGATAGCCATCAAATAATGACTTTATCAACGAACGCCCAGGGTACATGTGGAATAGACCAAGAAGTATTTTTTTCTTTACCTTGTATTGTTAATAAATGTGGATTGCATGCCGTCGTAAACCTTCAGATTACAGAATGTGAGCGCAGTTTGCTAAGGAAATCTGCTGAAACTTTAATTGAGGCTCAATGCAAAATAAAGAATCTATTGTGAAGCAAGCAACACCGATGTCAATCCTTCTGAAGGACCATTGTTTTTAGATGTTGAATGACCTTTTATATATATTTCTTCCGTAAAATATAAAAATGTATATTTTATTTTGCAGGGGAATGCAGGGGAATTTATAGGTATACTTTTGATGTTTATACCCTTGGACAATTGAAAATAGTCAAAAAAGGGTATACTAACTTTGTGGAAATGTATGTTACGGGCGCAAGGAGGCGTGGCAGACCCCACACACTAGCCTTGCTCAGCATCACTAGCCTAGTCGATTGAGCCATGTCTGTCAGAGTGAACACACAGATCTCAGCTATTTTAAAAGCTAAAGATACCAAACTTGGTATGAAGGTTCTTGGATTCTATGCGCAACGCAAGTTTATTTCAATTATTGTGTACCACGCCCCCGTCTCGCAAATCAATAATTTAATTTCTATATTTCAATTTTTCGATTTATTTCGTATTTCGTAGTTGATTGAAATATCTACGTACCCTCCAAATCAATCAATCAATTCAATCCAATCGGACAATAAACACAAGTTATTCAAGAAAGTATGAGCATAACATCAAGATAACAAAGGAGGCATTTGAACATAAGTCAAAGCCTTATCCCAATGTCGAGCGCGCTCGACTGTTGCTCTCGTTTTGGATTGAAGCTTGAAAAGTACAAATTATTGGTTAAAAATTATGTTTTCTCGGCGCTTAATAGTCCCTTGCTCAAAACTTTTATCTTCCGTGGTAAATAGGTGCCCAAGGCAATGGCATCAGAGAAGCTGTTGTAAGCTTAGCGACGATAATTTGTTGACAGCATTCCAGAATTGCCTGTACAAACGATTGCAAAAACAAGAGTTCGTACTAGGAAACAAGGTTTCTATTATAGGATGTGGAGCAGTAGGAACGGCGATTGCCTTTGGGTTGCTAACCAGGAGAGTGACGAATAACATAGCACTCTATGATATAGATTCGAAACGGTGTAATGGAGAGACCTTGGATTTGATGCATGGATCGGTTTATTTAAAGGATTGTAGTGTTGAAAATGTCGAGTGCATCGAGGGTATCAAAGACTCCAGAATTGTTGTATTGACCGCAGGGGCAAGGCCAAAGCCTGGTGAGACGCGTCTTCATGTGGCCCAAGGTACGGCGGATATTATCCAGAAGATTATGCCAGAACTTGCTAAGAACAATCCCAACGCAGTTTTTATCATTGTGGCCAATCCTGCTGATGTGATGACCTATGTCGCTCGCAAGTCGGGAAATCTGCCTTATGAACAATGCTTTAGCACTGGTTGTCTGTTGGATACTGTTCGCTTTCGATTATGCATTTCTAAAATTCTAGGAGTATCTGCCCGATCGGTGCATGGCTATGTTTTAGGGGAGCATGGAAATAGCTCAGTGCCTATTTGGTCTACGGTCACCGTTGGAGGAACTCGGCTTCAGACACTTCAACCGACCATAGGCACCAATGAGGATAATATGAATTGGTCGGTGGTACACCAGAATGTAGTAGAGGGAGCGTACAACGTTATAAAGGATAAGGGTTTTACGAACTGGGCTGTTGGATTAACCGCCACAGATGTTATCTCGGCCATTTTTGAAGACAGCTATCGCATTTTGCCATTGTCCACTAATGCTAAGGGCATGTGTGGGATCGAAGATGAAGTATTTCTCTCACTGCCATGCATTGTAAATAAGTGGGGCATATATGGCATTATGCATTTGCCAATGACGGAAGGGGAAAATTGTTTGATGAAAAAGTCTGCAGAGGAATTACAGAAAGCTCAGTGTTCGCTTAAACAACACTCATAATTAATATATACAGCTGTATCATATGAATTTATGTATCCATATATATGTATGTATGATATAGTTATATATATTATACATGATTATATTGGTTTCAATTCAATTTCTCAATTTTATTTCGATTACAGAGAGAATAGGAAAGAGTGAGAGTTTATATCGAAAAATGAAATACTGATACATTCAGACGAAAGCTTCTGTGGCATCGATTCGATTTGGCTTGAGGTGACTTATTGTAGCATAAAGAAAGCGCATACATTCATTTTGAATTTGCATATTAAATTTAACACTGTTTTCAAGTACTTCATGTACACTTTTTGTTTAAATCTCGATTATCTAGCATAACATACTTTATAGTTATAGTTAGTTATAGTTTACGTTGCTAAAAAGTGACGGACTTCAATAGTTCAACTAGTCTTAAGAAGTATGCAGATCAGGATTTTATATACTTTGTAATGTCTGAGAAGTCTTCTATTGTCCATTGCAACTAGTTGCCTCTCTGCAAGGATGTGTCAGCACTTGAACGCATATACTTACATTATACTATATACGTGTACATATATTTGTGTGCATGTATGTATATTCAGGCATACTACGACTCTAGAGTCAAATAGAACCCCTTTTGCTTCTCTGAATACAGAGCAAAAGTTTTTTATCACACACACACACATGTTCATACGAGTATATATAGTTAGTGTTTTATAGTCAAGAAGGCCAAAGGGCACACCCAATGCTCTCATTACATTTATCATGACTTTGATTTTTGTTAGAGTTTCTTCATGTGATTCCCTAATTTAGATTTATAGTACATATGTTACACATGTGTGTGCTTAAAAGCCCTCGCATACATTCCTATACTCTCACATGCACAAGAATTAACTGAGCAAGTGGAGCACTGGGTCCCAACCATTTTAGGAGACCTTTCAGAGCTGCTGTCAGCCAGCTGCACCACTTGAGCCAATTTATGAAGCATTTTACTTAGCTGTTGATTTACTCCACCCACCAACGCAAGTATTGCTAGTGTTAGTGTATGCTTGAGTATATAAGAGTTGGCGAGAACCTTTGTAGCATATGTACATACATATGTGTCTGTGATTTTTCTATGAATATGAAATAAGATTCGCTTCGCACATGCGTAAATAAACGAACATCTGAAGCTGCAAATGGGTGGCAGCTTGAGGGTCTGGCTAAAAACTTTACTCTGCATAGAAACATGACTACTTAGCTATCGGCTGCGTTTGTTCAAACAATTTAACTAGCACAGAAACATTACTTTCAAATACATTATCCCTGAACACTGTAAATGTGTATTGGCTTATCTTTTCGTGGCATATTCAGAGATTGCTACGCCTGCTGTTCGCGTCTGTAAATTGTGTTACTGTTGGTTATTTAATCGTATGTTTAGCCCCTTTAAGATGGCCAATACTTTCTAAGGAATCAAAGAAGATATGTAAAATAGTTATGTATATTTGCATGTATTTTTTTGTGGGGTTGTGTAATTAATTGATGCCCAACTTCAATTCCAACTGTTTTTGAGCGCCTGATTAGGCGCTGCAACTCTGTTTGTCTGTCTGTCGCGCAATGCAGTCAAGTTAAACTGCTGTCGACGGCAGTGACAAATGCTAAGCAATGTGTAGCGTGTAAACGCAAAGAGCATCAGCTCATTGCAGCTATGTCACTCACATGTGTTGTATGTACGTCGCGCTGACCAGACGACACACATAATCAAAACAAATTGCCAGCATCAGGTATCAGCAAGGCAAAGCAGCACTTATTTGCGCTGTAATTTGAATGTATGTACATCCAGCATGCTGGCAGCCAAGGATACTGACGATGCCTGTCTGACAGGGTGTTTGGCTTGGAATCCAGAAGGTGCACGAGAGAGAGCACTTGGGGCACGCAACGTTTCGAGTGGCATGGGCGGAGGGCGTGCCTCATGTGGGGCCTGCGCTGGTGGCACCGTTCATTGCATTCCATGCCAATGCTCCATTACTTCCTTTTGATTTGCTTTGGCTGCAAAAGCCGTGGCGTGTTTAATGGCGTACAAGCCATGTCGGCGGAGACTACGTCAAATTTCATACACTTGGCTGCGCTTTGAAGCTGCTTAACGCGTTTGATGTTTAAAACGGAGGCCACTGCTCATTTGTATTGAGCCAACATCTGTGTGAGCCTGTGCCTAAGTGGTGCCATAAAATTTAATGCATGCACCGAATGTTGCCGACGGCAAGGGGTTATTTCGCTTGCGTAACACTCAATAGCAACCTCTTAGCTACAATAAACGCAAGAGGTCGTTAAGGTTTTTAAAATACATTTATATATTTGCTTTGTGTGCATCAAATAATTATACAGATACAAAAATGATTTTTAGTCCGTGATAGATTAAAAAACTGTTATAGTAATCAGTCAAATGCAAATTTTAATTATGTTAGTGTTGAATATACCGTATATATAATTGGATTAATCTAAATAAATTACAAATGTCACAAACAGTGATTAGCAAGTGTAAACACATAAGTACAAAAAATAAATCAATAAATCAATTCACATGAACAATGATATTTTTGATGTTGTCTTCGTCTACAGCAAACTAATAAAACTGTCAGATTCACATGGGGATGATCAGGATATAAAACTTTAGACATTCCGCTGGCAACCCTTCTTTTTTGTTTTTTAATTAATTCAAATATTAAAAGTACTTGAATGAAGAGACGAGCAGGAAAAAGTATTACAACTGATACGGACGATACCCACAAGCTGTTGCAACAAAACAATTTGACAAAAGTTTTTTCAACGAATTTCGGATAACCGAAAGTCGAAAGGAACTGCAAGGCTCGCCAAACTGTCGAACAACTCGTTGAACTTGCCGCTCCTCACTCGGCTCTTACCGGCACCACATAATGCGTTGTACATGTCCTTATGCTCATCCTGGTCAAAATTCTGCAGCTTAACCACTAACACTGCAGGGGTGTGTGTGTGTGTGTGTGTGTGGGCGCGTGTGCGTACACTTTGCCACGGGCAGCAACTATTTTACAAAAAGCGTATAATAATTTTCACAGGATATAAAAACTTTTTAGTTGGCGCTTCCGTTGTTCCTTCGGACCGACGACCTGCAACAGACTTTGCCATAGAGCGTGTGTGTGTGTTAGTGTATATATGTATGCATGTAAATTTGTGTATGTCAGGCTGATTACGTGGCCTGCGGCACAGCATTTGAATGTGCTGTTGTTGTAGTAATTGGACAAGTCAGTGGCTAAAGTGGCGACAGCAGCCACTTCTACAGCTTGCAACAACTTGCAGCAACAACACTGCCCGACACTTAGCAACACGTGTAGCCAGGGAATGTGTGGCGTGTTGCTAATTGCTGAAATTTTGATATTTGTTGTTGTTGCTTCTGCTTTTGTGTTCTTGTCGTCGTAACTGTCTCGTTATATGCATTCCAATTGTTTTTTGACTCAGTTCCCACTGCAAGTTATGGAATTTCCGTTTTAATTAAAAATCGGAAACTAGCAATTTATTTTAATAAAAGTACAAACGAAATAAACATAATAAAAGATAAAGAAAGTAGCAAAGAAATGTTACCAGGTTATACATAATTCAATGCCGATTATAAACAATATTATTCCATTTTAAAATCAGTTTAAATATTTGTCATTTCTTATGCAAACTTTGTTCATTGTTTAATATTTTATTCATTAAATCTTTTCAGGTGCCACTTATACGCAGCCACAAAATATCAATACCAAATTGCAATTGAAAACACAACCAGTGGAGCATTCAAACAGCAAATGGCGGAGCATATCGAAGCGAAATCCATTGCACATTCCAGATGATGGTCAAACAAAGCATCAGACTTCAGCAGGCGTTAAGCGAAATTTGAAACCCGCTAAATGGCTTAAGAGCTCGAAAGCAAGGATTCCGAAATGGAAAGCCCTGTTGAAGAGCCAATATGCGTATCAGACGCATCGAGCAGCTCTGCTGAGAGATGAAAAACATCGCCAGCGTCGTGACACAGAGGAAGACGAGCAGACAACTGGTTTCAGTGTCACCACAGTAGCTAGTCCGACCACAGTCGTGACAACAAATAGGTCTTTCACTGGCCTGGTGTCCACGACAAAGGCCAAGAGAGTCCGCTCTACTGTTCATCTGGCGCCGGAGGATCTGAAACCGAAACCCAAGGAACCCGTAATTATAATTGACGACGTGGAGGAATTTGACAGTGGAACTTCAACGCGTGATTTGTTCTCAAAATCTGATGATGGCGCGGTCCTTGACGACGATAGTCCCCGCGTGTTACCCTTACGGCCAGTGCCATCGAACCCTTATGAAGACGAAGAGATGTCTGTGGTCTACGCAGAACAACATTCAGAAATCAGGCTTATGTGTGAGGTGGACCTCGACATTTCTTCCAGCATGTGGTACAAGAATGGTCAAGTAAGTAATAAATCTCCCATTGAGACTGTATAGTATCAGTTTTTAATTTTAGTTCTTATTTGTTTGTACCTCTGTAAGAATATAACAAGATCGAAAGGTTACCTACGACAATCCTGTATACTTGAAATTTTAAGGACTGTTTGCCCAGACAGGGAGCTCTGTCAATGACATGCTATTTCCAGTCATACTCCTACCTCATCTGCTCTCTTTCTTTCAAACAACAATTTCGATTCAGCTACAAGAAACTTTCTTACAAACATACAGACTCAAACTGCTTTCAGCCACGCGTCTCCAGCTACTTCAGCATGTCCCCATGCTCACTTATACTGCTACTGTGGCAATGACATGCGACAAGTGTTGCACTGACAGCTTGCAACATAAGCGACTTTTGTTGTACTTTCTGGAGCAAAGCAAAATGCATCCAAGCCATCGTGCTAGTTCCCTTACTGCTACTGAAGGCTCCATGTCAGTGTGTTTGTGCCAAAGAATTTATTGTTGAAAATTATCAAGAGGCTGATATATTTACCAAAAGCAATTTCACGTTAGTACCTTTGGGTCAACGGCGACACCGACAACACCGGAGGAAATGAAACAAGCTGAAGCGACAGTCAGCGATTAATGTCCATTGACAAGATTTTTATATCTTTCGACTCTTCAAACACACATACATATGTACACTTTGTTCCACTGTATGTAAAATGCAAAGAAGGCGTGTCGGACTCCACGGAATATACACCTACATATGTAAATACATTTTTAATCAGCATCAAAAGCCGAGTCGATATCCATGTCCGTCTTTCTGGTAAACATGTGTGCAATCAAAATGGCACAAAGTTTATACAAATTTAAATTTAAAGACAGTGCAGTACTATAGGTAAAAAACTGTACAAAAGAGTGATTGCATTAATCAAAAGTTCGCGACATACAAATATTTAGTTTGCTTAATAGTTTATTTTAATTGATTCCAGGTTGTGCATGCTATGGACCGGACCACCCGCGTGACCGACTATCGCTTCATCAAGGAGGCTAATGGCGCGCTTACCATCACCAACGTGATGCTAGAGGATGATGGTAAATGGCAATGCGAGGCGGAGAATTCACGACGCTACACGGAGAATGCTCGACCTGTCAAGTTGGTCGTGCTTGGTGAGTAGAAAAGTAACAAGCAAGAACGCTTAGCTTTGGCATGCCCGAGTTATTGCCCGTGCAGCTTATGGCTATATTCTTCAGCGACTATTCATAACATTCCTTATGGTTTCCTGGCTATAATTTTCATTGTAAAAAGTACCCGCACTTAGCTCAATTTAGTGCAACCTACACACACGCATACTGATAACCGTGAAGTTGCTTAAACCAGAAATTAATTCTTTAAATTTCTATTTACAGATCGTCCAAAAGCGCCATATCTATTAATCGACTCTCGTCGTCTAGATGCTGGTAATATTTTTGTGCCCGTTAAGGAAAATTCCGAGTTAAACTTGGCTTGCGTAAGTGAGGGTGGAAATCCACGTCCAACACTTACGTGGGAGGTATTGCTGAGTCCAGGCGTAGATCGTCACGCTCAGAAGATATCTGCTGAGGTCTTGGATCTGGAGGAGCTAAAGAGCGAAAAGGTTAGTTATCAGTGCTTCACTTTAACATTATTGATATATTACTAACATATTGTCTCTGTATTCTTCTCTTCGCAGGATAAGAACGGATACAAAATCAACAGTGGTACAAAAAGCGAGGCCAGACTGGTTGCTGTTTACAGAGCTCATCACAATGCACGAATTTTGTGTGTCATGGAGCATCCAACTTTAAAGATTCGACAAAACGCCTCCTTGCTCCTGGATGTTCAATGTAAATCTCTAATTTATCAAAGAATTATTGTTGTTTAAGTATCACGATTGTTTTAAGATTACATTTATAATTAAGTTTAGGGTTGTTGTCCGTTGCATACTCCCGACCAAGTCAATTATACTCTCTGCAAGGTCAAAAGGTATGGAAATAAAGCAAAAAATGGGCATAATCTCAATGTTGCTACCAAATTTAGTCAGCCGGTTAATACAAAGAGGACGGCCAGACAAAGTAGACTCTATGTTAAACCACAGTATATAATACATAGTATATATGTTACTGCTTCGTTCTTTTGCTACACACACAGTTACATACATATTTTATTTTCCAACCTTTTATGTCCTTTATTATAGTGGGTATATTTTGGAGGAAAAGACAAGCAGTAGATAATAACTGAACTTTGTTCTTGAGTGTTCTAACTTTCCTCATTAACACTCCTATTCTTTTCAGATACACCCTCGTTCGCTATTTCCCGCACACCTGGCTTTGGTTATCCACTGCGCGAGGGCATTGAAGTTAGTCTGAAATGCGACGTCGACTCGAATCCACCAAGCACGCCCCGTTGGCAGAAGGACGATGGTGACACACCGGTGAGTGGTATAAAACGATTATTGTCTGCAATTTCAGCAAGGAACAAGTTTTAAATGAATCTTCGTTCATTTGTTGAGTAAAACAATCTCTTAGTTTAATTACCTAAAATTGTTCACGCATTTATTTGAAAGAAATGTTTTCAAATTACTCAGAATCTGTTGTAATATTTTTTATTTCTATCCTTTCTTATGCCATTGCAGGTACCACAAGCGGGAGATGGTTTCCTTAATTTTACATCAATTAGGAGGGAGCACTCTGGCTGGTACAAGTGCACTTCGCGTCATCTGAACTTTCAGTACTCCTCGATTGGCTACTACCTTAGTGTGCGCTGTAAGTACGATTACTTTATTCAACATGCAATCTTCTGTCTAAAAGTAATACACCACATTAAGGACAAACATATAAAGAAAAGCTAAATTGATTAATTGTCTGCAAATTAATACATATATTCTATATTATATTAGACGACTCCGTGGATGTCACATCGGAGCCAGATGATCAGGATGTCTCTGTGGCAGCTGCCTCTCATAATCCAAACAAAGGGCAATTGGAAGTGCAGCTTGGCGGTGCCGTAACATTGCAATGTCCACAAGGTAAGTGATTCTTACAGTATAATCCGTCGTATTTAATAAATGATGACACTTAATGTACTATATATCTTAAAATATTTACTATCTTTCCCTAGGCTCCTTAGGTTGTTGGTCGCATTTGGATCCAGTGTCGGCAAGGCTACGTGGCCTGGGTTATGGAATCTCGCAGCCAACAGGTCAATTCTCGTTAAAGGATGTAATGTATCAAGACGCTGGAACCTACAAGTGTGTTGGGCAATCCTTGGCTAATAAGAAGAAGCTCGAAGTTATTCAAACTGTCACCGTATCTGTTAAGGGTAAGCGAAAGAGTGAATGAAGTAATAACTTCATTGAAGATTATGTCTAATTCATAGCCTTGCAGTCGATTGTTTCTATAAGTATAAAGCTAGTTTATATAATTATACTGAAGCAGTTATTATAAATGGCTTTTATTTCAAGGGCCTTTTCCATACCGTTAGTAACCTTTCATTATTGTCTCTCAGTATTCCGAAGCATGAACGAACCAATTTTCTTCAATTATGGACTATAATCAACCCCGAAATATGTTCAAGTAATAACGAGGCAATTGCAATTTTAACTTAGTCATGCAAATTTCTGCCAGTGTGAGCTCTTGATTAGGGCTGAGCAAGATTCAACTTGAGTCAAACTGTTAAGGGCTATTTTTCAACCCTGTTGGCAGCTCACCAATGCCCTGCGGCAGCCACATGTGTTGGTTACGTGAACTTAAAATGATGACACTGCTGTGCTACGGCTTTCCTGTCAGCTATCGCAGGAACGGGAATATTGTCGATTGCAAATTGTAAAAAAACAGAAAGAAAGACTACCTTCGGTATACCGAATGTAGAATACCCTTACAAGCAAATTGATGTTGCAAAATGCAGCCTAAATGCAATGATAAGAATTAGTTTTGTGTATAAAGAATAATAATCATTCGAAAGAGGTTATATGGGCAGAAACAAATAGCCTTACATATAGTTATATTCTTCTTATAAAAATCATTACCAAATAATTCATTAAAGAAACAGTTATTCAGGGCTCTGAACAGATGTGCAGACAGCCCATTTGTTATACGTATTCAATTCTACTTTCCGTTACTTATACATAGAGTGTTAATTATTTTTCTGAGAAGATCGCTATTTGGTTAATTGATAATTATAAGGCAGACCAATGACGAAAAACTTACCCTCATCGGCATTTAATTTTGATTGGGGTTAAATTCTGCTACACCATTCACAGGCTCAGATTTAAAATTGAATTAAAATGTGAATTGAAAATTCGTTGGGTTTTAAACCTCTCTTGAATCAGTGATGCTTCTAAACAAATTACATTTCCTGGTGGCCCCAAATGTCTCGACGGCAAAATGGCGCTTGAAATGGCGTCAAAACAACCCCAACAATGCGTAGACGCTTTTTATATCTTTTTTTTAGATTCTTCGATGGTGTTGGGGACGTCAGAGATATAAATTTACAAAATATCGAGAGCTACATCAACTTGTTATACTCTTACAGAAGGTTGATACTTTGTAATATCTGCCACGTCTCTTTCTATCTGTTAAATGTATTTGCACAGAAAATATCCTTCTTGACAATTTTCATTGGTCGATTGGCTTACAACACCGATATTCTGGAATGCGGCGAACGACCCGAAATTTGAAATAAATTGTACACTACGTAGGAACTTTTGGTGTCTCTGGCCTGTTACATTTTTAACATGTGACCCAAACATGGTTCTTCATTTTGTTTTTGTTCGTTAGCTTTGACCAAAAACTTTTAAATGAAGTTTCGGTTTTCTTGCAAACTTTTCGCTTCACGACATTTTCTCACTATGTGTGTTGTTATTCCTTTTATATTGCACAATATAGGCTAACTCCTAGTCAGTATCGTGCTGCCTCCTTTCTTGATGCAACTCTTTTAATTAGTGATAATATAAGATAACAAAGTTTTTGAAATGCAGCTTATATTTGCAGAGAGTTTACAAAGTACAAAACTGGGTTATACCCTGTTAATACCTCGTTAATAAAGATGTTTTCTATTTGCAGGTGCACCCACAGTTGTAGCGCTAAATGCCACACCTGTGGCATATCCAGGCTCTCCGTTGCACCTCAACGTGGAGTTCTGTGCCAATCCTCCGGCCCATGCGGCTCGTTGGTTGCACGGCGATCGTGTGTTCACGCCGGGAAATCAATATGGCAGCACAGTATTGGCTTACTCGGTCAAGGTAAGCTATCAAATAAGTATATATAAAATAATTACTCATGATTCTATTATTGTTTAGGATCTACCTACGCCATACTGCAAGGAGGCTCGTCTAACTTATGTCAGCATGCACGAGCGGGTGCCACGGACTTTTTACTTTATAGTGTCGACGCCAGGGGGCGTTGCCGAGGCTGTATTCAACGTAAACTTTACCAAGCGCCATCGACAAATATCGAATTCCATTGATGATGACGATGAAGAAGAGCTTAATCGACCAGAGCAAATACACTTTCCAGTCTTTAGCAATAGTTCGGCAGATAAGCCAGTGTTGAAGTATGCCCTAGCGATAACTCTTATATGTGCAGGTTTCCTTCAATGTCATTAGCTTATGTTATGGTGCGTAAGCGAAAGATTCAATCAAAAAGATTGATTGAATACATTTGCAATATGAGTCAGTTAGTTAGTTTATCTGTGCATGTAACAGAAGGAATGACGACTATTCCTACATGATTACTTACATTACTTACTTCGCGAATACTTATGTATATGTATTCCACTACTATATCTATCATGTGTATTACTATATTATACTGCCCCCACTAATATTGTTCTAATGCTACGTGTATGTATAATCTATTAGCAAACACATCAAAATACTTATGCCACTCTATAAGCTTAGATCCTATCGACTTACACTACTCCACTCATTATATGGGCATTTAATTGTCCGCCTAGACCTTCGTACTCAAAACTAAAAAAAGTATGAGTATAGTATTTCACACAACACCCACCCTAACCCACTAAGATTAACTAATTTTGCGGAATCTTGAGTTAAACTGTAACTTCAACTATTTGAGATTGTATGTTGTTGTATGATGTCTGAGTTGAATGACAAATAAGGAATAGAAACAAGAAGGAACCGATATCATTATTTTCAAAGCAGCTCTTAAGTATTTAAATACAATTGGAATCCATTTAATATAATGATATTAATGGTATCTTTGCCAATATAGAATATTATATCAAAAGCGGCCACATTCGGTTCCAACACAAAGTAAAGGTACGACACCATTGCTTAAATTATACGTTTTAATTAAAAAGACATAGTTCGTAAATGGTGAGCCATATTTATTGTCTTTAAACTCATTTTGAATAAGAAGCAGAGCGACTGAATTTGTTTTTATATTGATATTTATATTTTTAAAAGCAATTAGGAAAACAGCATAAGAGATGCATAGAAAATATTAAATTATATTTTAATGAAAATGTGACAAACCTAACAGACAACAACCAATTCCTTCCATTTAAAGTTTGCGTAGATACGATACGCTGAGCAACAAATGAAAAGTATTATTATATAAAAATGAAGTATACCGTTTTTGTTTTCAATTGATTGACAACCAAGCAATAAATGTCTTATTACAAATATTTTGTCAATTTCAATTAGTTTTATATAATTTAAAAGGACCAAAAACTCTAAAATTACAATGCATAAATTTGTAACGAATTCATATACTATATAACACACAACAAGAATAGAAAGTCACAGTCGAGCTCAATGGACTGTTAGATACCCTGTACTCTATATATTTTGTTTGCCACTGATACGAGCATATGCTTGTATATTAAATATCATATTGCTTTGATTCTAACTGAATAGGTCAATGTGTTTACTAGACTTGCAATTTAAACTCCACTATATCAATTGGTTATCGTATATTACACATCACATGGTCTGTCCCTCCACATTTTGCTGCACAGACATTGAATACCCATCCAGTATCGAAGAGTGCAGGGTACACAAATATTTTAATAGAAAAATATAATATTTATATTAAATATAGCAGTCCAATCTAAGCACTATTGTAATATAATCGATTTCCAAACCCAAAAAAGGGTAGCTCAACTTGCTCCCAGTTTTGTGTAAAAAATCAAAGCTTTTGTAATTTATTTCATAGTATATCTGAACTGCATATATACATATGTAGTTGCATATATAAATGTATGTATTTTTAGTGCTACAATTGCATAAACATAAGTAAACAAACTATAAACGATTAGCTATTAAAGAGATCAATGTAAAAACAAAAAACAAAAAAAACAAACAACAATTACTTGAAAAGCAAACGCCAATTTACATATGAAAACGTATGTAAGCATGTAACACTCAAATTGCACGAGAAGAAGAAGAATGTTTTGAAAGAATTCTAAGAATTCAGCGAAAGAAACATAAGAAACGAGTAACGCAGTCACAAAAGCGCATTAAATGTTGTACAATTTTAATTTTAAGATGTATATTTGCCAAAAAGCATCTACTGAGTATGGATTTACGGTTAGCCTAACTATACGTGTGCCATGTAAAGTTATGTTAAGAATGTTATTTTGAATTACAAACTGAAATTGCCAATTGTATTAACAATGCAAAACCAAATACGTCGTCATGTTAACTAACAAAATTATTATTAATGCTATTATATAAATAACGAATATATATATATATAGAAATGAACGTATATAAAAGAGTGGTCAAATACAAAATGTATTTGTTGTATAATATTTAATTATCATAAAATTAAAGGAATACTAAGAATCGAACACAAGCCAAAACCACAAAGAAAAAAACAAACAGAAGATGAAATGGTAACTTTAATAAAAATGTGGCAAGTTATTTTAAAATAATAAATAAGACTACATAATATTCAACAGGCCAAAATGAAACTGGGCTCGAACGCACTCGACTGTTGGATACCCTGCAGCCACTTTAAAAAATTCTTTAAGAAGTCCGTTTAACAATACTGAACCACTGCTACCATGTATGGTGCATATATCAATATGTACTGTTTTTCCAGATACCCTACTCTTTGGACTTAGTACTAAAGGTGGATGTTAAATCGATTCTCGAATCGATTAATCGATCTTTTCCATTTTCTCCGATGAATCGATTTAATTTTTGAGAATCAATTAAATCGAAAATTTAAAAATAGTACTAAATTACTACAACTAATCAACTAAACATGTCTAGTGGTGATAAAAAATGTAGTAAAGGCTAAATATGTGCCCTCATCACGGATTTTTTAAATTTTTCTTTCAGGTAGGGCTATATTTATGATGAATTTAGCTGAAAGAATTAAGTTTCGGACTCTTCTGGTTTTTTTTATTTATTTTTTAATTTTGTAACAACTGAGACATTTGAGCAATAACGCTTTGGCATGCCGTGCGCCAAGGCAAATATTTTAATCAAAAAGCTTAACGACATCGTTTCAATAGAAAGTGCCTGCAAAACACACATTTGTCTGTTTAACAACTATTAGAGTGGAATTCCTTTTCCACTCCCAATCGTACTATGTATGCAGCAAATAATTGTTAAGAAGCTGAAAAGTATGCAACATATTTTGCTAGGCTGCTTGAGATTTTGCAAAGATTTTCGTTGCGAAGTCAGTTTACACCAGGCGAACAGCAACAGCAGCAGGCAAAAAATAATTGAGAGTAAGTAAATCAAAGAGAGCGCAAGGAGAGTGGATTAGAAAACGCGCAATTCTCCTCTCTTTATTTTCAACCAATCAGTATAGTTCACACTGTATTTGCTTTGATCGAGTTTGACACGTGACACCTGCGCTCTCTCTGCGCTCGTCCTCTCTCACTCCCTCTCTCTTTCGTCTGTTCACTTAGTGCTGCCTGTCTAGTGTTCTCTCTGTTCGCCTGGTGTAATTTGTTGTGCTACACTCAACAAAACAAGCGAGGTTGCCTTCGTTTGCCCTCTCTCACTATGTGCATTTCGTTTGTCTTTCTCTCTTTGTCTTTCTCTTCCTTAACTACATTCCTCCTAAAATTTCTGCGCTCCTGGTATTGTTCCGTGTTGAGACATCGAAAACGAACTACTATGTCTCAACACGAAACAATACTAGGTGCACAAAAATTTTAGGAGGAAAGTAGCAAAGCAAAGACACTGTAAACTGTACTGATTGGTTGAAAACAAAGAGAGCAGAACTGCGCGTTTTCTAATCCACTCTCCTTGCGCTCTCTTTGATTTATAGTAGTTACTCTCAATTATGTTTTGCCTGCTGCTGTTGCTGTTCGCCTGGTGTAAACTGACTTCGCAACGAAAATCTTTGCAAAATCTCAAGCAGCCTAGCAAAATATGTTGCATACTTTTCGGCTTCTTAATAATTATTTGCTGCATACATAGTACAATTGGGAATGGAAAAGGAATTCCACTCTAATAGTTGTTAAACAGACAAATGTGTGTTTCGCAGGCACTTTCTAATGAAATTAAGCTTTTTGATTAAAATTGTTGCCTTGGCGCACGGCATGCCAAAGCGTTATTGCTTAAATGTCTCAGTTGTTTCAAAATTAAAAAATAAAAAAAAACTAGAAGAGTCCGAGACTTAATTCTTTCAGCTAAATTCATCATAAATATAGCCCTACCTGTACAAAAAATATTAAAAATTCCGTGGTGAGGGCACATACCAAATTATATACCACCACTAGACATGTTTACTTGTTTAGTTGTAGTAATTTAGTACTATTTTCAAATTTTCGATTTAATTGATTCTCAAAAATTAAATCGTCGCATCGGAGAAAATGGAAAATATTGATTAATCGATTCGAGAATCGATTTAACTTCCAGCTTTACTTAGAACCATAACAAGTAGTTTTCTTTACAATATTTGTGATTTCATTGTCCGATTAAACTTTATAAGAGTCTGCAAAAACTCTTTAAATAACATTATTGCTCAAGTATCTTACTACAAAAAGTCTTCAATTAAACTTTATTTGAATGCTGTTATACAGGAAGGGAGGATCATGAACTAAACAAACAGACCCAGCCTCTCAAATTAATTTCTGAGGTTGCAGGGTATAAGTGAGTGTCCTGTTAGTTCTTATGAATGCAGAACATTAAAAGTATTGGAAGGAGCAAACAAAATACAATAAGAGAACATGTAAGTCATAGGTCTAATAGTAACAACCACCAAACAATTTTAAACAGGACTTTAAGGGTGTGAACCAAGCCAAAGAGGGTAAATTAACACAAATCAAAACAATTACCAACAAAGGAAATACAATAAAGTTCTGTGCGTGCCCTAGAACTCCATAATAATAAGCGGTTGGCAAGCGAAAGTCTACAAATTCAAAAAAACAGACAACAGAAAACATAGTTAATTTAGCATAAAGTGAAGTAAACTAAAAACAAAACACTAATTAAAAATGAATAAACTTTAAATATAAATAACAAAATTAACGTTTTCTGACTTCTTCACAACATTATGCAACTGTTCTATATAATAGTTAAAAATGGATTTCCTGTTCAGGTGGGCAACATATTCAACATTTTAAATAAACTGTCTCTGTCTACTTTTTGATTTTGACAAAACTGCACACTCGACGAAGAGAAAGGCTTAACAAATAATACAACGGACTTGCGGGCGGACGGCAGTATCCATTCATTTAATACGCATTTGAGGGAAACTGGTTTTCCAACTCGGACATTGGCCTTGCATAGTGTTGGACATATCGAGTTTTGCTGTAATGACTACTAGAGTTATATACAGGTTTCTTACTTCAATACAAGAGTACAATAACCTCGCAGGACGGCATTGCCAATATTAGTGAGACCTTGCTTTCCGATGTCAGCTGCAGCATTAGTTTTTGTTTCTGAAAACATACATAAGCCGCAATGATACAACAAAACAACGTCCACCTCTGTTATGAGACTTAATTCGTGAAAATCAAATGTTTGTGGCTTTAGAGGAAACAATTTGTTCATTACAAAAACCAGAAACATATATTATATTTTGCATACCAAATGTGTTATACTCTTACCTTTTTATGTATTCTAATATATTATTTATCTAGCTTTGACGAAACTTGAAAAACGTTTAATATAGTTTTGCATTCATTATCAGTGTGACAATATTTTGAATAAGAGAATTTCACAACGAACAAAAATGTTATTAACTTTGCTAACATAAGTAACATAAGTGGACTTGCCATAATTTCATAAGGGAATCATAAAGATTACGATTTTCTGGCATTTTATTTTCTACCAATCAATTTACTGGCCGTAATGATTGGTGAAAACGTATGCCATAACCCATAATGGTACCAATTCCTCGGCGTGTCGATCGTAACCTTTTATTTATTGTTTTGAAGAAACTTATTGCTACCGGTTTCATTCCAATTGCAGTTACCTTTCTTTCTCGATTCGTCCATGACTACGAATGTTTCATATTCCTGATTGACCAAAAATCCAATTTGGATCAAAAGCAAAATTACTGGAAAGTTACTACTTATTTAGTGAATGGAAACTGGGTATCTAACAGTTGAGTGCGCTCACCGTAGCCTTTTTTGCATGTTTTGCAAAAATTGGTTAAAAAGTAAAAACCTGTTAAAGAGTTTTCCCGCATATGCTTTTTAGAAGGTCAATGCAGCCGAAGAAAGCCATAAAAATGTCATTTCAAGAAAGCAAGAGAGGCAGAGGCAGAGACTGTGTGAGTGAGAGGCAGAGACAGAGACACCTGCAGTTGCGCAATCACTGGATAGACAAGTTTGGTGCTACAGTTAAAGGATTTACAACGCCAGCGGTCGTGACTTACACTTCAAAGACGACTTCAACAGCGACTTTAACGACGGCAGCAGCCGAAAAGAAAACGAAATGCGCGATACACTGCGGTTTCACTTTCATTCGCAATGTGCAGGCGCAGCGATCAGGGTCGCCAATACTGAGTGCTCCAACAAATTCGCAAGTGGCTTCAAGTAGCTTCATTTCAGCTGCATATCCTACAGTTATTCACCGATATGTGCTAATGAATAGTTATTTGTGAAAACTTAAATAAGATTTGGGTCTCGCTTTTATAGAAGAAGACTTTAAAGAAGATGTACGTAATAAGAAACTATTCTTTGCATTGAAAAGTGACTTAAAGTGTGTCCTCAGTAAACGGAAGTCAACTTTAATAATTGAGAGTTAACAATTTGATACGGTTTTTGCGGTGTCCTGTAGTATTTAATGAATACAGGTAAACATTGCAATCTAATGAAGAATTACAAATAACATAAAAAGTGATCGTGGTATAATAAAAGTGTTTAAATTCCTCGACTAGTTAGTTTGTGCTTTGTTTTTGAAATGGTGCACACAAGGATATAAGTAGTATATGTTTAATAGAATAACGTGATCAGGGTTTTCTAGTTAATTTTTTAACTAGTGTTCAACTGAAATGTTTATACTAGGGTTATTCACACCTATGCTCTTCTGCCTTTTTGTTCCGTACAGCGCATCTGTCATGTGGCCCAAACTTCAACCACAAGTGGCTGTCAGCGCTGTCATCAGCTTTTGTTTGCTGGCCACATTTGATGTTACCCACGCTTCTCATTCGGATATCACCACCTCGAATCCACAGCTATTGCAACCGCCGACAGTCCCACAGAATGTGACAACACCAGCGAGCAATGCTGTTAAAGAGAATGAATATAAGAAATACGTTGATGATGACTTCATGAAGGTGAGCCAATGGTAATGCGTTTTACAGGTAATAAAAGTATGTTTTGACAGCTTTATAAGCAAGCATTCAGTCAGCTAACGGATGATCTACCCAATGTCAGCAAAAAGCTAGAAGACGTTAAGCAACTGCAGCTCAACACAACGACTTCAGATCAATTTCTTGGGTAAGTTCAGTAGTAAAACATACTTGTTTTGTATACCCTATGAATATGACAAAAAGGGTATATTTTTTACCATTTGTCTGGTATATGATCTGTGGAATATACAGAAACTGAACAGGCTCCAGTCGAGTGCAACTTGTTTGTTTTAAATTTATATAGTTTTGATTTGTTTTCTTTTTACCAATAGTGCTCCTGGTGTGGATGTTGCAGCATTGCTTAAAGGGGAAAGGACTACCACCCAAATGCCAATAAATGGACATGGATATATACAATTCGAGATCGACGAAGAGCCGCCCCAGCAAACTGAATCTGTACAAAAGATGGAAGGAGGCAAATCTAAAAAAGAAACTGTGAATGAAGTTTTGTCTAGTCTGTTTCCCAACGGATTCACAAATATTTTCCGTTTTAGTGGTAGCGAGATAAATATAGAAACCACCACAAATATGCCCAGTACCACAAGTACTACGCTGAATAGCAACATCATCGTGAAGCCCAACTCCACTGCAGGGAACTCATCTTTACCACCTAATAACAATACTTACTATAGTTTTCAAACTACTGTTTCAAAGGAGTACCGCCGTGAGTTGCGTCCAGGACACACTCAGATTGTAGTGGAGAAGTTTACCAGTCCTGAGCGAGAGCCTTTCAAAGACGGTAGCAATCATATTTCGCGGGATGAACTGCTGCGCATCAATCGCGCCGCAGTGTCATCTCCAGTCCTGCCAAGCTTGCTTCTGCAGCCAGAAAGTGGAAACGATGACAATGAGACTCTCGTCGCTGCCGAGAGTGCGCCTATTGTCATTCTGGGTGATCAAGAAACAGATCTGGATGAAGTCGAAACCATTGATGATAATCAGATTGCTGAGACCCGTCATATGGGACAACAGTTCTATCAACAAAATTTGCCGCCATTACCAGTACCAGAGTCAAAGCCACAGGCTTCGCTTCATACGATTGAAAGCTATAGAAATCAACAAGGGCCTGCCGAAGAACAACAGTTTACAGTGCATATTATACACGACGATAGTATGACTAATCTGCAGAAAGATGCCAATCTTCAGCAACGGCAAACTCCCAATTATTATCAGGCCAATGAGAAACTGCATTCTGAAAGTCAAGAAGCACCTTCGCGCACGTTTCTAAAAAGCTTTAAGCCCACTATCTCTACAAGTGCCAATGGACCAATTTCAAAAGGAATCTTCCACTATGAGACTAATAATCTGCCTCAGCGACAATTCTTCAAAGCTCCCAAAGAAGTGCGGCTCACAAATCCACTTGAAACTCAATCACCTCAGTATCAACAGATTCAAACTCTGGGTCAGTCTCAACAGAAAGGCTCTCCTCATTCGAAGCTTAACACAAAAGCCGTTGCATCTTCTGCGGCTGATTCATCTCCACTGAGGGACTACTCAAGCTTTATTGTCCCCACACCAAATAGTCTTGTATATGTAACGATTAATACACCAAGCCCTCCGGTAGCTGCTTCTATCAGTCAAGAGTCCGAGAAACACACACATCCGCAGTTGCCCACACCACACGAATACGTTGCCGAGGCCACTGCCGAGCCTTCTCAACGTTACGTGCAACAAGCGCCAGCTCCGGCAACAAAGTCTGATTCGTATTCATATACTTCACCACAAACTCCAGTTTCAGCTAAGCCCAATGGTTACACCTTTGTAGAAGTACAAAAGTCAGTTAACATACACAATAAGCTTATATCAGAGAAAGACGGCCACTTGGTGGAAATTCATGAAACTATTTACCATCCTTCCCCAAATCAAGATATTCATTCATCTCCGGCTTATAGTCCCCAGAATTATGTTTCCGCTCCTATACCAGAAACAAAGTCAGTAGAGCCAACACCTGCTAAAAATTATGTATCCTTGGCCGAGAATCCTATTCATGTTGAACAGGGCAAGTATGACAATTCACCACAAGAGGGTGAAGTCTCATATGAAACAGTTAATCCAGTCTCCATAGATTCGCATCAATTTCATTCCCCCGTATCACAAATCCATCCAGTATCTATTCAGAAACTCAATGATCATGTCGTGGAAAAGCACGTTCCAGTAACATATGTTGTCCCTCAACCAATCCCTGTGCCAGTACACGTAGAGCACTATGTGGATCGTCCATATCCTGTGGAAACCTTCGTTGAACAGCCCATACCATATCCTGTAGAAACAGTTGTTGAAAAAATTGTTGAAAAACAAGTGCCCGTGGAAGTCGAACGCATTGTGGAGAAACCCGTTGAGGTTGAGAAAATTGTAGAGAAATATATAGACCGTCCCATGGCCATACCAATCCATGTACCAGTTGCCATACGTTTGCCTATGCCACCAAATCACTCACCAGGTTTTAACTTCCCAGGAAAACCAAATGTGTTCTCCCCTTGGCAACATAGTTCGATTGCCAATGTCCCTCCCAAAGTTCTACAGAACTATTACATACGCATGTTGAAAAAGATGTTTCCATTGAAATCTGCCTTCAAAACAGATGTAAAGAAATCAATAAAGACAGTTAAGCCCCCAGTAAAGCCTATCCTTGGTGAAGCCCCCAAGGTAGCAACATTTAGTCTGGCTGACATGCCGTTTGATCTTCGTCCACCGCCACCGCCTCGGGGCTCGCCATGGTTGCAGGGTGCTCGCTACATTTATAACACGCTCCCATCCGACTTGTCAACAGAAGCAGCCTCGTCAGTTCAAATGGTCAAGTCATATATAGGACCAGTGCCAACAACCAACACAAGTAAAGAAAAAAATGGCCAAGAATTTGATGAGTTTCAACGCTGGCGAATTGGTCACTCATTGAAACGCAGTCCCGATGCAAGCCTAAACCTCCATATGGAATATGGATTCAAGCCGCCCCTAGTTCCTTCCATAGAGATCGACGATAAAGGTGTGCCTCTTAATAAAGAAGACTCAGACGTACAATAGTTACACCCAATTAACATTTATATATGTATGTAAATAAACAGAGTGCCAAAATATCAAACTATAATAACTAATATATATATGTTATATTTATATAAATGTATTTTAATCATGTAATAAAAATAAATTATAAATATTAAAAAAAAAATAAAACATGTTGCTAAGGTTGGTTTTTACTCATTTTTAAACCTTTAGCAAATCCTCAAATTTGAATGACCCCATATTTTTCAATGGCATCAAACATTTTTAATAAACTCGATTAAATTTGGTGTTTATACCTTTTAGAATAGATGAGATTCGGCTACTGATGCTGCGTAAAAATATATATACGTGTACTTTGTGGAATTGAACACGCCTCCTTATGCCTCCGAAATGTTTAGCTGCTCCGAGACTGCGGCGCCGTCTTTTGGACAGGTCTTCGTCTTCTGTGTTCATTTTAAATCTGTAATCTCTACACTTAAAAAATCTCCATTATGAAGCTTAAATAAAATTGTTTACACTGTTGCACTCCAACGAATGTTTTCAATAATTAATTATTAAATATGGAAACCATAAAATATTTTTTTAAATTTTGCTTCCTAAAAAATTACACAAATTTCAACTAGGGAAACAAAGTTCCTATAACAACTAAAGGACATAGTTAAACATAATCAGTCCACTGCAAAACATGAACTGCGTTTGGTATAAAGTAGTGTAATTTGGGTATAATTGAGTGTCTACATTTTAAGATCAGTGGGTGTATATGTAGAGAGGCATGCCGACATGGCTTTATCTGTAGTGTATGGTCAAATTAATATGTGGTGAGTTCGGTTGCGTAATCATAAAAAATGGTTAAACTTGGACAACTGTTTCTAAGGCAACTATCCGATAATTCCGTGTCAATCACATTCGGACGTGCAGCAATAGGAAGCTAGCAAAGTTAATTTAAAATTGCTTTAAATGTGAGAGGCAAGTTGGAGTTGCAACAATAAAATAAACAGACGGGAAGTTGGACTCCTGTGCTGATTATTCTTCTGACAACAACTGTATGTTTCCATTGTGATGAAATTTAAAACTGAACAAGAATATAGCTAATAGGATCAGAGATGTCTTCATGACAATGGAACTTTTTTGTTAAAAATTAATATATCCTCTAAAATTGTAGAGAAATCGTCCACTAGCAGATTTGGAAAAAAACAATTTTGTTACTGGTTCATTAACTCAGTGGGTATCTAGTTGTTGTTTTACCATTTCAGTGGTTTCGTTATTATTGTTGATATCATGCGTTCGCAACGACTTCCTTGCCATCTTAGTTGCTTTATTGTTGCTTACACTTCCGCGCCACAGAGGAGACGACGTGACATCCGCATGTAACTTTTTGCCACCTCTTCCCAGGCGTAAGCGGGAGGAAGTAAGTGGTACGCTTAGGTTAATAGCCCAAGCAGAGGGTATATTAACTTTGTCTTGACGTTTGCACCATTCAAAAGGAAACTGCATCTACCCCATTTCCATATATATTCCATTTATACTCATGATCAAGCAAATTGAACTAAGAGTGGGTCTCTTGTATAAAACTCAGTCAATAATAAATGTATTGTAAGCCTTATATAACTATTTTTAACTAAGTTATAAAAAGCGAAGTAAGTTTGTTCATGCTATCTATGTGCAGTACTTGTAAATACCATACTATTATATCTTTGCAATATTCACTGCCTCAATTTCCCACTACTTGTGTCTCAACTACCGGAACACAAACTAACACATATGTACTATATATTCCAGTTTGCGGTAGTGCCTTCATGGTTACATTCCTTTTTATCATTGCCCTTGCCTCAGTGCTCATCATAGCTTGTGTGGAAGGTGCGCAACCCAATTAAATCACACAGGTCATAGCAATGAAAACCATATATTAAGCCGATAGAAGAGCATACTCGACTATATAAACACTACAATTTTAAAAAACTAATATAAACTAATCAGTCAATACAGATTAAGAGCTGAGCTAATTAGACAAATGGATGCTGTTAAATATAATATTATTTCAATATTTCACACAGTGAAAAGTCGCTGTCCATGTTAATTAGGTGTAGTTTTTTTGTTACAAATGCTGTACATTTAAAAATGGTATAATAAATAACGAATTGAAAAGAAACAACATCATCACCAACTGCTGCAACATTAACTAAATAGTACAATATCAACTGCGACTACTATGACGATAACAACTTTAAAACAAGTAAGGAAAGCTCCATACACTCGGGTGACCTCGACTAGCAAATACGATGCAACACATTCCTCTACTGCAACCGTACTTAAATTCATACATATTTATATACTACATATCTCCAGCGAATCAATGCAATTGATAAATAACTGTGTTGCTCAGAGATGTGGAAAATAGATTGGAAAAACGAATGATGCGTTCATTTTCAAATCGTTTTAAAGTATTTAAAATACTCTATAGGATTGTTTCCTCTACATTCGACTTACGTGGCTGGGGATCTGACCCTCTTAAGATAATCCTCTTATGACATCTGTAAATGTGTTTTTATTTTACGATACCAAAAGCCTAATATACCCTTCTGCATCCGTTTGCATTGAGTGAAATTATAAAAACTGGGTACACATCTCTGTGAAAATCGGAGGTTGCAAACAAAACTGAAGTGGCGGGAAATTTTGAGGCACAGTTGTAACAGCAGCGCGCAAGCGTGCGGGTTTCTTCAGTTTAAAAAGCCAAGGCCAAACATGCATAAAAGAAATTGAAACGGCTACGTCATCGACGGTCATAGTAGAAATTAAATTTAAAGTTAACATCAAACTCATAATACTACGTAATAATAAATAACGTTACTTATGTATTCTATGTACAAGAAAAAAATCGATCTTGAAAATAGTTACCAGTTGTCAAAGTGCCATTTAATATTGGACTTAAGTACATGTAGTACATATAACCATATGTAATAATATACAATATTCTGGCAATTAAAGAAAAAGGGGAGTTTACGACGTTGGAAATTTCACAAAAACCAATAAAGAAACGGAAACACGCGTGGAAAGAAATGGCAGCCTGCGTCGTAGTTGGAGGCCCCACAAGCGGTTACATATGCGTGGTATGTATCAGTATAGAGTAACAATCAGTGACGGCATAAGTTGCAAAAGTACAATATTTAAACCAATGATATTCAAGATTCATTATCAGATCTAGTATTAATATTTATTGAATATTTATTTATTTTAATGAGTTCAAGTTTTGATTTCTCTAAACAAATCTAAGGAAGTAACGACAGCATCAATTCTACATTTACCTTGAACCAAGTGTAATAGTACAAGTTCATAGTTAACTTGTTAGACACATAGGGTGAATGAATGAATCAGGCTACCAACAAGTACTCAGTCTGCGCGACTCGCACCACGTCGCACGAGTCCACCGGTTAGCGGTCACTTGTGCAGCGGGTGTTCAATGTATTCAACGTGTCCGTAATTCCAGTTTTGCCTGTCGTCGAGACTATTGCAGCAGCTTCCGTCCAAATATGGCAGCACCTTTAGTTGACTTACCAGTTTAAGTGAAAGTAGCAGAGTGACAACACTATTTCAATATATTTTGGGGGCTTCGAAGTTCAGTAAACAGATGGGCCGAATATAATCGAGGTTCATTGACTTTTCGACTTTTTTAAATACAATAAAATAATTACCACAAAAACAATTGACTTAACGATTTCACAGTTTTATAGTTATAGATTTCATAGTTATATATATCGAAATTCCTACTTCCTTTTTTAGATTCTGCTGATCTTAAACCTTTATTCAAATGAAGCCGCTGAAGGATCGCAACTGATTCCAACTTTGGACACGTTTACAGGCTATGATGTAAGTTAATTGTGTACTACAGGATTAACTAGACAGAAAGCTTACCATATTTTATCATCTAATTATTAATATTTTGACTTTAAGTAACAATGATATGATGTTAGCAGCATTTCTTTCATAATTCATATTGATGAAGTTTATACAAAATATATGTACCGTTTAATTACTAAAATTTTTGAGTGACAGCATCTTAAAAAAGCAAAAATTAAATCACATCAAATCAAAATAACTTGTTGAACTTGCATAAGCTTCTACTTAAAGCATAAACTATACAAAAATCACAGTTTTTAAAACAGTAATAAAAGTAAATATGTACATAGTATTAGAAAAACTAATTGTTATTGGTATTTATCTACATTAGGAAATGCAACACTACTTTAATCAGCGTGTCTTGCGCAGTATGCGACACATTGATAATCCAACAGATGACAGTTATTTGGCAGCATTTAATCTCCATAACGAACAGCCAGCTCAATCATCTGGCATTACTCATGCGCGTTTTAAAAGAGATCTCCATCAGTTGCCTACCATTCCGCGAATGTTACGGTTTGAGCTCAGCGATGCAGTGACACCTGCCATTGAATTAAAGCCCCAAAAACAGGAACAATTGATAAATAAAACAAGTACCGAGAAACCAAAAAAAATCATTACCACTAAAAAAGACCGTGAACCACGTCGATCAAAACGATCGACTACAAAACGAGTCCCTGCTGACTTTAAGGTACTAATGATTCCATTTGACGAAGGGGATGCACGAGTTCCGGATGAACACACTGCACAATTGATTAAGCGAGGTAGAGCCATGGATACACAAAGTAAGCCAATTTCGCATGAACAAAGTGTGGCCAGCCCACGTGGCTCTAACAACTCCGAGACGAAAGCTGTGCGCACACGAAAAACTAAACGCACTAAGCGATCAGCTTCTGTTCAAATGGTCAAGTTTGAGTTAGCTGATGCAAAGAACTCTCTGCCAACGTCACTGCAGTATACCAATAAGCAACATTCACCGTCTTCTGTGTTGACATCGGATAACCAAAAGTTGGGACATCAAAGTCGACTGCAAGTAACTCCCACGCGAGAGTCCCGCACAGCTGATAATCTAGTAACGTCCGACGAGACTGCGGCAGAGTCTAAGCGCTTGTTTTTCTATCAAGAGACACCAGTCTCAATTCAAGCAAAAGCAAAAAAATCAATAAACTCTCTTCCTCAAGGCGTACAAAAAGTCATCGCACAACTGATAAGAGAAGGCCATGAAGGCAAAGCTCATATTAAGTACATTCCTTCGCAGAAGAAAGATTACGAGTATTTTAGGACAAAAT
This sequence comes from Zaprionus davidi, assembly GCA_018903715.1. Lineage (NCBI taxonomy): Eukaryota > Metazoa > Arthropoda > Insecta > Diptera > Drosophilidae > Zaprionus > Zaprionus davidi. The sequence continues at coordinate 286,402 of JAEIGL010000011.1, forward strand.
CTTCTGCATTTTCAAATGTACCAGCTAAGTCTGTAGAACCAGTACAAATACACATAGAGCCCGTGCCTGTTGTGGAGCATTTGCGCTATGTTTACAATCCTAAATATGAAAAAGCCTATCCTACCTATCCGACGATTAGTCAGCCCATCATTGTAAATGAAGAAATACCTGCTGCTCCTATTGCTGAAGAAATACATCACACATACAGCGCAGAGTCGAGTGCTCCTATAGTCGAAACTGCACATGTAGCCGTATCGCAACCAGAAATCCCTAAAGATAATTTCCAGTTTCGCCCCTCTAAGCCTGATCCCTTGAGAATAGAAGCGGTACATTCTAATCTTATTTACGGAAGACCCATAGAACACTTCAAATATGATATTCAAACAGAACCAACTCCTACTACAACTCCTTTGATCAAAATTGAATACCATGTACCTCAAGCTAGTATTAACGAAAACTATAAACAGCTGCCGGAATTTCGGGAACTGTCCACGCTAATTGGGAAGTCGCCTGACGATCAAATTCATGGCCTTACCTACCTTCTCGCTAAGGAAATGCAAGCCAAACAGCACCGTCAGTCAAAACACCTGCTAATCCCACTACAAGAGCAACCACAAGAAAACACGGCACCAATCCAGTTCCATCCAGCGGAAAGCCATGTTCAGCATCCACTTCAAGCTCCATCACAACTTAAAGGTTTCGCTATGAGAGACCACATTGTGCTAGGAACAAAACCAGGGCGATTAATTGGTATGGCCAAAGCCAAGCAATATGTTCCCATTGTGGAGCAAGGAAACAATGATGTTAAGGAAATACTTGTGACTGGCAGTAAAACCCCAACCGCATTGCCCACCCCAAGCTCTTATATTGAATTTACTCCCGGACACGGATTGTCAAATGGGTACGAAGGTGTTCACGATGATGGAATATTAACCAACGTTGAAACCCTAGTCCATCATCCTCAACATAAAGCGAGTCATGGTCAGTTGATAACGTCGATGCCAGCTCAATTAAAAAGCGAAAATATCAATGGCTTGCTTTATGGTCACAATCACGAAAAGGCGGTAAGTCACGATTTAATTCAAAACAATTTAGCAATTTTATAAATTAAACAGCCGACTACATTTACACCAAGGTAGTATATTGTACTTTATATTGAATGTGTTCTCCACAGCTTGACTTAAATTCACTGTTCATATACATATACATTTCTATGTCATGAAATTTTTCGAACTTACTTAATTTCTGGGCAGGCCATTTGATACACGAACTGAACTAAAGTGCGTGTCGGGCGACCTGTCATATATTTTGCTGTTAAATAGGGGATTATTCCATAGGTGGTAAGCATTCCAGTGCCACGGGTATCAATATGTGCCCAATCCGCACAGGGAATGAGCTCATGTATAATAGCAGCTGCTAGACAGGAGCTAGCTTGTCCGCGACCATCGTTGCTTAGATCGTAGCCAGTTTCATCGGTAACTTGCTTTCTGTAGTATTGCCACAAAGGCATTCGCCAAACGCGATCACCCGTCAGTGAGCCAGCTTTCTGGAACTGCTTCCAAATGTAATGGGAATTGGAAAAAATACCAGAAGCTCCGCCGCCATAAGCTTTTTTTACACCTACACCTAGAGTTGCTACATCAACCACTAGACGTGGCTTATAAGTTGATTGTCCATAGATTAAAGGATCAGCCATTACCACAACACCGGCCTTGTCGATATCACGTACTGCCATGGATCTTGCATTTAACAAAGTAACGACATCTCCTGGCTTCGCAGACATTCCCGAAGGCATGTTCTCACATAGGGGGATTACACAAGTAACATTAATTGGCAGAGACAAGGCAGCGATGCAACGCATCATGCCAATGACGGCTGCTGCCGCAGACATGCTTCCCCGGTATTCATCCATACCCTCGCAAGGCCGCAAGTTGATGCCACCTGAATTGAACGTTATTCCCTTGCCGACAAAAAGTATTGGTTTATCCTCCGGTGCAGTACCACAATAGCTGATTTCTAAAAGTACGGGTGGTTCGCAACTTCCCTTGGCAATCATGAGGAACGCATGCATTCGCTGCATTTCAATCCAATCCATGGTGCGCACCTCTACAGTAATTCCGCATGGACACAGTGCATCTACCGTTGCTTGGGCAAACATCGTTGGCGTCATGCAGTTGGCCGACGCGTCCGAAAGACGCCTTGCCAAATTCTGTGATTCTCCCTTAAAAATTCCACGGGTCCAAGCATCTAAATCACTAGAGTCATACAGTTCCAATCTTGGATTAATTATACGTTTATCCTTTGCAATATTATCTTGGAACCTCCAAATTCCCAAGGAGGCACCTTCTGCTGCTTGCTCCGCATAGTCCATGGAGTCGACACTGATAATGTGGCAGTTCTGCAGTTGCAATGATCGCGCACCGACACCCGCAGCAACACGAACATTCTCCATCCCCTCATCCAACATCTCCAGCTCATTGAAGCCAATACCTTCAATACCGGCACCTACTACGGCCACTGAAGCAAAGTCTGGATCAATGTTGCTAAATACTCGACCACGTCCTAACCGTCCATCTATCTTGGTATCACAAACTAGCTGTCTAAGCTTGCCACCGGTGCGATCGTTAAATCTTTCTCCGCTAGGCGTAAACTTGGGGTCTTTGTCGCCTTCCTTCATGTAAATGCCCAATACTACACCCTTACCGCCACCACCAACTTCATTGCTGCAAGAAAAGCGTACCATCATCCTGGTAACTTCGCGCAGTCCCAAAATACTACGGTAGGTATTGCGCCGCAACTGCTTCATCCTGTTTTTTTTAATTTCTATTTACGAATAATTTAAAATTTTGGCGTGATGTCAACGTGTCGTGTTCAAACAATAGAAAAACGGGTTTAAAAAATGACTAAAAAACAAATTTAATTTTTTTTTTTTTTATTTGAACCTAGTGTGAGCAGATGAACTATGAAAAGTGAGTATTATTAAAAGTAGAAATTGGGATATCAATTTTCAAAGCTAATGTGATTGAAATTCTTTTCAAAGCAATAGATCAAAGTTCATACAGAAAAACTTCAGAATGCGCATTCAAACAAAATCTAAAGTACATGAGAAATAAACGAGAAAGAAAGCATTACAGCTTAACTGTATTAATTGGTTTGATCAGGGTATCCTTATAGGCTGGTTACATTGAAGTTATGAAGGTCTTATCTCAAAACATGGGACAAAAGTCACTTTCATCAAAATACATGGGGTTTTTACTATGAATGGGTGTGTAGACAAATATTCTATCTGTAAATAAAAACAGTGGTAATATTTCAATGTATGTATGTTAACATTGCAACGAAGTGTCACAATGTTAATATAAATGCTTTTATACATATATTGAATGTCCTTTTTGTTTCCTATTCTGTAGTTATACGCACTAATAAAGTCCTTTACATTAAAATCAGTTTGTTAATCAATCATGTTACAGGTTCAACAGTATGCCTCCAAGTATGCTTTTGGTTACCGCGTACGTGATTTTCATACTGGCAACGACTTTGGACACAAACAGAACAAGGATGTATTAGGCGTGACACGCGGTCAATATCATATTTTATTGCCTGATGGACGAGTTCAAAACGTGATTTATCATGCTGATGATACGGGCTTCCACGCTGACGTTAGTTTTGAGAGTGTTAAAACAAAGGACTGAACAGCAATTGGAAAATAATTTCGGCAGCAAACATCCCATCAGCTGCAGGCAAATGTGCAATGAATCTTTATAAAGAAATTTATATGAATATGTGTAGGTTTATACTAGTTGTGCTCTTGTATGAATATGTATGTTATTATTGTCTAAGTGAACTTTATAAAATAAAATAACGTGTACAGTCAAATTCTTTATAGTACCATTAAAAACACACTAGTTTCTTCCACGAAATATTATAATGACTATGTAGGTAGGTATGTTCATAAAAATACATAACTAAATTCGATGAACTTTTTAAAATCAAATATATCGTTTACCCATAGGTTTTTGTCATCCTATTCAAATATCGATATGAATGCTTTTTTCATCGTTTTTTAAAAAAAGAAATCATGAACGTATTGTAATAACTTTAGATTTATATAAATCAAGACCAGTGTGAGGAAAAAATTCTAAAATATATAATTGTATAACAATTCGCTAACGTGTCTTAGTGGACAGTGGCAATTTCTACTGGTTATAAACTTTGTCAGAGCCGCTTCCTGTAAAAGTTATTTATTTGTTCTGTGGACAGACTAACAGAAAGAAAAGAAACAATGGTTATACAAATACATATGCACAAATATACAAAATATACCGACAAGTGCAAAAACAAGTGGCAAGCCGTGTGGCAATTGCAAATCTGGACTTGCGAATTAACTAATTCTTATTCGGAATACGTAGGTGCGCCTAAATACTTAGCAAGGAATGATTTCAGGTTTTCTATTCTGTTTTCAGCATTAAAAACAACAACACTTAACAGGTGAGTCTCTAATTTTGCAGCATAGCCAATTCTCGGAAATTCGAAAATGCTGCAAATATGAACAAGTTAAGAAGATTGCTTTCGAGCGTAATTAACTTGGAGATACCCAGCAATAGCGACCTTCAAACATGTATTTATGTTATGTATATTTTCTAAAAAATAGGCGTAACCACACAATCTGAACGAACGGTACGGATTTAATCAAAATTATCTATTATTAATAAACAGTTAATTGTTTTAATCGATTTCTGAACATGGTTTGATTCCCTTGAAAAGAAATTATTCCAAGAACAATAGTCGATTATTTCGTTTGTCGTGTTGTACCAACATATTTCTTATTATTACCATGGGTAAATATTGATATTTGATTGATTGATCAATAAAGTTTACAACATACATATACCCCATTCCTCAGTCTTAAATTTGAAAAAAAAATGTTAAAACCTTTAGCTGCTGTTCTTTTAAATGGTAATATGTGCAATACCACAACAGTTCAATAACCAATAACAAGGAACGGCAACTTTTAAATGTCAATAGCAACAGTTTTCTACTTTTTTGCAAAGGGTAATCTTATTTTGGTCAGAAGTTTGCAACGTATGAAATAAAATAAATTCGACGGCATAAATAACTTAAACGCTTAGTTTGTATTATGCTGCAAAGAGTATATAATTCGGAATGATGCAGATCAGATGTAACCCATTTCAGGTGATTATTTGTACTTTTCCTAATATACACTTTTGCATCTCAAGAATTTTCTATACGAATCTTGAACCACATGTATTTAAATATTTATGGGAATGAATAATCATCCTTCTGTGTGCTTCCATCATAAAATTATTGTTGCCCTACACGAACTCCATATATATTTCATAGGAATATAAACTGTAAAGGGTATAAAATCTTCGACATGATGTAGGTATTGAAACATTGTATATGTATGCATAGTGTAAATAATTTGTGCGCTGATTTTTCCTTTTCCTTTTTATTTTTATCTCGATAACCCAAATATTTCATATGCTTTTAAAAATTCGGTCTGCAGAAAACAGTAGCACAATGTTTTGTCAAAATTGGCAGTGAAAGTGAATATATAAAGACTGATTGGCCATTTTTGCAGAGAAGAAGATTATTGAGTCTAATTTTTTTTTTATTATATTTTTATTTCTTTTTTATGAGACCGTATCTTTGACAAAGTCTAGTATTCCTATCATATTTAATCCATTTATTTTGAGAAACTTGTTTGGCCTTGATCTTCTGGTCAGTGGTAACTCAGACCAGCTTTCTTATTATTTTCATTATTCAAAGACAGATTTGTATGTATATTCGTACATATAAATATGTTACATATGTCAGTTATACGCAAACGCATGGTATAAGTGTACTTAAGTGTATCTTAAGTGGGCAGTAAAATTATAACAGCTGCAGATTTCTTTGAGTGAGGTTCGTACAATTTTTTATTAATTTCATCCACGCTTTCAAGGTAAATTGGTATTTAAAGATGTACAACTACTTCGTTTAAAATCATGACGGAAGAAGATTTTGTACTTGAGAAGATTGCAAAAAATAGGGTATAAAAATGGTTTATATAATTTGGCCTGTGCAATAGGTAAGTAATATAATATAGATCGATTTTTTATTTCTTCCAACTTACGTTGAAACTTCTACGTGCACATGTACCTGCTAGCTTTTTTTTGTTATTTGTTTTAATTATTACTTGCTGGGATGCTCAACATTCTAGGTCTCGCAAAGGGCAAACGCCCAGCGCAGGAAACTATCGCCAAGCGCGCATCTGACATTCAGTGACATTTGCGAGGGGGATTTTTACTCGTATTTTGACTCCACCTTAGTTCCATTTCCAGTCTGAAATGAAGTCTTGACTGCATCAAGCGGGACACCCAGAACCGAAAGCCAGGCCAGTCATAAAACTTAAATATCAAATTTTGTGCATTTAATGAAGTCATTGTGAACGTTTTTACAAGTCCAGACAAAAGTGTATTTTGCCTGCAGCAATGTCTACTACTGAAGACTAGCACACAGCATTTAACAAAAAATAAATAAATGATTCCAGCAACTTGTTTTACATCCGCCAAGATTCAACTTGCTCTAATGATCATTGTGAGCAAATTTATCAACTCACCGTACGATGATCATCAGCATCAACAATTGCCTTAGATATTCTTTTGCTGACGATGATCTGCAACATTTTTTATTCAACATACTACATGTTCCTCTCAGCACTGAGCAGCAAAGAGCAACATGCTCCCAGTTACAGATAATATTAAGCAAAAAAATAAAAACAAAGAGAGAGAGAGAGGGCGAGAGAGACTACTTACTTTACTTGCCTCAATGAAGATGATCTATAAGTTCGAAGCTATGAACATGCCTCAACAGTTTGAATCTGGCATTACTTTTCATTATTTTTAGGTGCAGTTGGCAACGCGATACCGCTGACTCTGCTCTGGCTTAGTTGTGTTGCCTGTTAGCTGTTGAAAAGAGCATCGTTGACTGCTTCGGCTGCGCGTTGCTTATAAAAGCCAGCGCATCTCCATTGTCTACCCTAATTGAAAACGTTCGTGTACTTTGTGCGGTCTAGTACTGTCTGAATTTTAAAGCAAAATAATAGGCAAATCGAATCAAGTAGATCAATCGAAAGTAAGATTCACTTCTAACAAGTGTTTCACAAGGACATTAGTGTTTGATCAATGTGCTAATACGTTTTTTATAGGACTGTATTATATACATATATCGTGTTCAACAACATCAACAACAACAACCAAAAAACTCATTTAATAACAATATGAGAAGATAATTCAATAATTTTTAAATATTCTATTTGCAACTAATTTAGCGCGGACTTTTAATTAATCTAACTTCAAGGATCTGACTCAATCGCATTGTTATACATATTTCAAAAATGATTTTCTTTAAACTCTTTTCAATATTTGTAAGTATGCCTACTAAAATTTTGTAAGTTAAGAAGTTACAACTTTTAAACTTTATCTTAAGATAAATTCAAATAAAAACATAACTGACCATGAATTTAAACTTTAAACGCGCCCAGCATTTACCTTAGGTTCTTACTTTATAAGAAGGTCATGCATACAAAATTGTTCACGTTTTAATCAGTGCTTCATAAAAACGGCTAGCTGTGCAGAGCACATTTAACTTGGGATACAGTTTCTTGATATTTCTGCTTAATTACCAATTGTGTTGAAAATAGGAACATAATTTAACATTATGATTTGCCAAAATAAGTTAGACTAATAACTCCAAAAGAGGTTTGAGGAAGTAGTCGTAGATGTACAGACACACCTACATATCTGGTATTTTTACCTTTACTGGTTCACCTTATATTTTATATAAACGATTTGCAGAGGAAGTAGGCGTGGCACTGAATGTTTGTGTAGGCAAAAAATGTATGTAACACTATCAAAATTACACACAAGCATTCTAATAGCGATGTCTAATGTTATTTGTGGATTTGTGACCCGCCCTTCCAAGTAAATACATATTTGTCTTAAGCCCATCATCGTCATTAAAGTGTTTAAATTTTACATATTTTTTACAAATTAATATACAGTTACGCCGTAAAATGAATTTGTATATACTACATATATGCGTATGCATATACGCATACTAACTAGATTACTAGTTTATGCTTTTTGATTTCGATTGCGTTCCAGTTTTTCGAATTTATCTATTTTATGTGATAGATTACCCGTTGTCAGCATGCCATGTTTTTTATAGCTTAAATCCTAGGAGCTCCATCACTCAACGACTCTACTAGAAAGCGATTTAAGTGTCAAATGAATATTTACAAATAGTAACTGTCAATGGGAACAGTAAAGATTGCATACATACTTTAAAATCTATACAAAAGCCACAAAGGTTGTGGCATACCAAAAATCTCGATTTCAAAAATTGCAAAAAGAATGCATATATGAGAAAATCTAAATTAAATTGTATCCCACACACAATACTTTGCGTGACATGAATATGGCACAGTCATTGTCTCAGTTGGCAACAGACTTACAACATTTCGTTGCACCCATACTGCGCAAAGGCCAAGAAAGAAGCAATAATAATGGCAACACATACTTATGTTGCATCTACGATGTATGGATGTAGATACATTGGACTGCCATTTAATGTAGTAGTATGGTTATCTTAATCGATTTTCTAGTTACTTTTGAATTATTATTCCTATTAATACCCTTGACCATTGTATATAGTAAGTATTTCTGCAGAAAGCAGGAAAAAGGCGTGAACAAGATCAACAGCCGCCCTCACTGGTTGAAAATTTGCAGTCAGGAACTACAAGTAGGAATATGATTATTTCTCTGCAGTTATGTGGTCCATTACGCAAATAATGGCATCAACATTTTTCCAAGGTTGCCTTACGTCGCACACTTGTATCTTCTTGTACTTACTGCACTTAAGTAAAATAAAGCATACATGCCCCTGCTTCTTTTCTAAATATGAAACTTTTCAGTACAAAGTTCAAAAATAAAAAAAAAACAAAAGATGCCAATAATCTACGTGTGAGAAGAGGCTTTTGCGGTTTTTTTGCAATTCACATGATCATTACCTTTTATTTTTTTTTCAATTTGCATTTCAATGCCTTAAAGTGGGGAAACAGAAACAACTGCAGTATGCTTCAAGCGCTGAAAAGGTCAGCTAAATGTTTATTGTTTTAGTATGCAAGCGGGTTCGTGTGTAGCAAGTACAACATACAAATAGTATGCATGTATGTATTTCCCGAATCAATATAGAAGAGATCTCTTGCGATTGCACCATAAACAAATTCAATTACTCGCCTAATTTATGCTGAAAACACTGCGAATTTCATAAATTGAAAAAACACTGGCATAACACAGCTCACTCTATTTCGAAGTCCATTAAACTGTATTACATGGAAAATAAGTTGCAAAATGTGGCCTAAGATTTCGGAACTGTGGCGTGGGCTACCTGTGTGCGAACGTTGGATATTTATGTTAAGGCATGCAAGCTTAAATAAAAACAAAAAAAAAATTCTTTCGACACGTTTTATACTCTCACAGCCTTTTTCGGGCAATACATTCTTTACTAATTATATCTTATTATTCTGCTTTGATTGAGCTAATAGTTTGTATGTTAATCGTCAATTCTTTAAAAAATTGTAATGGGTAAAAACAGTTAAGTAAGATGTGGTATGTTTAAATACAATATATTAAAAAATAACCAATTTTTTGTTATATATAATCATATATATTTAATTGTAATATAATCGAACTGTCTTTGTATTAATTTATAATTAATAAAATACAATTATATAAAATAAATGAAAATAATACAATACTGGTAGCAGGTACGCAAACACGTCGTAAATATCGGGTCTAACAGCAGGTCGTCAAAACAAAGAACGTTCTGAACACTTGCGTTCTCACATATGTATATGCTATAATATGATGAATTATAATATGTATTAATATATTCTATTGAACGTAAACGTTAATCTTTTAAATACAAAATACTTCCGCAATCCACAATGAAAACTACATTTAACAAGATACTCAGTCTTCCCAATCACGATCACATACACATGAACGCATATAGTAAACGCATATGCAACTCATGAGAAGATGCAAATCCAAAATTATTTGTAATGAAGATTAATGGCCTTGTGTATGACTCCTATGGTGGCGGAAGGCGACACGAGTTAAGAAAAAACCTTAAATGCTTAAGCCATATATGATTGTTAATACCAAATATGAAACCTGTAACCTCTATGACAATTTGGCAAGCGATCATTCTATGTAGCTAAATCAAATCAAATTCGGAATTAAAAATACTTCGTCCTTCTCCCTGTTGAATATGAATGCACATCAGCCGTTTGCTCAAATCTGTACTCACCAAACGATCATTTGATCATGTTCGGACTACGTTAAAAATAATAAGTAAATAAAAGTTAACCTTATCTTATTTGTAAGTTAACCTCAATGATCTTTTGCCTATAACGTAGTCTAATAAATTTTTAGGTCGCATTCTAAGTATAGTTTGCAAGCAGTCATTGTCGACGTTGCACCTGTCCCAAAGCAACAGTTGCTAAATGTCAGGCGCGATGTTATCGCTGCTTCCATTTCAGTTTGTTACCGTTCACTTTTTATACCCTGTAGAAATAGATAATGGGCGAAGAAGGTTATATTAAGCTGGTTTAAACAACTAAGATATACAAGGAAACTGGCTTGACTAACAGAGCTAAAAATAACTATATGATTTTATTTTATACAGCTATTACGGAGTTGTGATTGATAAATGCTAAGTAATGAAATTTTGTCTTAAGAATAATAGAGTATCCCTGTTTCGATTACGATTCATTAGTTTCCTTATTTATAATTATTATTTATTTCCTTATTATAATTATGTAACCATTTTATGTTTTTTGCTGAATTTTTTTTTAGTATATTTCACTTGTTGCCATTGCATCCTATGCATATGCTCAGATTGCACCAGGTTCTAATGCATATTTACCTCCTACCAAGAATGGATATGACTATCCGGAACCCAATAAGCCATTCGTTAGTATATATTAATTAATTAATTTGAATATAAAAGTGAACCTTCCTCTATTATTTTTACTTTAAAATCACAGCAGCCGAGTCAACCCGGTCAACCTGGTAAACCAAAAGGACCAGGTCCTCCAGCACGCCCTCCTCCTCCCGGCCAACCTGGAGACGTAAGTATGGAAATTGCAAAAGTAAACCATTGATCCTTTGGGCTTTTTTAACAGGATCACGTGCATGTACCTGGAATGCCATTCGACTTTGAATACGCTGTTCAAGACCCGGAAACGGCCAACGACTATGCACATAAGGCCGCAAGCGATGGTGATGTGGTAACTGGCGAATATCGTGTGCAACTTCCCGATGGACGCACTCAGGTGGTGCGTTACACAGCTGACTGGAAAACTGGCTACCACGCTGACGTTAGTTACGAAGGCGAGGCGCAGTTCCCACAAGGCCCCGCTGGAGGACAGGGTGGTGGTGCCGGCGGTTACAAGTACTAAAGTACAACACTTGTTTTGCATTTCGATTAATGTTTGGAGTCATTCATTTGTTGTAAACTGAGAATATCTACAAATTATCAATCAATAAATGTTGTATTGGTTCAATTAAAGCTACAAATTTTCTTTTATTTTGAATATATTTGTATATTGCATATACAAAACAACATGCAGTGTTTTTTAATGAACCCAATTTTTTATGCCCAATTTGAATACAATAAGAGCCCGCGCATATGATACAAAACTGATGTTTTCCGCTCTTATTATACTCACCATTTAGTTTTGACAGTCTCTCTCTCTTTCATTTATTAAACTTTGCCAACATGTCTAGTACGCAGCTGCAGGAGTAGGTAAACAAACACCTGTAGAACTTTAATTGATGTATTACATCAACTGCGCAGACGCGTCAAAACTTGACGCAAGCGCAAGGCAATGCGAGAGCAGTGCAGCATACTATGAAAGTGACAACAGCATTTGTTTCTTTTTCGCAGCTAATGATTTCACCGATGACACAGAAACGTCAGCAACACATCAAGCTGGCAAACGAGTGTATACACAGAACAGTTAAAACATAACTACGAAATTTTATAAATTAAGGAAAAATGTTTAGCACTAATAAAAAAAATCAAAGCGTGTTCAATAAATGCAAAGTGTAAGAGTAAACTTTGGTGGTAAAAGTGCAATACTATATTGTTATGAGGGGCGTTAAAGAGCAACCTAAAAGTAAAAGCTAAACCCCGTAGAGGCTTGTGAATGTAATGAAAATTGGGCGACGATTCACGGAAGTTCAATAATATTTACCTATATCACAATCAAAGTCGAAACAAAAATATGGTGCAATTAATTTGGAGCTGGCGACGCCTCTGCCTGAGTCTTCAATTTTTGGCCATTTTTCATGTGCCTTGTGTGGATCCGCTGCCTGGTGAAAACATCAACTACAATCTGTAAGTTATACTCCGATTTTAAGAATCAAATAATTTCTAATTCTTCTAATCACTTTAACAATAGCGTCCACTCATGGGCAGACAAGCTGGGTCTAGAGCTGTTTTCATTAGGTGATTTTATCACCAGACGAAAGGATGTGCAAGATGTGAGTTGTTCATATTGATTTTCCAACGTTCCTGCTGTGTTTTTTTTTATTTTGCAACGCCAACCTCACAAGGTATATTTATTCTTATAGTATGTGTAGCGTGGGCCTACTGTCTGTCAATCGTTTTGGCAGTTGGACTTCAAACTTATCGTACTAATTTAAAGCTATCTAAATAACGGAACACTAAGTAGTTAAAATAACCACGTGCATACGGAACAATTCGGGTTTTGACAGCTGTATTCCTATAATTATCACGAAATCGTTCGACTTATTTTAAAATACAAGCTGACAGAACAAATAAAAAAAACGGTTGATTTATATTTGAAATTTAGAAAAGCAGTTGAATGTTTCTTGTAAACTCCTAAGCTATTTTCATTAAACCTTTACGATTTCTGTTTTTTAACTTTATAAGAGTCTTTAACCTTTAGTATACCGAATGTCTTTGTTTCTTGATTTATCTTCTTCTTCTATTTGCAGAGTTTTAAAGATGTAAAAGTTGTGACGCGACAAGGTGGCGTAATTGTTGAATCTATGGCCAAAGAAATCGAAATGATGATGGATCTTAAAGTTAGCGCTGTGCGAGTATGTTTTTTTTAACAAGAGTAATGTTCAAAATATTAATATTTTGTTGATTGTTGCAGAGAATTATGGATACAGCTGAAAACACAGCACTATCTCATCAAAACGATATGGCGGATAAAATGTTTTCATACTTCAATGCAAAAGAGATGGCGGAACCGGGTGAACCAACACCTCCGCCTCCAACAACACCTCCTGATATGGATGATCAAATTGGAGAGCCTCTCATCTATGTACCCCCAAAAGTTGTAGTGCTTGAAAAAAGACCGGAGTTCCACAACACACCGGTCAACTTCAGCGTTAGCTCGGTGCACGTCCCAGTAAATGTGTTTGACCGAGGTTTGAAATCCACGTGAATCAGTTTACTTTTCTCTTCATGACATATGCAAACATTTTTATATATATTTGTGTATGAAACATATATGCATTTATATGTTTCTATATGCAAACATATGAATATAATCACACTTTAATTTTACTTTCGAAAACTAGAAAAAGAACTTTTAAGAAAAGTTAAAGTCGTACACATACTACTATGATTGATTTTAAAATTTACTTGCTTGTTCATCTTTAGAGAAACTGTTTCCATTCTACCTATTAATATAAGAAGTGCGGTACTCAAGAGCAATTTTTAAAAATACAGATACGAAGTTATCTCCAACTTATACATGTTAATCGTCCATTCGTTGCAACGCAAAATATTCTCGATTTTTATGCAATCATAATACAATTTCTTTCTATTGTTGTACGCTATAGATAGTTGCAGGACCGATAATTATTAAAAATGTTTGACTCATTAGTATTACAAATTTGAAAAATGGTAGTTTGTGCGTTCGACTTTATTTTTTCTTATCAATTCTTAATCAACCCTCTGAGCTGCGTTGCGAATTAATTCTTCAATTAAATAATGCATTGCCAATAACCGTACAACAACCAAGCACGCCACTTCATACTTGTAATAACACCCCACAACTCTACTAAAGTCCGTACGCAATCAAAGCGTTTAGTTTATTTATAGACTCTAAATTAATCCATTTTTTTCCATTTGTTTTTCCGAAATTGATAAAACCTCCAAAACAACAAAACCTTTACTCGGACATGTCAACAAATGAAAACACAGCGTCGGATGTTATAAAAGCGATTCAATGGTCGGAAAATTTGGATCAAATTTTTCGTGATAATTACAAAAATGATCCAAGTTTATCCTGGCAATTTTTTGGCAGTTCGACAGGCTTTATGCGCCAATTCCCTGCATCAAAATGGAAGAAGGACGATACGGTTGATCTGTATGATTGCCGTTTACGTTCTTGGTACATGGAGGCGGCAACTAGCCCAAAGGACGTTATTATCCTAATGGATACATCTGGTTCAATGTTGGGTCAGAGGCTAGATATCGCAAAGCATGTTGTCAATACAATCCTAGATACATTAGGAACAAATGACTTTGTGAACATCTTAACCTTTGATAAGGAAGTAAAGCCAATTGTCGGATGTTTCGAGGAGACACTAATTCAAGTATATACCATATTATTTTTCTATAATTTCAATTTTAAATTATTATTAAACTATTTTTCCCCTTTTTAAAAAATTACAATTTAAATGCGGCTTTCAAATTACAAAATACAAAAATATACACCCGTTACTTCGGAACTTATTCAGGCAAATTTGGCAAACATACGTGAACTAAAAGAAGGGATTGAATCGATTAAACCCACATCGATTGCCAACTATACTGCCGCTTTAACAAGAGCTTTCGAAATATTGGAAGAAACAAAAATAAATTCGCGTGGGGCACAATGCAATCAGGCTATAATGATAGTTGGTGATGGGGCTCCCGAAAACAATCAAGAGGTCTTCCAGTTATACAATTGGCGGGATCCGCCTTATAGACCGGTGCGTGTTTTTACCTACCTTATTGGTAAAGAGGTGGCTAATTGGGATGATATACGGTGGATGGCATGTGAAAATCAAGGGTACTATGTGCATCTTAGCGATACCGCTGAGGTGCGCGAAATGGTATTAAATTATATACCTGTTATGGCCAGACCCCTGGTATTGGGCAGGCATGATCACCCAGTAACATGGACGCAGGTCTACGCGGATCTTGAGGTGACTAAATTTAAATGAATTTGTTAGATAAATATATATTTAATTATGCAAAATTGGATAATTATAATTAATTATTCTTTAGGATACAAAAATCTCCGATCATTTATGGGATAATAAGCAGTGCGAAGAGCAAAAGGCCGATGTTCTCGAATACAGAAGAGTCCACGACGATATGCTACAGCCCAGTGAGATGAGGAAACGGGAATATCGGCGTATGAAGGAGGTAATTTAAAAACTTAGTCTCCTCGTAAAAAAGTCTTTTATTAAAATAAATTAATATTTTGTAATTCAGACCTGGAATCAACCAGTGGACTCTAAAGTATATCAATTTATGACCACTGTGTCAATGCCAATCTACGATCGGCGAGAAAATGCGGTAAGTAACGACTACGTTGATAGTCATGATCGAGCGTGAACCAATTGCAAAACGAAGTAAATATATAAGAAACCACAGTCATTTTTAGTAAAATGTTAAGGACGGCATTCTAAAGTTACACAACAAACAGCATCGCGTTCATTATACTCACCCACAACTGAACTACAAAGAAAAAGCAATAATTTTAATCAGTCCTCAGACATATTTCAATCTAACTTTATAAAAACTCACTCTATAATACCGATATATTAATATTCTATACGTATTATGTAACACACAACAACAACTTACTACTACCAAAACTTTACACAACTATACCACAGAATATCACCGAAGAAGTTTTAATAAATGAAGCACTCTGGGAATTGCAAACACGTGAGGTACAAACTATAATGCCAAATTCTAACAAAATTAAACAATTAATTGAACTTTGCGTAAAAGTATTGCTGCTCTTAAGCAAAAGTTTTATATACGCCAATTAATATATCGTATTGAATTTAATATTATCTAAATTTCAAAAAAAATAATTCTTATAAATAAATGTATGTAAATGAAAATATACCTATATAAAAAGAAGTAAACGATTTGTTATACTTTGCGCTACATAACATGCATATCAATTTCATATTTTACTAATATGTTTATATATTAAATAACCTCCTACACGTATATAATTCTAGCTAACATGGTCTAGGACCATGGTGTTTTATTAGCAAATTTTTGCTATTATTCTAGTACTAGCTCCGAAAACATATATACAAAATCGAAACCAAAAACTTAATTCAATTCCTATAATTCAATTCGATTGCTAACGTATTTAACAATGTAATAAGTTTTTATATGTATATAGAATACATATATTATTTTTATGATATTAGTAGACGTACATTTACATATACATAGTTATAGCTAGTTCCTTACTTAACGTGATCGTAAATCTAGCATTTTGAGTAGTACAATTCAACATTTGTTGTTAAACGTTCGACAAAAATAGATATTACGTTTAAATCTTGACTTAGTGCTTACATATACCTATATAAAATACTCATAAACAAATATTGGTGAAATTGGTCATATGATCCTTATACAGCTACTGCTATGAAAGCTACAAATCAAATCCATTGATGTTTATGAAGAACAGTAAATTAAAATTATATACTTCAGAATTGTGCTAAGGAAATATTAGACACAAGAAACAATCTGAAAACAGAAAAATAATAAAATAAACACAATTTTAATAGAAACAGTGACGAATGCTTTGACTGAGGAACTGATTGATAAAGTTGCTGTACCCTTCATATGTATGATCGGCCTTAAGGACGGCAACTTAAGGGCATACACTTCGGGTCGAGTTAACATAAGTACATACATATGAATGTATACACATTCATTTGTACGTACACTTGCTGCGCCTCTTTGTATAAACCCTCACAATGTGTAATATAATTTAGTTTCAAGTTATTTATTTATTAAAAACTACCAATACAAATTCACAGCTCATTAACCTAACGACCGATATAAATCCGGCTGCGGAAATAAATCTTCAAGTTGTGAGTAATTTGTTTATAAACCTAAGCAACAACAGCTTCAACTAAAAAAAATCTTAATTCTGATCAAAATTAATTATTTTTTTTCAAAAATTTCAAACTAAACTTTTGATTTTTGATGAACGTGTTGCATGTAACATAATGAGTTTGATAAAAAGATTCTTACTACAGGTGGAAGGACCTTAAATGGGTTTCGTCCGTCTGTTGGTCTAACGGTCTGAAAAATTCCTAAACAACAACATTTTATACATGATAAAAAAAAAAAAACTGGGTTAAGAGGCAACTGTCTGTATTCATGAAAATATTCCCCACATTGCAACCAATCGGACTATAACAAACTTGCTTAAATAAGCTGCATTAATTTAATTAATTAATGTCTAATATTGAATAGATTTCATAGGTTCAATTGGTAGGGTCATCGTGTTTACTATGACTAGAATAGGGTTCAAAATTCATTAAAATCCTACAACTTATCACATCGAAAGAATAATTTCGATACGAAAATTAGTAATTTGGAAAAAAAAATGGGTATTCAATATACTGCAACTTAAACCTATAAGGTTAACTCGGCTTCATGTTTTTAGTGCTCTAAATATAGTAATCATGTTATCAAAATCGTATATTTCGTAGAAAATCAGTTAGTTAAAAATGTTCCTATATCCCTGCCAATTATATTTCATAAAACCTTCCACGAAACTTAATCATCAAAAGTGATTATTATTATATACATATACATAATTGGGATTTAAACAATCGGTTAAAATATATGACTTAAACTGCATGGATATTAAATCTATTGCAACCTTTCTATTCGTTTCAGTTTTAGGAAAGGGTCCATGTAACCTTCTCTTTCACGTGCTGTTAGATTTTATTTTCTATTCATAAAGTATGTTACAATTCTCAAAAATCACAACGTTCGAAGAAAAATACATATATGTACATATATCTATGTATATATATGTATGTACATATGTAAATGCCAAATTAATTATCTGTCGACTGTATGTAAATGCCTCAACACTTTTGTACTGTCCTTTTATAATTTCTGCATATTAAATATTATTTTTTTCGCATATCATATTCAGTTAAAAAAAATATGAAGGGTATAATAACTGTGTTACAAAAATATATACGATTGAAATATGAGGTACACATTAAATATATACCAACATAAGCTTAACTATCAATGTTTGTTAATCACTCACGATTTGTGCAATACTACGCATACCCCTCAACTTCCTCAATTTGTAAACAGCCTTTTATACCCCGAACCTATTAATATATATTTTATCTTTTTTCGAAATTTATAAACTTATTACATATTACTCTAAAAGTATTTATCTATATATGTACAATATTAATGTATCATTATCCATTTATATACAAACATTGTCTGATCGTAGTTCATGCTAAGCTATACAAGTTTCCGTATAAATCATTTAAAAAATACTTAAAGTGCAATTTCAAGAAAAACAGGCTAACAGTTATGTGAAATTCGAAGCTTTTACATCTTTTAGTAACTATTTTTTTGCGCTCAAGATGACAAACTAGAAAATAATTTTAAATTTGTTACATAAATTTTCGAAAGCCTTTAATAAGATTTCAATAGTTGACGGGTATAAAAACTGATAATAAATATTGTTATTTATTCACCTACACTTTACCAGCCAGTTATGTATACTCTGACAACCATTTACTAATCCATATCCCGAACAAAAATATAAAACAAAATTACTCATACACTAACATTTTTTGTAATAAGCATTTTAAAGTACCACTGACATCAACTAAATATTTTAACTGTATTCGTAAGTTCTTGCATAGTAAGCCAAACGCTTTTAACTTTGTATTACAACTCATGTTTTTTCAAATTATAAATTGTTTTTGTCTTAAATACCAGAAAGCTTAAGTCCACCAAAAATATCGTTCTATTCTAGCTATGTGGATTTTAAAACATATTTAATTTATGTATTTATTTTTATGCAAACAAATAAAACTCTCTGTACTTGTATTTGTTCATGCGCTATAAACCAAAATACATTTTAGATCTAATTTTGTACAAATTTTTTTGATTACTAACTTATGAACACATGTTGTTAAATTTATTCTTAAATGTGTTGCTTATGCACAGACAAGAATCGCAAATATACTGGGCGTAGCCGGCACAGATGTCCCCATCAATGAAATCAAGAAGTTACTGTCGCCATTTATGGTAAGTATAGTAATTGAGTTGTTAAACCACCAAATATTGATTAATTCATGTTTTACATTTTTAGCTTGGTGTCAATGGATATGCATTTATAGTAACGAACAACGGTTATGTATTATTCCATCCAGATTTTCGTCCAATTGTAAGTATTTACCAAATGCAATAGATAAGGGAACATCCGTGAATACCTATAGTCAAAAGGGTACACTAACAAAGTACAATACAAGTGTTTGTAACACAATCTCTAATTTTGTATAAACATAATTAGCTCAATGTGTCAAAAACAACAATTAGACCAAGATAGATAACTTAAAACTCAGCCAAAATATACATTTAAATATGTATGTAGATCAGTCTTCTGTGCACTTCCCACAATATAAGTAATATCATATTTAAAGTATATGTAAATTCAAAACAACTAACACAAAAATAATTTTCTTTGAGAACAGTTTCATGGATATATATTGAAACCTGCATACAATAGCGTTGACATGATTGAAGTTGAGCTTTTGGATGACGACCGATTCCCCAGAGATTTTAATCCAGTGCTGCTGACGGTAAGTTTCAATATACTTATGATAGATTTTATAGACACTTACTTAAACTTGTTACGCTTTCAGATACGAGATTCTATAATTAATCAATCGACCGGCAGTAAATGGATGTTGGTTAAAAATCATTTCGACGATATGGTAAAACTATTAAATTATATTACAGTTTTTTAATTTTGTTTAGAAATGTTTACAATGTATATATTATATTTTCGGAATGTTGAATTTTCAGTAAAAGTTGAATTTTGTTAATATAATCCAAAATAAATATTTCCAGAAACGTGTGGCTCGCGTTAAGCGGCAATATTATTGGACAGCGATAAAAAATACTCCATTCACTCTTGTTATAACTTATCCAGAACTATACGGAGTGAATAGAGTAGAACCACGCACCGAACAAGATATACATCGTACTTATATAACGGGCAAAAATTTACGCAGCTTCTTTGATGGCAAGCGTTGGAAAATTCATCCTGACTGGTAAGTCTACCTCATTCGAAAACAAGAGTCAATGAAAAATATTAATATGTTATTTTTAGGCTTTTTTGCAAGCAAATCAATAAAACATTCAGAACACCTGAAACTGAACTGTTATATTTTGTTGATCGCATGTCCGAGCCTGGATGGCATTGGCCATCAAGTCGAAGCGCGATGCCCCCAGAACATGCTGCGGCTATTTTTTGTAAGTAGCATGGAATTATTTGTACAATACATTTTTTTTTGTTTTGAAAGTGCTTTCAAGTAATTGCTGGATTCGCCTGAATACTTTTAAATTTCGTTTTTCATATTATGATGTTCTAGTTTTTGATTTATGCTCGTAAAGTGTAACTTCAATAATCATGCAAATTCACAGCTAACAACTCATCAACTGGCCGCTATTCATCAATCAATGAAAAAGAAAGCTACTATTGTGAGTAACGAAAATCAAAGCAAAGACAATCCGTAACATTCAGTCCCCTTCAGTATTATGTTCACTCCAATGATAAAAAACAAAAAAAATAAGCTTGTCAACTTTTGCACTTGCACCCACTTTCAAGCTCTTTTTACCGCAATCAAAACGGTAGTCTTATCCTTTAGTACACCAATGTTAAGTATTATAAAGTATTATAATAAAAACGCAATGTAATTGTTTGTAATATATGTTTTGCCACCGGTTAGCTGCGGAATTTGCACAATATACCAAAAGAGCTGCGCATGAAATGTTAAATACAATTTTTCATATTTTATTTATTTATTACGAAAGAAAAGAAAATACCTTTACAGAATTCAGAATCAACTTGGCTGGTGTGCCGTATCCGTATTATCAATATTATAAATTCTTTTTAATGCTCATTCAATTTCTTATTACAGGCGATCGGCAGTTAATGCAGTCGCTCGTGTTTGATGCGCGAGTTACCAAATGGTTTTCAAATACTACTTTTTTTAAAGACGAAAAGAGGTGAGTTCTTAGCCTAAATGACTGTATACTTTTTGGGACCGCCTGAATGTACTGTATGTTTCAAAATGAAGTGCTAGCCTTGACATGTTCCCACATTTAGTACATTCAACGCCATACCAATGCATACCTAATTACAATTCCAACAATGGACAGCACATACTAATCATTATAATTTGTGTATACACACTTCTTTTTCTCACTTTTATTTGCGTATTATGCTGTTTTCAATTTATTTTTGTGTACTGTTATTTGTCTATTGCATCCGCAAAATGAATACTTACTGCAATCTTGAACTCTTGAACCACATAACATAATGCCTTTCATAATGTCTTTATTAAAATACAATATAAATACCCTATCTAGCGTAAGCGCATCAAGCCCAATAGCCGTACTAATGGGTTTGCTGCCAAGGTAAACAGAAATATCATCTGAAATACAACTTGTTTATGGACCACTTTTAAAATTATTTATAGATAAAATATTATGTAAAATACATAAAAGCAATTTATCGTTCCAATTGTAATATTTTAATTTCTGACCCAACAGGCACGAATTTAAGCAACGATTCGGCATCACTGTGGCTTTTCTGGCAACGCACAGTGGTCTGACCCGTTGGCACGAATTTCACTCGAATATGGCAGGGCAAGCGAGTTTGGGGTAAGTATACATATACATATATGATAATAAAAATAAGCTAATTTTTTTAATTTTAGTGAGAGCTTTAGCCAAAATAATAAACGCGCCATCGATGAGGTTTGGTACAAACGCGCTGTTGATCAATATTTTGTACACAAAGAGAGCTTTGTTTATTCAGTTCCTTTCGATTCAGGCGGTACGTTCATCACGCGACATATAGAGTACATATTCATTTTATACTTATACTTTTACTTTTAGAAGGGGACTCGGAAATTATTGTTACTGCAACAAATGCAATATTTCATAATGAAAGCTCTAAATCAGCTCCAGCTGCTGTTGTTGGATTCCAATTTCAACACTCAGCCCTCTATAAACTCTTTCATAACATTACAGGCAATGTAAATAACATGTATTTATATCACTTGAAAACAATTGTAAACTGTTATGTAAATTATTCCCTGTAAAGGCGTGTGCCGTTGATGATAAGGACTGTTATATACTGGACAACAATGGATTTGTGATCATATCGACACGCGTACATGAAACTGGACGTTTCTTTGGCGAGGTCAATGGGGCTATCATGAAACGCTTGGTGGAGGAGAAAGTCTATAAACGTGTTATTGTCTATGACTATCAGGCAGTGTGCTTTGAATCAAAATCTGAACAAAATGCATCAAATACCTTACTATCTGTAAGCTCTTCATTAAGCACTATAATCTTTGATTAACTAATTTATACTTTGACTCTTTAATAGCCGCTGTTCCACCTTCTCCGACTGGGTAAATGGCTGCTGCATACGGCACTGTGGTATATTGTACAACTAATACAACTGGCGCCGGGCGCTTTGGCCAACTATAATAACGTGTATATTCGTGTGAATGGCACTGAACAAAAGCAAGAGCCACCGGAAGATAATACTCATAATAAGAACGGTTGGCTGCAATACCTAACTTTACACCGCACACGACTCAAGTCGTGTGATATGCAACGCGAGTTGTATACGCTATACAATGAGAGAGATAACGTTGTATACAATATGACAGCGCACGCATGCGAGCGGCCATTTGTAGTACTTCCCATACCCAACAGTAACTTGATCCTGCTGGTCATTGATCAGCTGTGTCCCCGCGATGTCGCACTGGTGTTGACTGTAAATCCCAAGCGGATTAACTATCCTCTTGCGGTTAATGAGACCTTCTCTTGTTATAAGCACGCACGCGAATTCACCAGAGTTCGCCCCCAAAGCTGCATCAGTCGTCATGCAAACGTAAGTAGAGCTTGCATTTAAAGTTTCTTCTTTTCTGAACTCTCATCTTTTGGTTCTTTACACAGGAGAGCACCATCAAGTTGTGCGGAAAGGGTACCGCATTTTATTCCAGTCTCACATTGTTACTGCTTTCTCTTATGCTAAGTCATTTGCTGTAACGGCGGGTACACAGTCTTTAGCTAATTTAAGGCAATATGGACGTATGTACATATGTACATACATTTACAATACTTTTTGTATCATACTATGGTTAAAGAATGAAATTGACATTTTGTACTTATCCTTAAACGCTTGGTCTTTTCCCACAGTTTTTTAAAGTAATTATAAGAATTATTTCTAAAATATACTATAAGTATCTTAATATTATGAGGCAAATGTTAAATTGTTAATTGAAAAAAAAAGAAAGGACGACTACCTTAAAATTGTTAAAGGTTTTATCCTTGGTATAAGTTTTCACCGATGTTCCAACGGCAATCATTTAAAATAGTTTAAAAATCTTGACAGTACTCGTTTTAAAATTTGTTGAATTTGATTTTGGGGAATCATTGAAATTTTATGTGGCATCTTCATTTTTCACCATAGTATAATATAGGTAACGGATTTTAGTGAAATTTATGCAGCATATATATATGGCACAATTAAAAGGAATGTGTACAGTTTAGTTTTAATTGTTTCACAATAAGTTAAAGTGGTCTGAGTGCAAAAAAATTGGAAACAGCGTGCTTTCGATATTTTCATTAAAGTTCATTAACAACAATCTCTCGAAAGCTTCTATGACAGCTATACAATGTATCGGTTTAAAACGGTTTGTTCCTACTTGCATACATATATAAACCGTGCAACAATAAAAGTACATATATGTGCCAAGTTTCAAGATAGCTTTATAAAAATGAAGGTACTAGTTTGCGTTGGAACAGACGGATAGATGCTGATCAATAATATTTACATATATGTACTTTAAAAGGTCGTAGATGTTTCTTTCAGTGCGTTGCAAACCTCTGGCCAAAATTAAAATACTTTATACAAAATCTATTAAATGGGAAAGATTTTTATAATAACTCGCCTGCTACCTTTACTTTCTAGACTGTTTAACTAATAACCCGAAATTTGTAACTACTTTATATTAGAGCAATAATTAATTAGGCAAATTATCAACATATAAAGGGCCTTAAAATACTACACAGAAATAATTTGTAATTTTGCCTGCGGATACAGAAGTAACTTTGAACACTGTCCATGTTAAATATGTATGCATATGTACATATTTCAATAAGATAATTCTGTGTGTTATCGTATATGTGTTGCATTAACCACAGATAGACCTTATTAAATAATTTATTACTTAATTATTAAGAACTTAAAAAATATATAGCAAAATACCGATTGATGAGGTAAATTAAAGTAACATTTAAATATAAAGAACATTTATACGCCAACTAGTTTAAATTATTTTAAGTTCTCTTTTTAAAATAGCTAGCTTAATTATTAACAAGTAAATAATGCTACAGTTAACCGAGATCTAAGATAACCTTTTCCCAAGTTTACAAAACCGTTACAGACGCAGTTCCCAACAACAAATGTCTAACGTGGCGTTTATCGCTGACACACACCCAGACACGGGCACATGAACGCATTCTTTACATTCATTACAAACAAATATCCCTATTTCATGTAATCGTCGCAATGGTGCATTATATTATTTTTTTAGAATGAAAAGATACCTTCCGCATCTCGCAAATGTTTAGGCAGGACGGCCGCCTTGAGAACCAAGCTCACTAAGAAGCAATCATACTTTTAATCCACAATTAGAGTAAAGATTAAGGTTGTCTTTCTTTGTTTAAATTTGTTTAAAAGGTGCACCTTTGTTGTATATATATTTGTCATTCAGAATGCATAGACATAACTACTTTGAAAATCGTACTCTCTTTACCACTGTGTAGCACCATGTGATCACTCATTCAGTAAACTCAAGATGACCATTTAATAATATGGTCGAATTATTCAAATAACAAAGTCGCTTTATCAATAGATTACAATGATATTATTGTTAAGTTTGCAGAAGCAAATGGAAGGGTAGTAAAATTGTTATGGTAATTTGATTCGCGAAAACAAATGACTCAAGAAAACCAAAACACGTTTCTAACCATTACTTATATTATGCTTTTATAAAACTAAGATAATGTTTATAATAAAATATATTTTATAAATTTATTCGATTCAATTTGTGTATTATTTTTAATTACTCACTTTGTACTTAATGTACAATGTTTTTTTAAGAAAATGAAGACAAATTCCGTTTTAGCCTTCTGCGTCAGCAAACTTACTGGGAATATTAGTCCTTCCCAAATACTATATATAGTAAGGCATGCAGAAATAAAAAACAATAAAGATTGTTGTAACCCTCATGTGATGCTAATTTGTTGTAACCCAACGTTTGCTATCAAATTGATGCCTGTACAATTATATTTATATTTTCTTATCACATTACAGCTATTTCTTATTATACCCTTCGGCTATTGATGGTGCTGTAAAAGGTTAGCATCAATAGGTTTATTTTTGTCCAGATAAGCCTCAAAGATGTAAAGGCCAAATTTGACATGACGATTTCTACATAGCATAATCGAAATATTAATAGATTCTTTAGATGAGCTTAAATGACAAAACGATTAACAAGGGTATAACAAAATTTCATAACTTTCATTGCGAGTTGTGACGTACATGTTGTATCACAATTGCCCTATTTATTTATAATATGTATGTTACAGGCACTTAAAGTCAAATGAAGGGTACTTATAAATACAACCACAATATAACCGCAAAATCTACAAATGCACTGGGTTGGGTTCATAAGTCATGTTATCAGGATAAACAGTATTTAAGCGAGCTAGGAACGAAGCTTCATTTCAGTTAATCATAACTCTCGAAGTGAAGAACATTACTTATATACGTGCTTTAAAATATTGAAGTTAACATTTATAAAAATGATACTCACAGGCCGCAGAGGCCTAAGCCACATCACTCTACTAGCTCTGATTCTCCACTGTAAGTCTCAAAGTGATCACAGTTTTCTTTCACAAATTCGCATATTTTGGTATAATTTTATAATACTTATGTGTGTACCCGGAAAATATGCAACACATAAACATAATTTCATTTTTTCAAGAAATGTACAATATTTTTACATATGTATAATGTATTTTCCTTCGTTGATTTACCCCCTCATCTTTAAATTCAGGCTCACTCGCATTATCGACTCGTTTTGATTTCATTTCTGTAAAACAATGTGAATTACACCAATCAAAGTTATGCAGAAATCTTAGGTAAGAAACCATACACTGGTGAATATATAATTATAATATATATAATTTCAAAACACATTTTTCCTTGCAAATCATATGATAATAACCAATAATAGACAAGTATCGAAAGCTACTTGCAGTCGAAGTCATTCTCAACTTTTTCTTATAAAACCTTTTGGTTATGATATCAATTAAAATGTATGTCCAATATAAATATGATATTTACATATCTTATAACTTCCTACTCCTAAGCACCTCAAAACAATGTAATGCGACACGCCATTGTATCCAGTCCGATTGGGAATCTCTCTCTGTGCCCGTGGATAACAGTCCAACTTGTCAGATTTGTAAAAACATGATTAAGGAATCTCGGAATATGTTACCTTGTGACAATAGAGAAGTTGAACTCTGGAAGATTTTTGAAACCACTTGCAAGATGATACCCTCAAAACATGCTAATGAGGAGTGCATTGAAACTGTTATTAACAGCTTCAACGAATACCTGGAACTATTGTCGTCGGAAATGTCTTATGAGGTAAATTTACTTTCAACAAATATGTACATACATAATTTAATATTTAACTTGTTGAATTTCTTACACTACACAGCAAACTTGCACTGTTATGAAATTATGCAACAATGACATGGAAGAAGAATCGTTTTTGCAGGACAACCAGGTCACCCTGGATGAAAGCCCAAGGACGGATGAAGTGAACCTTGAGATTGTAGTCGAAAGAACGGAACCAGAGACCGTTCCTCAAAATGAACAGCTTTCATGCAGAACTTGCAAGAATTTAGCATTAACAGTTCATCAAAATTTTAATTCAAATAGCCGCGAAAACATGGTTGAACAATTGCTAAATAGTTGCTACAGTCTAGATAATCTATCGGACGCTTGTACTTACGTGGTGGTCAATTATTTTGATGACATATACGAACTATGGAAGCAGCAATTTGAGTCTGATGACATATGCCATTCTACAGGAATCTGTACGTATTTTAATAATGAAGAGACTATTGAAAACCACAATGAACTTTACTGTGCAGAGTGTGAAAAGTTTCTTAAAAGTATACAGCTATTTGTGAAAAAACATTTTACAGAAAAATATTTCAAGCAAAAACTTGAGGATATCTGTAAGTCGACAAGAAATTTTAAAAGAGAATGCTTAAGTTCTGTAGATCAGTATTATCATATGATCTACAAAACTATTGTTATTGACTTGAACGCCCATAGTATTTGCTCTTTTGTCGGAATCTGTAAAAAGAAAAACGAATTACCCATGGATCTAATTGTCTCCGATACTCAACTAATTCATCAACCCTTAGAATCAAACGACAAAATACCAACGCCCCAATGTGCTGCGTGCAAAACAGCTTTTCGTGTAGTTAAAAAATTGGTTTCAAAAAAAATAAGTAACGATAAACTGAAAAACGCGATGAATCATGCCTGCAACAAACTTGGAAAACTGTCACACAAATGCCATGACGTTATAAACAAACACGGCGATCAGCTTATTCGACTTGCAAGGAGTCCAAGAGTTATGTGTACAATGGTAGGAATGTGCTTTTTGCTTAATGAAATTGAAACAGAAGATGAGGATTTATTGGCAGCTGAAGACATATCTCAAAATTCAAACATCGATTCAGAAAATTATTCCATCGATATGTATTCTAAAGGCTTACCCAAATGTAGTGTCTGTAAAACAGCAATCAAGGCTTTGAAACACATGGTACATCATGTCGATAAAAATGAAATCAAGAATGCTTTGTCTCACGTATGCCAAAAGCTCCCTAAAATGAAGCATGTCTGTGAGGACATGGTGAATAAGCATGCAGATCAGATTGTCGATCTTCTAGTAAAGCATGCACCGCCACAAATGATATGTAAGGCGATAGGCATGTGCCACTAGACTAATTTATATAAAAACTCTCTATCATCAACATATTGAACATTGGAAATCGATGTAGAAAACGATAAATATAGAAGTACTAAAGTTATAATTTTCTGTTACATTTTTAATATTTTCCTCCAACAATTATACTTTTCAAAAATAAAAATGAAATAAACAAAACAAATTACGCTCACAAAATAACACAGAAGTTATTCTTAATACTAAGTATATGAGAGTGTGTAAGTAATGAATGGATCACAAGTTAAAAACCCACATGAATAATTTTCATAGATTTTTATCGCTCAATCGCAATTTGCGTATTCGGATTATGATTCCCGACTCTTTTTTGTATGTCACAAGTTTCTGAATCTTGTTTTAATCACCAAGATGACTCGAAAAATGTCAAATAGTGATATTCACAGCATTTACATGATCATGACAAAAACACAACATTTTTTTTTTTTTGCTTAACACTTTATTTTAACATATGTTGATTTACTTTACAACTCTACATTTTACAAAAATTGTTAGTTCATTATTTAAAAGCGAATTTAGCTAGACGATGAAGAGAGTTCCAACTTTTAAGATTTTCAACTATCATTAAAAAATTATTTTGTAATTTTTATTAAACTGATGAATGGAAATTTCTTCTCATATCGAGATATTATAGCATCCACATTTTAAATAGTACATATCGTTTATATTCATATTTTTTTATGGTTTCCTTTAATTTTTTCTTTTAATTCATTCTAAATAAGTAGGTAGTAAATATATGTATGCGGCATGCATAGGCGAAATTATAATTAAAAACGTATAGTACAATAAAAATGTGTGTAAAGAAAAATAAGCCACGAGGCCTTCTGAATCTCAATTGTCCAAATAAACGTCGAAAGGAAACGATAAATATTTATTATACGATGACAAAAATATAAAATGTAAACTTCTGATACCATAAATACGATCGCTCTTCTATTAACTTGTTGCAACTGACTCAATAGTCAATACCACCGCTACCGTTTTGTTGCATGCGCACGGAGCGACGTCTCGTCTGAATGCGCTCCGGTGCCGCTGATACAGTTTCGGCCTCTGGTCGCTGAGTAGGTGGCTGCTCTATAACATTTGTGATAACTGTTGTCGCTGATGGCGTCGGGTCTTCGCTTATCATACTAGGTACCGCATTATCTAGCACTAGGGGCGTTGATATCACAGTTTGATCCTCGTCTAGCTGCGAACTACGCCTGGTTGCTATGCCACGCAACTTTGATTTTTTGGGCGGAAGTGTCCGTGGTGCATTTATTTCACGCATCGCGGGCACCACGGGTGCTTCCTGTACGCGTACAACAACCGGAGGCTCCTCTTCGTAATTTCGCTTGCGCGCCAAGCGAGCAATATTCCCATTTTTGTTAGGATTGCTATTGCTGCAATCTTCGGTAATTATATCTGATGACACAAGTTGTTGTTGTTCGACGTTGCTACCGTTATAATAACCAGCTACGTTTGTGTTTGTTTCTTGGCAGGCATTTTCTTCAATCGTCTCAAGCTTTCTGAAACCGGATTCCTGGGACTGGCTGTTATTGACGGTGATAGAGTTTTCGCCATTTTTGACAATAGCCTTCGTTTCTGTTTCACTTTCGGTTGTTTCCTTTTGATTCCTTTCGTTGGTGATCTGTCGAAGCAGTGCATTTTCCTTCTCAAGCGAATGAATGCGATCGCGTGTTGTCTTTAACTCCTGTTGTAAGAATAATATTGTGCTTTGCATGCCTTCAACATCTTCATCCAGTTCTTGAAGAAAATCATCGAGTTCTGTAAGATAGCGAAACGTTAGAAATATTTTCAGGTAAACAAATACCAATTAATAAAGATGTACCTGATTGTGATTTTTTAACTTCTTCGCTAAAACTTTTTTGCATGGCCAATTCAGTCTCTAGCTTAGCTAGGCGTCCATTTGATGTCATTTTACCCAATTCTTCGTTCTCTTGATACAAGAGACGGCACTTGGACATCAGTCGTTTCCCCGTATTCGAATCGGGGGTAAATTTCCATGCAGATAACTCATGTTGCGTCTCTTCTAGCTTAGCCTTTGTAGCCTTTAGTTCCTTTTTGAGGCGTTCAAATAGTAAATTAACAGCTGGATCTAGTAAAGCAGTACGTAGGGCCAAAGTCGTTGGTGCCTGTTGCGCCTTGTATTCAGCAATTTGACTCTAAAAGAAGAAAAATAATAATACAATATATAAATAATTTCTATAACTACATTGCCCGACATTGTATTTGTCTGTTGATCTTACCACGTAATCCTGAAACTCTTGCTCCTTGTTGGCCAGACGTCGCATAAGAATCTTTTCGCGTCGCTGCGCATCAGCACATTGCATTCGCGTATTGGCTTCTTCCACTTTAAGACGTTTGATTTCATCTGCATAAGACGTGGGGATGGACAGGACAAAATAAAACAAGAGATAAATATTGTAAGTCAATAGACGCAATATTTAGCAAACAAGATATCATTATTCGATAAGCAAAAGTAAAAAGCACCAAACAGCAAAGGCAACGTCAAGGGAGAAGGGAGCAAAAGCTGCTCCCTCATAGAGAACGAGTTCTTAGTGGACAACAAAAATAATGCACAAATTTGGTGATTTGTGATTATTGTTGGTTGAAGTTCTTGGAGTAACATGTAGATAACATATTTATTAAATTTGTGTGTAGAACTTAATACGAAATCATACCAATGCATTGCAATCATTCGTGTAAGTTCGTGACATATTTGTAGTTTGATGTTGCTGTTGTTTTAATTTCCTAGTTGTTGGTTCTGCTTCCGCTGCTGTTGCTGTAACCATTGTCACTGCCTTTTGGTCTGCCCTCGTCGCCGGTTTATTATCGTCACGAAATTACTCGCACTAATCTTTGCTTTCTTTTCTTTTCTTTTTTTTACCTTATTGCTTGACACAGGCTTGCACTTTTACATTACTTGTGTAATTTAATATTGCATTTGCTTTCAACTTTTTAAATATAAAATACACACTATGGGGAAACAAATGGTTTGAGATATTTGTTGCAAAACAGAGCAACAGAAAAACACTTTGAAAACTCGACGCGCGCACTTTACCTCTAAAACCACCATAAATCAGCAATATATTTGCTATTTTCGAACACTCTTTTAATTATTAAGCCCATAAGCTCTCATATTCATAGTCCATTGACATTATATTGCGGAAACTCATCATTGAATTATGTTACAAATTATTAATTCGGTATTGATATATTCAATAATGGTAATTTTGAACTTTATTCAATTATTTTATTCTTGTTGTTAAAACTTGCTGGATTTTTATTCTCTTTACTGTCATAAAGCCAACGATAATAAACAATTTCATAGATAAAATGCCTCTCACTTGCATTGCATCATCTATTAAAACATTAGTATAGTTTATTATTAATTTGTTTGAGATTTGAAGAATTGCATTGTTTACTATTAATTGATTTTTAATAAACTTAAATACAATCATCATATTTAAAATATACTAATTTAAGGTGATACTATAGTAAGAGGCAGTGTATACTCGTTGGTTAATGATCAGAGTTGATTTTTCCATTACTAATAAATACGGAATTTTTTTTAATTTTCAATTTATTTTTTTCATTTTTTGACAACATTTAATGTTTATTTGCTTTTTGTTAACTTAAGCAACAATATTTGATGCTAACATTACCATTATATTTTATTTGTTATTCATTTTTACCTTTTGGCACTTATTTATCTTTGATAACGGATTTTTGTTGTATCACTTTGAGGCTAAATCAAAGATATTCAGCCGTTATTAAAACGAGAATCTGATGTTAGATAAAGGAGAACATGTCATGAGAGAACATGTCCAAAAGAAAACCACGCGCACGTTGAACTCTGTTATAAATATGTGTATGCAGAAAAATGAATACTTTATACCGGCAACGATTGTGGTAAAAATCTGCATACACAGCATATGCTTTTGAGACGCACAAATACAAGAACATAAGCTTGAGGAAAATAAATATATATTTTTATACACTAGTAAACTTGTTACTTTATCAGTTTTTTGTATCATTTCATTTATGTTATAGAAATGTTCATTGCACAACACATATACCAACTTTTTATTAAAAAGTGATCTTAATTGAACTTTTATTTATTTAATGCACTTTATTTCCACTCTCAGTTCATTTAGTACACGCATGTACATAAGTTAGCACCGGTTTTTATTTTAATTAGTTATTTTTTATCCATGTTTTAGATTTGTTGATTTCAATACAGTTTAAGATAAATAACACGATGAGCTGATGGTCTCAAAGAGTGTTCGCTTCGATTTAAAATCAGTTTTTATAAAAAAGTCAAAAACAATACTCGCGTTGAGGTTTTTTAGTGTTTTTCAAAATGCGCATTTGCACAAACTCCCAAACGTAGACTGTAAACCCTTAAGATCATAACTAGAACTTAATGTACATATAGGGAACACGGTTTAATACTCGAAAAATAAGACTTAAAAAGAGTTTGAGCCAAAATATCTTTTGATTATTGCTCATTAATTTATGATGGAAAGTGAAAAAGGACGCGGTCAAATTAATATATAATATTTGGGGATTCAATGTCTAAATAATTTTGGTTATTTCAAGCACCATAAACACATACTGTGCAAAAAGAACTTAGTAAATTATAAGTTACACAAATCCACGCTTTATTTATTTATCGTGGTATTTATTTTTTTCTTTACATAAATATGTATGTTATCTGTTTTTCATGTTTTCATAAACAATAATTTAATACCTTCGAGTATTCGTCGTTGTTCGGCTGCGGCGACAGCTTCGGCAACAACGGCTTCATGTTGTTGTTGCTGTTGTTGTTGTTGCTGTTGTGTTTGTAGGTGATGGTGGTGTCGATGTTGCTGTTCAGGCTCCTGTGTTTGTTGCGTTTGAGATGATGTCGTATGATGATGATGGTGATGATGATGCTGTTGCTGTTGATGCGACGATGGTAGCTCCTCAGAGCCGGACGGTGTCGGCGATGCAGGTCCACAGGGGCCATTAAGTACACCAGCCCCAACTACGCCGCTACCCCCAACTCCGTCAACAACACCACCATCGCCAGCCCCGCCACTGCTGCCCATCAAGTGCAAATTTTGATCATATTTTGATGTCATTTTATCGTAACTGTTCATCAAAGGTCTCTGATCGTCCATAGTCATTGCAGCGACACTCATAACTCAGTACAAAGCTCTATTTGGTCCTTTGCTTTCGTCGATATTCATATGGGTATGTATACACTTAAAAATACACAAAACTTTGTGTTCACTGCCAACGGAGCACCTCTACCCTCTCACATGTACGCAATATATGTACCGACCAGCCTCACCAACACAATTGCAATACTCTAGACGACGCGAGTTAGGCAAAAAACTTTTTATTACTTCGTTGATAATTTCCAATTGCAGATTTTTCGTACTTTTCTTTGATTTAGATGATATATTTTGATTATTATATTATATTTGTATATTTATTTTCACTTTTTAAGCTTTTATGTGTAGTTATAATTCTTAATTACGTTTATTTGGCAATTTTCCATGCAGCCATCGGTATCGCCATTAACAAGAAAACTAGTGATGTTATAAACATCGATTAATCGAACATCATCGTTGTCTAGTGTAAATATAAATTGTATTCGATAATAATGGCAAAATGTGTGTATTATCGGATTTTATAAGTCGAAATAGATACAGAAATTCTAAATAGATATATTGATTATAATTTTATATTGTAGAAATACTAAATGAGACAACAAAATCACACATGAATGTCAAAAAATACTGAAATCGACTGGTCATACCCTTCTACTTGTTTACTATTTTTGTAAGAAGCTTTGTGCCAGCCCTGGACAGTTTGCAAATTACATAAAAGTCTGCGGCCAACGATAAAATGTTTAGACAAATTACTGGTTCGACGTTGTCAAAAATATTGTACGCTTCTACCAGTCCGGTAAATGCAGCGCTTACAAAAAATGCGTTGGGCGGCTCGGTAAGCACAGTATTGGTGCGTCACCAGCAGACCTTGCCCGTAGTGGACTCCAAGGAAACCCTACCTAAGAAGGGATACTCTCCATTCGGAACAAAGCAATCTAGCATGGCAGAATGGTCCCTAGCGAGACTAGATGATCTACTCAATTGGGGCCGCAAGGGTTCAATTTGGCCCCTGACATTTGGTCTTGCTTGTTGCGCTGTGGAAATGATGCATATTGCTGCACCTCGGTAAAGTTAAATCACAGAACACATTCATAAATATGTATTTATATGCATCTTATGTTTTAGCTATGATATGGATCGATATGGAGTTGTGTTCCGTGCATCCCCACGACAAGCCGATGTTATAATTGTGGCTGGTACACTGACCAATAAAATGGCACCAGCCCTGCGAAAAGTTTACGACCAAATGCCTGAACCACGCTGGGTCATCTCAATGGGAAGCTGTGCAAACGGTGGCGGATACTACCATTATTCGTACTCTGTTGTACGTGGTTGCGATCGCATAATCCCTGTGGATATCTATGTACCTGGCTGTCCACCAACTGCAGAGGCTCTCATGTACGGCGTCTTGCAACTGCAAAAGAAGGTTAAGCGCATGAAGACTCTGCAGATGTGGTACAGGAAGTAAGGAGAAAGCTAAAAAAAAAGTGAAAAGTGTTAAATAAATCAAATATGCAAATATATACATAGGAAACTTTTACTCGAGTTTTGCTTTATTTTTTAATGTCTCTTGGAGACATGTGTTACCACTATTTACATTATACATGCTATGACAGACACAACCTCAGTTGCGTGATGCCATGAAAAGTTCACATGCCCTAAAGTTGCCATATTTTGGTTGTACTAAACATAAAAATGTCTAAGTTGCCTGAAGTCATAAAACTTGAGCCAGTTGCGACACCGGAAAAGTCGAAAATCAAGGAACGCCTAAATCTACACGTGAAGCGACGTTTGCTACAGGATTCTTCAACATACGGTACGGAAACGCAACCTATCGATACATGTGCAGCCACAATCAACAAACGATGCAAGCCGAGTTTCACGCAATCCAAAGTCCAAAAACCACGAAAACCTTATCAAAAACGCGTTGAGAAGGTTAAAGAAGAAATTAATAAATCTAAAAATGGTGAGCAAACATTATTTACATGAATATATGCATGAATGTTTGTAAATATGTGTACTAATGTAGTGTTTCCTCCCAGTGGATGTAGATTCATTTGAAGATCTCGCTGACCAGGAAGTATTTCCCGAATATTCAGAAACTAAAAACATAGGTCGAGAACGTTTTAAAAATGCAGATATACTTAATATTGTGTTGACAAAAAAAAAAGTTGCACTAATGCTAAATCCAGATGTACAATCATTATGGTCTAAAATAATGTCGACTCTAAAGAACTAAATTAAATTTTGACGATGGGGCAACCCTTGTGATGCGTACTGAATTGATGATGGGGCAACACTATCGTATGTTTGGCGCACTGAAAAGCTGTTTGAACAATATTTACTTAGATTTGTTTTCATAAATAAAATCTAAGGTTTTGTATCTGCATAAGCTAACCTGAAATTGTATGTACTTTGTTGGATATGGTACGTAAATTATTATTATTTTATAAATGACAGGAATGTCTAATGCGCACACTCTAAAACTAACCCCTCTTAAATGATGCCGGCCCAAGTCTCTCAGAAACAAATTTGATGTTTTTGGGGTTGTAACGATTGTGTCTAGTAAACGCAGTGATTTTGTGTCTCTACTACATTTTGTGTTTTATAAATATTAAAAAAATATATAAATAAAACTCTTTAAGTTCTTACTTGAAAATGTACTTTTCGCCTTTACATTAGAAAAAACAGAATTATAAAAGACCTACAATATTAGGTAATCCTTTTAAGGGTTCGTGTGGTACGGTCTCTATCGATTTAATTGTAGTTGGCTTGCTCTCTAGTGTTTTTCTTAAATCGCTCACTCTCTCGTGCACGGCCTGCAATTTTTTCATACTTTCCTGCTCTTGCAACTCTCATTTCTCTCTTTTATTTGGTACGTTTTATTATTTGCTTCGTCCTTGCTTTTCCAACAATTTTGCGCCGAAAAAGCGCTCAGACACGACATACTATCCACAGAGATTCTCGGTTGCTTTTCGCTTTCGTTCATCAGATTCAATTGGTATTTCTTGAAGTACGCTCGTTTTTCCAGTTTTGCGGAACCCTCAAATAAAATATATTGAAAACGATAAAAGTGTTCATAAAATAAAAAAAATGCAGTGTTCTCTTATGTAAATTTAACAATTATTACTATCTTAACATTAGTTTCCAAAAATATACTACAATATAAATTCATCCTGAATATGTATTTTGAATTATATAATTGTGTGGAGGCCATGTGATGTTGAAAGAAAAAGGAAAATAAAACGGTCTAAAGTGATTACAAAACAGTTTGTGTTATGAGCGCAAATGATAACTTATAAACAGTTCAATAAAAATTAAACGTCTAAATCGAGCAAATCTAAAAGATTAATGAGCTACAGAAATTAATTACTACATTTATCTATGTAATTAAGTACTTGAGAAAATATGTATCACCCTCTTCTTTACCTCTTTTATGTTCAATAATGTAATTTCTTTGTTAATAATCCCTTTCACAATTGTTACAAGCAATTTTAATATTTATCAATATGTTAAATTACACAACGAGGTGTTCAATATCTAAAGTCTATATTCTCCTCCAGCGCCCTTCCTTTTCAAGGCGTTCAATCACTATGAGAACAGCAATAACAATGTGTTGTGCGTGTAAATGAGAGCATTAATTGCTAGTTTTAGCCTTTTTTACTATTTGGTTAAACAGGCTATTCACTTTTAGAGAAAAGAGAGAGAGAAAACCAAATTTTGTTAGATTCTTTGTGAGTGACTTGTGAGCATAACTATCAAAATTACATAAGCTCCAGGTAAAACAGTTTGAAACAACCAAAACAGGTTACCACACTCGACTGTTGGATATCCTGTTAATGGAGCAAATCAAGCTGTTGTGTTTTCTTAAAGGTTCAATAATTTTTTCGGCGCCTACATATATTGAAAAATATGGTTTTGATCTCTAATAGTATTGCAACATAGTTCAGGGAGTGAAATAAAATTTAATATTTAAGCAAAGGTTTAAAGTAGACCGTTTGTAGCAGAACTAGGTCAGTTATTGAATTTTCCCATGTGCAGCGTTACGTATTCTGTGCACAGTGTTGCGTTTAGTTTACAATTTTAAAAAAATACAAACAATACATACATATGGAACATAAAATATAATAAAAAAATCAAGTCAATAATTTAGATAGAAAATTGGTCATGTCACCGGGACAACCATGAGAAAATTAAAATAACACTGCTCTTATTGGCTGCTGACATAACAATAGTCACTTGGCTACCATATTGATTGTCTCTGCCTCTCGTCCTTACCCCATCTCCTTTGCCGTAGGTCCTTTTGTGCTAGAGACCCAAATATCAACTGAAAAGCACACATTCATATGCATAATTTGATTTCACTTACTCTTGTTCATGTATCTTTGTATGTGTGTATAGACATGCATTCAGATAGGAAAGTGTGAGTGTCTGTTTGAAGAAATGCAACAAAGTGTGCTTGATACGTGCTATATATGGCTTCCTTTAGTGCATTGGACTTGATTACGTACATATTTAAGTACTTAAATGCCAAATACTCAAAACCTGTAGCAAACACAAATTAAAAGAAAAGAACTGATACAGCGAACACAGAAAAAGATTTTGTTTAGTTTAACAATTACTTCCTATATTAAATAATGTAAGAGTATTATGTTTATTTTTAGTGAAAACAAGAAATATGAGTATCTTTGGCAGTTCGAAAGTTGTATACGCGATGCAGCTCTTGGCATAGGTTTCTACTTTTGTTTCCATTACATTGGCAGAAACTTGGAATTATCTTAATAAAATTCGTAGTTAATTACAATATATAAAACAAAATAATACTTTATTTCGGCTTTTTTAATATAAATTAATATACTACACAATAATCATGTATTGTTCGGGAATTTGATTGAGCTGCTTTATCTAAATATTATATAAAGTTTAAACATGGAGGGCATTTGCTTGAAACACTCAA
Source organism: Zaprionus davidi (assembly GCA_018903715.1). Lineage (NCBI taxonomy): Eukaryota > Metazoa > Arthropoda > Insecta > Diptera > Drosophilidae > Zaprionus > Zaprionus davidi. The sequence goes on from JAEIGL010000011.1 coordinate 325,080, forward strand.
ACATAAACGTAAAAAAAATAAAAACTGTCGAGTTTATATTAAATTGTTGTTTCATCTACATACTTATATTGAACAATACTGTCTTTCGTATTACAGTTAAAGTGTTAACAAAAAAGGATTACTATTGAAAACTTCTGGAGCTGATTAATTATCGTTTGCAACAATACTATAACAACGTATAAACAACAATAAAGAAATCTTTAATTATGTCGCCCATTATGGAAAAAATAATGCTAATTTTAGGCATTTTGTGTTGCATACAAGGTAGGTGTATTTATATCTTAAATATAAAATTAAAAACTTGTATAAATGTTTTATTTGATATACATAATTATATGGTTAATATTGCCACTTGCAGTGACTAGCGCCCTAATGTGCTATGATTGCAACAGCGAGTACGATCCACGCTGCGGAGATCCATTTGAATCATATTCCATTGGCGAAGTAAACTGTAGCAAACAGGAACCTCTGGAGCATCTTAAAGACAAATATAAACCCATGCTATGCCGCAAAACTGTCCAAAAGAGTAAGTAATACATTACTCCCTAAGTGTAAAATTATTTTAAATAATAATGCATGCAACTAAAACTCTTCATATCGAAAATATGTTATATTTGCAAATATTTATAAAATAATGTCAACATTTTGTACTTTTAGTTTATGGCAAGACCCGCATCGTCCGTGGTTGCGGCTATATTCCCGATGAACGTACTGACAAAGAGTGCATAAGGCGGTCTGGCACTCACGATGTGTCTGCAACTTATTGCGCCTGCACCAAGGAACTATGTAATGGAGCTACTGTAGTTAACTTTTCGCATATATTAATGCTCTCTGCATTGCTCGTCGGACTTAAACAATTTGCGTCAAAGCTCAGCATAAGAGTTCAGAATTCATAAATAGATATGTTTGAAATTTACACTCCTTATTTACATACTATTGATTTTGATTGATTTGCATATTTTAGTTGCATATTTAATAAAATATTAAATTATATTGAATTATTAAATAAATATATGCACATACATATAAAATAATTCATGAAAATGAGATATTTTTGGCCTCCTTTAGCAACAAATAATAAATTAACATGTAACGGAAGAAATAATAAAACAAATTTTTTAGTGAGAAAACTAATTTCTTATTCCGATAGACAGAATAAAAAAAATTCCATTTATTTTAAGCCGATTGAGCCGAAATATCAAATAACTACATACATATATCAAGAGAGCAGATGATCTGCTAATAAGTTAATCCTGTTAACGTTTTGAAATACCAAAAAAAGTGTATTTTAGTTCTAATGTTGGCTTTTAACTAAAGTATGAATATTTTATGTGGTTGTATGTGAACTTTTGTTTTTGCAGATATTTCGAACACACTTCCTTATAGGTGGAAAATGATAATGAATATAAACTGTAGAATTAATACAACAAATATTTAACTTAGGACAGGTGGAGATTACCGCTCTTTCTCATTTCTACGTAAAATATACATACATACATACATATGTATCTGTAAAAACTTAATACTGCCAGTAAATATCTCCGCCTAACTGCAAAATGTGCAACAAGCCTCACAAAGTAAATAAATTAACGATTGGGAGATGATTTTTTTGTTCGAGTTTATTCCTACACAATTCAAAATAGTTATTTCTATTTTTACAAACAAAAACAAAATCAATGGTAATTCAATCAATTATCAATTTTATCATTACTCTCTGAATAACATACAATCAATAAGCATACAAATTTCTTCCTCAATAAAAATATAATACATATGTTTCTTACATATGCAGTTACATACAATTTACATATATCTAATATATAATATTTATGTTTGCTTTGTTTTATAATTTCTGTTAGTTTTGTGACTTATAAGGCGTTACCAACACACGACAACATGTTATACATACATATATAAAAGCAAAGGATAAAATCACATCAGCTTTATAGATAAATGTATGTTCTACTATGCATCTACATAAATACACATGCACGCAACTGCATCCATAGCATAGGGCAAAAAGAGTTATTTTCCTACTTTGGAATGTTCGGTTTTTCAATCCAATATAAGGCAATAGCTGATAACACTCTGATATATGAACTCATCCTAAATACAGTAAATAAATTAAAATTTCAAACAAACACATTGGCATAGACCAACAGAAGTACTGTGCGTAGGGTATTTAATATATCGGTAATTTGAATATAAAAACACATCTGTATACAAATTAATAATTCGCCTTCATATGCAAAAAGAAAAGTTTTTAATAAGTTCATTTATGTTTGCTTTTGTTGAACATGAGAAACACATTGATTAGATTATTAATTACAGACATTGCCATTATAGTAATTCAATAGATCTAAAATTCACTCACGGGTCCAATGCCTGTGAATGAGTGTTGCCCAGTGTTATAAATTATAAAGAATTCTATGGCAAGTTAAAAGTACATTGTCTGCGGTTTTATTTACCTAATCCAATAAGATGGACATGAAAGTAAGAAAAAGATGTGCATAATAAAAAGAATAACAAAATACTGACAGCTGAATCGCAGCTAATAACAAAAAGAGATTCAAATAAAATAAAAATATACTTCAGAATTAACTTAAAGAATTATTACAATCCTTTAAGTTACAAATTTAAATAAAAATGGACAGCAAGAGTAGAAGAAAATTTTATGTTTCAAAAATTTATTTGAAATAACAAAATCGATGGTTAAAATAATATAATTCAAATAATTTGATAACTACTGCAAGGAGTAAAGCTACTAAGGCACCCTAAAATTTACTTACAAAATACATTCGCATAAAGGCAATAATAAGTTTAAAAAATGATGAAACTAATAAAAAAACCTGTGAGATACCTAGTAACAATATGCCGCAACACTAACATCAAGGCATATGTATATGTATAAACACAATAAAAACATGGAATCGGACCAAGAGGACGCGTGGCCTGCGGCTTGTATTTATTTAGCTTATGATCTCTTTAGCTCATTATTGTTGAAGTCAACAAAATTTACTTGTGTTATTCGTACATTTATTTATACAAGTATTTACAATTTGTTTAGTTATTTTAGCAGAGGTTTAATATGTGCTATATACCCTTTAATTATTCAGTTTATTTTGGCTATATTTATGAATTGTTCCAAAATATACAAATATACTTTATGTGTGGCCACGCCCCCTTCTGTCTTCTACATGCATTTTCCATTTGCAAACATATAATACCTTTGTACCTATGGTAAAAACAGTGTTAATCCTTGAGCTTGCTTAAGATTCTAAAGTAAATCTTATTAGTACATGATAATAAAACCATATATGATATATGTACAAAGCACACAACTCAGAATGCACATAAAAAAATTCAACCAAGTTTAAAGGATCACAAAGTTTTTTAATCAATGGAATAAAAATAAAAAAATAATAAAAGCTGCCTTCAAAAAAAAAACTTAAGAGTCCCAAGAACACATGAAAATAAATGAAAACTTTTCTGTTGATATATAAAAACTTAATTGAAATACAGTTGCATAGATACATGATACAAATAATGATATAAATGCGTTCTGTCTGCGCTGCCTGAGTCGTAAAAGTTATAAGATATTGTATTTGTTTTTTAGTTTCAACGAAAACTAAAAAAATATTTGTATGCAATAGAATATAATAAACCGTAAAATTCAAATCCAGCAACATTTTACAATTATGTTAACTTGTTAATTTTTAGAGTAAGTCTGTAAAACTCCGCTTGTAGATGAAAAATAAATAAACTGAAAACTAAATTGTGAAATAATGAACAAGTTTTTTCTTTTTTCTATTTATTTATCGTAGCATAGTTTTCATCTAACTTACACATTATAACACTGATCAGACACTCAGATTGTGTTGCCATTATTATGCGTTTGAAATGGTAATTAAAAACCTTACATGCTCGTAGTAGTTCCTAAAGTGTTTGGAAAAATTGCTCCCTTAGCAATAGGTTGACTTGAGGTGCGGACAATTTTTATGAATCCTTTGTCACCCCATCGCGTGCCAAATGAATTAATACACAACCAATAATCCAAGTTGCTAGTTGTATCATGACCATATCCGACAACAACTAGAAACTGAGAACTGCTGGCTTTGGCCCTGACTGGAGGCACATAAACTCCACTGGCGTAGTGCATAAATCCAAAAGTGGCCGGATTGTATTCCACAATGACAGGAATGCCACTAGAAACGAAGCGTTTCAATGACGCATCGTCACCATCATCTATCCTAGAATATGTTTCTACTGAAATTCCTGTTGCTGGCATCGTGGGCACACACATGCCTTGGAGACCGTTATACTGAGTTGAATATTCATCCTCGTTTAGCAAGAGCGTGTCGTTTACTTGAGTGAGATAGTCAAAAGCCATTTGAGGCACCTGGGTTGTACAAGCGGTGCTCATGCCTACGCAGTCGATCAGGTTCTGAGCAGAATTGTTTAATGGTAGCTGGGTAGTTGGTATTGCATTGAAAATTTGTATAGCCTTAGCTACAGAATAGGCCCAGCTGCTGCTGCACAGTGTGCCTTGATCCTGTGACACCACTTCAATACCATATTCATCCAGCAAGTTTATTTCATCTGCGACAACATCTTCTGTTGAAATAGGAGTCGAGCTATGGGAAGTTGTCGGATACACCGCTTGGGGTAGTCGGGCGGCAAATGTAATCAAACGAATATCCGAGAATTGATTGATTTTAACACGATAGCTACTGGCATTACGGTCAGCCAGAGCATTTTGTTGGGCAATCAAATTTGTATGATAGCTAAAGAAGTAGTTTGCGTTGTTTTGCTCTGTGGTGGTGGCGTAAGTCTTATTAAAAGCCATCTGAAAATTGTTCAAAAGAAGTATAGTTATGTTTGAAAAAGACATAAGCTTATAATATAGAAAATCACTATATATTATTGTGAATTTCGTCAGAAGTATTACCATATAATCCTTGAAGGCCTGTCCATGATTATTCGCATTCACATATGCGCCTAAGAACAGGATACAGCAGAGCCACAGTTTTAACATCGCGAAACTACAAGAATCACTAATCTACAATCCGACATTGGTTCAACCTTTATATAGTCACATACTTCTTCACTTTCCACCCATGGACTTTCTTTTTGATTAGATAAATAAATACAAGATAAAAGTAACGCTCAAGTGCAAACAGATTTCTAGGTACACGCTATTCAATTTATGACTGGGTACCATAAGTAAATGCACAATTTGCGCTTGTCTAAATATGGTACAGGTGTAATATACTCATGTGTGTTATACTTCTGAGCTTTATATTTGTCAATACGCCTTGTTAGTTGGGAGTGTTTTGTTTGCATGCCTCCATGCTGCTACGTTCTCATAGCTTCGTTAATTTGAAACTTTAACTGGCCCAGTTATCTACCGTCTCTATTATCAGAGAAGTTTAGATCGTTAAAACCTGACTGGATCGACATGTATATGAACATATGTATGTAGATTGTCAACTTGACACCATATAAAAATACTAAAAAGGCAAATGCTCACCTAGTGCAAATTCATTGAAGGACGGACGAGTGGGAGACCACAATCAACCCCGTAGATTTCTGTACCATAAAATAAATATTTTTTTCTTTTTATTTCCGTATTTTTAATGGGTATATTTTTTGCCAGTACTTTACCACGTACAAACTGTTTATTTCATAAAAATATTATCACTTTATCTTATACTTTTCGTGGGAATAATCATCGCCGTATATAACCGGCAACAAAAGAGGTACCACAGATTATGCGTTAGATAGTCAAACACCAAATAAACAGAAATTAAAAGCAATAATTTTTAAACCAATCATTGTTGGTCGTGACGCATCATTTTCCACACGCACGGGCATCTGAATTCTCATTTGGTTAGTGGATAAAATTGGTTCAGAGGATATATAGTACATAATGTAATACGCAGCTAGTACATATTTCTTATGAGAGTTGCAACTATCTCGCCAAATCTATTTTACTCTTAGTAAGAGTATAAATAGAAACATTATTTACGTAAATTTAAAGATATATATACTAATAATGATAATATGTATGCATATGCATGTTGAGCTACGTATAAAAATTATAATAAGTTTAAATTTAATAGAGCATTTGTGTCAATATGATATAATTATGTAAATAATTTTCTTTTATATCACAACATAAATTCGACGAAAAAATCCACAAGCAACGAAAGCAACCAAATCAATCATTAATTTACATTTTCAAGACAAAAAGAAATTTAACAACCAAAAAATTTATCCGGTTTTCCTATTCGTTGGGTCGAGCGTTTAAACCAGAGTCTATAAAGACGAAACGTCTTTGGCCAGCGCTTCTCAATTTGTTTGCAGCTTTCGAAACAACAACATCTGTAACATACCTTTATACAATAAAACAAAATCGAAGCCATAAATGGTGATTAATACAACATTTTACTAACAAAGTGTCTTGGAGTTTGCTTAACTTGAGCTTTGGAATATTTGGAAGTGCACAAACGGAAATTACTTTAGTTTTTACTGACTACAAAAGCCTAAACTAAACTTGTACAGTAGTTATGTTAGGAGAATGTGTTTGTTTTTTTCTTTTGAAATTGTGATTAATCAGATAAGCATCTTAACTTCTTTTAAGTGGATAAAGTTACTAGTTTCATCACATTAAAAGTAAAACTGTTTGCTATTGATATACAGAAAATTGTCAATTAGCAATAAGAAAATAAAGTGTCACAAAAGTAATGAAATTATATAATAAAAAAACCGTATTAAAATATAGTATGTTAAAGTTCCTATTGTTTTAATATTCAGATTTCTTAAATTTAAAGAAAACAAGACATAAATATGTAATAAATATGGCATAATAACAAAATAGTTTTTAAGTTACATAGGCCTCTCATTTTTGTATAATTTTCTTTTGTAGATGGGGATGTGCCAATCACAACTATTAAAGCTGTTGCTGTTGATGGTCTGTTTAAACGCTGTGTCATTGCAATCTCTACAGTCATTTCCAAAACTCTGCGATGTGCGAGACTTTGATGACTTTCTGCGGCAGACGGGCAAGGTGTACCTGGACCAAAGGGAGCGGGAGTTTCGTGAAAGTATATTTTTAGCGAAGAAATCGCTGATTGACTTGTCTAACAATCGTGTAAACAGTTACCAGCTAAACCTTAATATATTCGCTGACATGACGCGCAAAGAAGTATCTACGTTGCTCGGTTCGAAGATTTCCTTTCAGGGCGAGTGAGTATCATAAACAATATATCAATACTATTGTTAAAGTTATAGGACTGGTCTACAATGATTCTGGTGACGTCAAAATTGAAACTGATTTATATTTAGTTTGTATATTTGACTTACTTTTTCGTTGAAAGGTGTGGTTTTTGAGATATCGCTATACAACCCAACAATCAGCTTTATTACCAAAATACAATAATAATAAAGCAATCTCATAGATAATAATATGTGTACCTATCTTCCAAATTACAATCCAATCAAACAATAAACACATAATAATTCATAGTTTTCCATTGTTCCGAAATTAGGGTTTTCGCTTGTGTAAGCTTTTTAGTGTGACAGCGAGAAAAGAACAGGTGGCCGAAGGAAATTTGTGCAAAATTTGCTGTTGAGTAGAGTATCTTACTGTCGTGCGCGCAATAGTAGCATTAGTTTTCGTTTTTTGTTTTGTTGTGTCGCATAGTGTAATTAATAGAGAAGGGGTCTAAACCCTTCCGCATACCATTTTTTACTGTTGGTATTTTGTTCAGCTCGACCCTTTTAAAACTACATACATACATTCATTCATTCATAACATGTTGATAATCTTATTCATCGAATTTCATGCTTCATTTTATCCACAGACAACTCATTGCACGTCACATAAACTTTCTGCCTGCTGCAACTTTTTCAAATGACAACTTGCCGGAATCATTTGACTGGCGTGAAAAGGGAGGTGTTACAGCAGCTGGCTTTCAAGGTGTTGAGTGCGGCTCATGCTGGTCATTCGCTACTACTGGGGCCCTAGAGGGACATCTATTCCGTCGCACAGGTGTTTTGGTTCCACTATCACAACAGAATTTAATGGACTGTGCCGACGATTATGGAAATATGGGATGCGATGGTGGATTTCAGGAATACGGATTTGAGTATATAAGGGATCATGGTATCACGCTAGCCAACAAATATCCCTACGAACAGTCTGAAATGCAGTGCAGACAGAATGAAACCGCTGGAGCCTATCCACGAGAGAGTATTGTTAAGATAAGGGACTATGCGCGCATCGATCCAGGTGATGAGCAAAAAATGAAACAAGTCATTGCCACATTGGGACCGTTGGCCTGTTCAATGAACGCAGGTCCCATATCATTCGAGCAATACGAGGGCGGTATCTATGAAGACGAGGAGTGCAATCAGGATGAAGTCAATCACTCAGTTGTTGTTGTTGGCTACGGTACGGAAAACGGGCGCGACTATTGGATTATTAAAAACTCTTACTCACAGAATTGGGGAGAGTCCGGATTTATGCGTCTCCGACGGAACGCAGACAACTTCTGTGGCATTGCCAGTGAGTGCAGTTATCCCATTTTGTAAAGAATTTCACCATCTGTTCGAAATTAGTAATTGATAATACTATTTGCTAGTTCATGTTTGTAATATGGCATGCTAAGAGTTATACCTTTTGTTACCATAGTTCGTAAGAAATATACTTATAAAATGATCAATTTATACGAATTCTTAGAGTTGTAACTTACCCAGAATTTATAAGCATAATTAAACAAGTTTTGAAAATTTTTATATAGTCAATAAATAAATGTACCTCTAGCAACGTTGGTAGACATTGTATAAAATTCTATAGTGAGCTAAAAGATTTCTGACTAAATCGTTTCGCTGGCTCCATGTTTTGATTGAGTTTTTCCCTTTTTAGGAGTAATTTATTTGCTGTTACGTAGAATATAATTACTGTGATAGGAACTTACATATATTGGGTGGAGTAAAAAGTAACCTCCTTGGGAATGAAAAAACAAATTTTTTTTAATTTTTTTTTATTTTATTCAATGTAATCCCCTTTTAGCTCGATACACTTATTCCAGCGATTTTCCAACTTCATGATCCCGTCCGAAAAGTAATTTTCCGGAAGATCTGCAAAATACTCCTCCGCTGAGTCGATGATTTCCTCGCGTGACCTGAATTTTTTATTCATGAGCCATCTTTTGAGGTTTGGGAAGAGATAATAGTCCGAGGGAGCCAAATCGGGTGAATATGGTGGGTGTGGAAGCAATTGGAACCGTAACTCATGGATTCTAGCCATAGATGCGATGCTTTTGTGCGCCGGCGCATTGTCTTGCAAAAACAAAACCGTTTTCCGCTGCATGTGAGACCGTTTTGCAGCGATTTCGTCCTTCAATCGCTCCAATAGTGCACAGTAATACTCACTGTTGATGGTTTTTCCTTTTTCAAGGTAGTCTACGAAGAGTAGGCCATGACAGTCCCAGAAAACTGACGCCAGAACCTTTCCGACAAATTTAGCCTTCCTTGGACGCTTCGAAACACTCGTGCCGGCTTCAGTCGTTTGCCTGGAACTCATTCTGTTCTCTGGTGTGTAATAGTGGATCCAGGTTTCATCAACAGTTACGAATCGACGCCAAAAGTCCTTCCGATTCGGCATTAGCAAGTCCAAACACTGTTTCGAAGTGCTCTCGCGTTCGTGTTTTTGGTCTGAAGTGAGTATGCGCGGCACCCAACGGCAGGATAGCTTTTTCAAATGCAGAATCTCGCCCAAAATATGGCGTGTTCGCTCAGTACTAATCTTTGTAGCATCTGCTAGCTCGCGCACCTTGATTTTCCGGTCAGTTAACACCATTTCATGTATTTTTTTGACATTTTCCTGTGTGACCGCATCCGAGGGCCTGCCACTGCGGCCTTGATCGGTAGTGGAGTTACGGCCACCACGAAACTCTCGAAACCAATATTTGACGGTGTAATCTGATGGAGCATTAGCCCCATAATATTTATCCAACTTTTCTTTCGTTGCCTTCGTCGTTTTGCCTCTCAAAAAATAATGTTTTATGAGAGAACGAAAATCGTTTTTGTCCATACTGCACATAATGCCAAACACGTCAACAAAAATCAGCTGTCAAAAAAAACTACTGGCAGTATCGCAAGGAAATTTGACGTGCTTTCCTAAATATGAACGGACTACATGCCACAATAAACTTTTTTGCAGTAACAGTGTTTTTTGGCGGTCAAGGAGGTTACTTTTCACACCACCTAGTATGTATGTATATATTTTATACAGATTGACATTATATTTAAATAATATGTATGTTTACTTTTTGAAATCAAAAATTAATCTTCAGCGTTAAGCACTTCAGGATAAAATTAATATTAAAAAAAACGGACTTTACAACACTTGCTGCGTAAACGAAATGATTAAATCGAATAGTTGAGAAAACTATTAACACTATTTTTGGTACCGATAGCAGATATCCGTCGATTAAATATTCGATAGGATTTTAGCTGTCAGCTGTCTTATCAAACGATTTGATAACCTATACGAAAATATAAAATATGAGAAAATTCACTTTTCTTAAATAATAATAAAAACAGTTTGGCATAAAATAGATTAATTTACTAAGTGATTTCCACTTGTGACTTTCACCAAGTAATAAAAATAAATTTAAATCCATAAATAAATATTGGGATCATATGTTGCTATCCACTCGTTCGAAAGACACCATTTAATAAAAATGATGCGCGGGCCAAAGATTATTTGGTTAAGTGGATGGTTTCAGAAACAACGACCATGGATTCCCATTATGCGACAATTATGTGACACAGAAAGTACACCTTCTAATAATAGGTTACTTCGAAGTCATGAAACAAATGTGATCCGATTTGCGCACGAAAGTACCCTCAAGCACCAAGCTCCACATAGCGCCGAGAAAAGTAATGAGAATAAAAAAGGATCCGAGGATTTAGAACGTGCTTTCGAAGTTCTTAAAAATACCCTTCCAAAACTGTTTGTGGAACCGCTTGATTATTCAATTTATAGCCCAAATCTCATCTTCCAAAATAACATAACCGGCAAACATACAGTTGGGCTATACCACTATGTTAAACAAGTTGCGATTCTTCGCACAGTGGGTCATTTTAAATATGCATACGTTAAATTTGAGATACTTAAAATTACCAAACACACTGAGGATCACACAATTCGCATCAGATGGCGAGTGCGAGGAATATCCGGCCTTAAAGTTATGTTTCAATTTTGGAAATATAAAGTGTGGCAGATGAAAGAAATTCTTAAGGACCAGGAAGCATGGTACGATGGATATTCTATTTGCTACCTAGGTGATGACGGCTTGATATGCAAACAGATTGTCGATAAAATAATGCCAGACGAGAGTCGCCAGTTCGTCGGGGACAACTCTTCAACCGGCCTACCCAGTGGGACGTTAGCGGCGACGACGTCGCAGAAAATTAATTTTCAGTAAACGCTTATTAATTTATTGTTTTTATTAAATAAACGCACGGATAATGTATTTACTTGTTCAGACAAATAAATTGTGACATTGTTTAATACATTATAGGCAATACATGTTTTCAAAACAAACTGTTTAAATTTATTGCTTGAACGCGTGCATAGATCCCTTTATAACATATCTGTATGGTCGCAGGCGAATACGTTTGGAAAATGCAGTTATATATGGTTTTTCTTTGTTGTATTCCCTTGTGGCTTGCATTGACCCTTCAGTCTCAAGGAATATATCAAAACTGTAAATAGTTCGGAAGAGCTGTGCGTAAAGAAGCCGACTGTCTTTGTTTAGCCTTGGCGGCAGTGAATTTGTCCAGAACTCCATCATCTATAAATAATAAATAATATAATTAAATTAACAATAACTATCAAGATTTATAATACCTTGATCGCTGAGTTGTTTACTGCTGTATGTCGACCATTCCAATGAACGCTCAAAATCCATAGAGGGTTTTCCAATGGATAGGTACTGGGAATTCTTATAAAACATTCCATTTTAGCGGACCCACGCACTATTACAGCTCTATAGGATGTATATGTTAATTCATTTTCAGATGACAAGTTTGTAAGCAAATTAGAGTTCTGCATGTTGAATTCTTCTGTTGAAATCACAGTCCATTGTACCAAACTACATGACAATCCAGATGGATAAATATTTTCTTTCAACGAGTACAAGTCGATGTCCTTGTTTGTCAAGCCTCTGATTTGTTGAGTTAAATTAATCCAAGAACGCCACCGTTTTGAGATTCTGGCGAGAACGTCCGTTGTCCATTTGTGTAGATTTAATTCATGATTTAATTCTTTATTGTTGACGGAAGGTATTGCGCACATGCTTTGTAACCAACAATAAGGTTTTCCATATTGATTTTTCAGTAAATATTCCATACACCCTTCTGTGGTTATTTCCAAATTAAGCAACTGAAACAGAGTTTGAATTAAGAAAAAATTATATAAACTGAGCCCTTTCAATAGTGAAAAACTGTTGCAAATGCAGAGGTTAACTGGCTGTTTTTATTTATAGTATATTCTCTTACCTCATATTGAACGCCTGGAATAGGAATATCATTTCCAAAATCGTTCGGATAAAGATGTCCCAGAAGATCCTGCAGTGAATTGGTGTCTCTAAAAAAATTGAATTATTCATTTTATCAAAAATTGTAAAGCGTAGTATACTCACACTGGAAGATTTAAGTTATTTGAACTGTTTAGTTGTGCATGCACTGTTACACATTTCAATACTCCCCAATATCTAATCAATAATATCAGTTCATAAGATTTATCCGGGGTTTCCATCTATAAAAAACAAAGAAACATTCAATAAATAATTTAAACCGAATATAAACAATCAAATGTATGATTTTTGTTTTAATTTTAACTTACAACCAATCGTATATGAAGTGGATGAGGTTTAAGCACATTCTCCAAAATCGTGGTAGTCGAAGTTTCCAATGCACTATTTTTTTCTCTAAATGACCGACCTTCTTTTGACGGATTACTTGTTTCCATAACGTATTCTTGCATTTGTACTTCACTCTCAAACCCAACAACTTCAGAAGTGAATAAGAAATTATTTTTTGCACGTTTTAGGGACTCCAAGCTAATAAACAAAATATACAAGGACCGGGGAAGATATTTGACAATTGAGCTAATTTTCCATTCAACGTCAAGTGATAATTGCAATGCATCGTGCAGAGGTTTTGTTGATTGTAAAAGGGTTTGTAATGCTGGAACAAATGATAGGTATCTTTGTGTCTGATTAAGATTTTCTTGCAGAAGCTCTTGTTTATAGGCGAGTAAAGCACTGTACTGATCGTCAAGTTCCTTGCGCAATTTCAGCTCACACTCTAGGCGATATAAATGAGTTTTGTGGTTGGACAAAATTTCCGTATTCTCAATATTGTCAGAAAACTTTTTAGCATACTCTTTATCAGACAAGAGTTCCAAAAAGCAATCACGGCTTTTGAATTTCTGACATCGCACTATCTCCTTCTTAAGATGACAGACTTCGTACAGAAGATTTTGCAATTGCAATCTGCTAAGATCAACTTTTGACTTTTCATGATGAAGTTTATCTCTTCCCGATTTGATACTTCGTTTGACTTCACGATTTGAATGTTTTAGTGCTATAAATTGTAGCGCTGTGTAAGAATTTATCATTGGAATATGGTGTCCCTAAAAATAAACATATTAAATTAAATCAAAGTATATTCATAAAAGAGTTTACACATACCGTGGTTTTGCTTGTTAAAATGTTATTTAGAGTTTCTTTTAATTGAACAAACTGGTTGTTCAAAATGGACTCCATATTTTTATTATTCGGCGAAGCAACCTCCATTATGAAAAGGTTTATTTGTTCTAGTGATGAAAGTCCATCACGGCAATTATTCCTTACATATGCTTTGAGAAATATCGATAATTATTAATTTTAAGAATTATTCCCAACTATTAGAAATCAACACACCTTGTGCTATCGAATTATAATTTAAACAAAACATAATTTTATGACTCGAATTTTAGAAATATTTTCTTATCACTGAATAATAATTTAATATGGCATACCTTTTTTAGACTAGACTAGCATGCGAGTATAGAGCACAAAATTCCGACGCAGCGCAATCGGCACACACATAGCTTAACCGAGAGAGCGATCTGCACTCGTATTTATCAAAAATGAGAGCGAACCTTCAAAACACACGCATAGCGTAACCGAGATCGAAACGCAATCGTATGCTGCAAAAAAGAGATCGAAACTTCAAAATTCAAGCATAGCTTAACCGAGAACGAACCGCAATCGTGTACTGCAAAAGTGACAGCGAAACTTCTGAACGGAGGAGTATAATCGCAACTTCCATCAAATCAGTCTCTTTGCCGACTTTCTCGCGGCAGGGCTGCTATGCAAAGTGTTTGCTTGCATTAGTTTTTCCCGCCTCTAGTTTAGACATACTCTGTCTATCTCTGCATACTTAGTGATGTGTTAAGTAAAATACATTCGATATCGGCTATTCATTTACCGCATCAATAATGGATATACCATATATCGATTATATTTTTTTATATTGTCCATCTGTAAATAGAGTTCAATTAATATAGAGATAATACAATTTTACAATATTTTCTATTAAAATGTTACGGTTTATGTATAACAAAGCAAGTCTTATAAAGACTAAAATTCCAACTCGTCGTCTTCAACAAGCAATTGTGGAAACTCAAGTTAAAGTGCGTATATTTTCAATAATGGTAAAGCGGTGTAGTCTTACATCAGTGATCAGATATTTGGTATTAACATATCCAAAATATAAATATTTCTTCTGCCGTTGTCAACATAGTTTATTTTTAAGAATGCGAGATTTGTCTCTTCGCAAAAGAAATATATTATGTGTGTTAGCATTGGATTGAATAAAAAGAATAAGAAATCAAAACCAGAAACAATCAATGCTGCCTTTGTCAAAGAATGCTAATAAGAATTAAGTAAAGTTCTTATTAATTACTCGTATATATTACCACACCAACGCCACTGTGAATCGTCTTTTTTATTTCATATAAATAATTATACAAGGTGTTCTAACTGAATTTTGCAGGTCACGCCAAAGCAGCCAGTGCAACAGATAAATATTTTGAAATCAGATCGAACTGTTGGAAAATGGTTTCTAGGATGCAGCGGCATGGTATTTGTTGCTGTTGGACTGGGTACACTAAACTATGATTAAATTGGTGAATATCGCTAAAGTATTTAATTTTATTAAAGGTGGTGTAACAAGATTAACAGAGTCTGGTCTCTCAATGGTCTCTTGGAAACTAATGGGGGAAAAAATGCCACGAAATCATGAAGAATGGGTTCTAGAGTTTGGAAAATATCAACAGTACCCCGAGTTTAAACTGTAAGTATACCCGTATTCTCAAAGTTTCGAATGAAAAGTTTAAAACAAATTAAGTAAACAAACCGAAGCCGAATTGAACAAATTTATAGATATCTATTGAATTCTAAGCTATGTACATATGTGTTCTTATTGCTGTACTTATCAAATATTTTTTGTGTTTTTAGGAAAAACTCCAATATGACGTTAAAAGAGTTTAAATTTATATATATGATGGAGTATTTTCATCGGATGTGGGGTCGTGCCATAGGTGCATTTTTTCTTATACCAGCAGCATACTTTTGGAAAAAAGGCTACTTCTGTGCAAGAACAAAGAAAATGGTCACCGGATTAGGAGTTTTAATAGGACTTCAAGGTTTAATGGGATGGTATATGGTTAAGTCTGGCTTGGAAGACAGGTTTAATGACCCAAATGATGTCCCACGCGTTTCGCAGTATAGATTGGCATCGCATTTGGCTGCCGCGTTTGTGTTATACGCTTTGTTTTTATCAAACGCAATGACCAAACTTATGCCATCACAAAGTTTTACATCTTCATTAAGGAAAATACATAATATTCGACAATTATCACATGTCACAAAGGGTATGATTTTTCTGACAGCTATTTCTGGAGCATTTGTTGCCGGACTTGATGCTGGATTGGTTTATAACTCATTTCCGAAAATGGGTGATAATTGGATACCTGATGACATAATGCAATTTAAGCCAGTGTACAAAAATATAACAGAAAATCCAACCACAGTACAATTCAACCATCGTATGCTGGGGATTTCAACGGTTTCCTTAATTACGGCGTTATGGTTAGTATCTAGACGTCAAAATTTACCTAAACGTGCTAAATTGGCAGTTAACGCTGTAATGATTATGGCCTGGACACAGGCCACATTAGGGGTAACTACATTACTGAATTATGTTCCTGTTCCATTAGCTACAGCTCATCAATCAGGATCCTTAATACTGTTAAGCTTTGCTGTCTGGTTGTCGCATGAGGTTAAGTTTTTAAAATATATACCTAAGTAAAACTGTGAATTGTATTTAATAAACGCTTATTTGACTTTTAAAATTAAATAGTTTTGTTAATAAAGTTCATAAAGTTTATTCAATATTTATTTTTACAGCCGTCTTCTCTTCACGGAACGGTTTGTAGTCTGCTTTCGTATTAACGCTGTTTTCAACATTTTGTGGCAGTGACTCCACAGGTTGCTTAGATATATGATTATATACTCCCATCGCCTGTGCAAGAAAACCATTTACATCTCCTGGATTTGCTGGTAATATCATAGTATTACTTGATTTTGCCAATTTCTTAAAAGCCTGTATGTATTGTTCTGCCAATGTTAAAGATGCTGCGTTTTGACCATCCTAAAAATTAGAAAGATTAATTTTTTTAATCAACTTTTAACCTATAAAATTACTAGTTTATGAAATACATATTACTACAGTTCGTTACAGCATTTGCAACATTTAATAAACAGTACTTACTGCATACGCCAAAGATTTCGCAATTGCTTGAAGACTGCGAGCTCTAGCATCGGCAACTGCGATCATGGCTGCGGCCTCTCCACTCGCTTTGTTTATATGCTCTTGTCTTTCCGCTTCTGCAATTATTATGCAATCGAAGGTTTATATATACTCAATGGTATACAAATCGCACAAATTAATAATAATACATACCTGATGCTAGGATTCTCGACTTTCGTTTGCCCTCAGCAATATTGATTTCGGCTTCCCTAACTCCTTCCGATTCCAAAATAGCTGCTCTTTTTCTTCGCTCTGCTTCTACTTGCATTTGCATTGCTTCGTGAACTCTGGTCGGTAGCTATATAATATATTCAATTAAAAGAGTGAGCATTTTGATGTACATCTTAATTATATAAGTCTGTAGTTACCCGAATGTCTCTTATTTCATATCGTAAACAGGCGATTCCCCAAGCTTCACTGGCTTTATTTATCGAATCGACAATGCTAACATTTAGGGATTCTCTTTCTCGGAAAACCTTGTCCAATGACATTTTTCCCAGTTCCGATCTCATCGTTGTTTGGGCAAGTTGAGTTATGGCAAATTCTGGATCCTCAACACCATAAGAAGCTTTGGAATAAGAATTTGTTTAGCATACATTTTCTTTTTTTTTGTTTAACTATTATTGGCAAACCTCTATACGGATCAATAATTCGTAGATATAGTACTCCATCAATACTAAGCGTAACATTGTCGGAAGTAATCGCGCTTTGCTTAGGAACGTCAATAGCAATTTCCTTTAGGCTTTGGACATACTTGATTTTGTCGGCAACGGGAACTAAGATATTAAGGCCGGGATCAAGAATTCGATGGAACCTTCCCATGCGCTCGACAACCCATGCCTAAATTATATTACCATAAAAAATTGAAATTATTAATAATACAAAAGGGTTATACATAACGCAAACGCATGTGCATATACCTCCTGTTGAGGGACAAACATTACAATTGTATTCATCGGAGTTGATGCCCTTCCTCTTGATTGCGTGAAAATACAGGAACCGGAAAGCAAAAAATCATTCTGTAAAATTATAAAATTTGCTTTAATAGTCAAGGTTTTTTCTTTTACTTACTTTTGGCAATATTCTTCGCGTAGAAAACAGTAACCTAGACATTTTTTTTAAATAATTTTTAATGAACTTTAGACAAAAATTGTAATTCTAAAATCATCATATGTTTTTAGACACAGGGTGATTATGTGTAGTGTTAAAATTAATTGGTGGAATCAATAAAGGTATTCCGTCTACTGAAATGACAAGTAATATTGGTGTAGTATTCCAAGTTTTTTTGGAAACGCAAAATTAATAAACCTAATTTTCTACACATTAATAAAAATAAAATGTATAAAATCGATTATTGTAGAAAATTACCAGTATTAAATCAGGGTTATTGAATGAATATCGATATTATTTTCACCAATAATTATTATGCTTTATTAAGTACGAAAAATGGGAAAAATATTTTTCAATATTTAACTTTTGTATTAATATAATATTTATGTATTTATCATTAAAATTGTTTGAACTAACTTCCCTTATTTTAGACTTACAAGTTGAGTTTACCCAAAGTTGACCGATTTATTCAATACAAACTTCATAAATTTGGTGATATTAAACTTTCAATAGGTACATGATTCTTTATTTATGCTTTGTAATAGCATAAACATCTATTAAAATATTTAGTTTTCTTCTCAAGCCTGTTCTCAAAAACAGTAATAATAAAAATTATTAAAAAATTACTAATTCATAAAAATTTTAACTGAAATAATTACAGACTCCCACAAACAGTTATAGAGTTTATTTGGTAATGTATTATTTTGTTAATATTAGGGGATACTTTACAAAGTCGTATTATTAACTGGTGTCTTGTAAAATAATAATGAAGATTGTGTGGTGTTTTTGTGTGAAAGTTCTTGAACTAGTTAGTACTTATTTATTTATTAATTTATTTGTGCTTATACATTTTTTAAACACTTTCATTATAACATTAGAAAATGAAAATTGTGTGTTATAATTTTAATTACATGCAAATTAGTCAACTAATATAAGAACTATGTACTTTTGGAAAAAAATGGTTTTTCTTAAAACTTTAATCAACCTTCATCAGATAAGTCATTTAACTACAAAAAATGGATGTCAATTATCCGATTTTACTTTGACTGCAAAAAATGGATGTCAATTATCCGATTTTACTTTGACTAATATATATATATATATATATATATATATATATATATATATATATATAACTTTTGTGCAAATTAATGAAATATAATATAATTAGTCAAAGTAAAATCGGATAATTGACATCCATTTTTTGTAGTTAAATGACTTATCTGATGAAGGTTGATTAAAGTTTTAAGAAAAACCATTTTTTTCCAAAAGTACATAGTTCTTTGAGAACAATTTCGGGTATATATATATTTATATATATATATATATATATATAAATAATAATAATATTTAAATATATATATACTCGAAATTGTTCTCAAATTTGGATAAAATATTTATCATTACAGATCTTATGTGTGGCGGCATTCATCTTAAAAAAGCTTGCCGACGAGTATTCCGAGCGAGTACTAAAATTTAACAAAAAAATTTTAATGGAATGGACTCTTCTGAATTCGATCTCCTCCTCCAATTATACAAATGAATTTATTATACTTACTATAATAGGATTCATGTTTATTTCACTCGTTTTGCTGATAACCAGGTGAAAAGACTGTCTATTTTTTTGTTATTTATATTTCTATATATTTCTATTTAATTTGAGCATAACGTCGGCATTCCGAAAACTACCTTAATTTTCTTTCAACACTAATTTCTTAATAAAAAAATACATAACAGCTTTCTACAATTTAATTCTGCATTTTTCAGAGTCATTGAAAAAGACAGTAATTATTCTACTTGTGAAATTTTATTCCTAGCATCTGGATTATTATTTTTTACTGTGCAAGGTATGTTTAATGCGCGTGACATGTTTAAATATAAATGAATATATATACTATTTTAATATTTATTAATGGTTTTTTTGATTCTCATTTTTGAAAAAGACATATCCTGACGAATGCTTTTCTTACTTCTTACTTTTAATTTTCAGGATTAATACTGCTTGCTGCTGTGGAGGATCTAACAGAAAGAGTGTCATACTTTGCTTATTCACTTAGTGCTCTATCCTTCATGTGCGCTATTCTTTTTGCAATTGATCTAATATTTTTAAGAGAAATGAAAACATTCACAAATACACAATCACAAACTGACGTGGAGTCTGCAACTAATGTCTTATATACAAAGAAAGTTACCTTACCAACAAATACGGAATCAAAATCCTCTAACATGTGTTGCGGTATTTCAAACCCATCAAAATCATTAAAAAAAGAGGCATTTTTACGAACGGATCTTTAATTATTAAATATATTTATTTAGGGTGGTGATTTTATATGTTCAATTTATTACACACAATAAAAACTCTTTATAAAGCGTTATTCTGTATGTTGTGAAAAATATTAACCAATTTTTAACACAGAGCAGGAGCTTAATTTCGATGAAACTTACCACATCTTACTTATATATTTTCAAAATATTGGAAGACATTGCCGTGTAAATTACTGAGAGATAAACTTAGTCATTTCACCATTTAATATGTCATAAGTAAAACGGTATGTCCTCAGAATTAGCTATTAACGATGTTATGAAGCTCTGTACTTATACGCCACCCGACAATAAATAATTCCAGAATAGTTTAAGTAGATTAAAAAAAAAAATTGAAGATTTTTATTTAATTTTCAAAATACTGAAATATCAAAATCGCCAAAGTTCCCAAACACTACACTATATTTAATTAAAAAATAAGTTTATTAGTCATGTTTCATAATCATGAGAAAACGTATCTACAACACACGAAAATTAATTTTGCTTAAATAGTTACACTCTACTACCTGCGTATTGAGCTATTCAGAGGCAAGTAGGGAGAATATGTCGGATACATAGGATTGGGCTGTGCTGCTCTTTGCAATACACACGCATCTTGATACTGAGATTGCATGTTCATTACACCCATTTGCATCGGGATTTGGGAATTCGGATATTCACCGCCAGAGCTGTATGCTGATGTTGGGGGACTTTGCTGAGGTGACATTCTGTAGCTGTTAATAGCTCCATAATGAGACATAAGATTAGGACTGATATGAACATTAGAACGATTATTTGAGCTGCTGCTTATTGCTGCTGGTGCATGTTGTACAGATGCTGATTGAGTGTTTCGAGTATTTCTATTAGTATTCTGTGTAGATGATGTTATCGGTGCAATGTTCATGTTGCCT
Source organism: Zaprionus davidi (assembly GCA_018903715.1). Classification (NCBI taxonomy): domain Eukaryota; kingdom Metazoa; phylum Arthropoda; class Insecta; order Diptera; family Drosophilidae; genus Zaprionus; species Zaprionus davidi. The sequence continues at coordinate 346,337 of JAEIGL010000011.1, forward strand.
GGGTAGTACTTGTGATATTGTAAGGGAGTTACTTGAGTTTGCAACATATTCGGGGGCGTAGAAATATTTCTATTTTGCATTATCAAATGCGGTGGCGGAGTCATAGAGTTTGGTGGAATGGGATGATGTGGTGAAGGAGTTAAGTTAGATTGTGTTCCAGGTGATGTATTGCATGGTTGAGTCTCCAGGCAATTAGTAAGTTGTTGTAGCTTTGAAAGACTACACAAATTTCCAACGTGCGAAGGCGTAGTTCCTGTACTGTTTGAGACTGTTGTTGAGTCATGATTAGTTTGTCGTTGATCATTATTAGCAGATGAGGATGGTGGCCCTAGTGTACTAGAGACTGGTATTCGAGTTGCATTTGAAACAGCTTCATTTGCGGGCATATTGTTTTGTATATAAAAGTTATTTACAGCACAAGCTGATGATGGTTGCTCAACGCGTTGATGAGAGTTGGGCAGGGAATGTACCGAGCTATTTAGCGACATCCTTTGTTGAATTACAGCTGGCATACCCACTATGTCATAATTTGATGGGTTGGTAGAGAAGTTTTGACTGATTTGTGGAATAGGTACATAATCCAATGGCTGCATGTTTTGCTGGTGTCCGTGTTGACCAGTCAGTTGTGTGAACTGTAAACTGTTTAGTGAATCTTGAGATTTGGGAACATTGGAAGCTGAGCTCTGAGGATGTTGATGGTGAGTATTTTGCGTAGCTGATGTTGCAGTGGATGGTATTTTAGCATCACGTTGTTGATTATTATTTGCAGCGCTCCCTCCCCGAATCTGCTTGGGTGTAGGCGCCCGGTGTGATGATGTCGGCGAATTAACGACAATATCAGCCTGCAAAATATAAAAGGACAATTAGTAAATTGTAAAACACTTTGTTACCCTAATTAAAGTAGTATAAGTAATTACCTGTGCATTAAGCTTCCTATTTTGATGTTGATGTTGAGGGTTTCCTATTATATTTAAATTAGGTGAGCTCTCTGGAGGCAAATTCATATTAATATTACTTTGTTGCTGCATATGTGAATTTTGTATAGACATATGCATAGGTGTTGTTGCCGACTGATTTTGCATTGAGCAGTCTGAAAATTGTCTATGCATATGAACGTTAGTGATATCCGTGCCATGATTTGGTGTGCCAATTGCTGCGGATGAGTCCATATTAATTTGCACACTTATTCCACAATCATAGTGTTGTATAGGCACATTTGAATTTGAGTCTGAACTGTATGCTATGTTACTGTTCACATTAGTTAAGTTTGCGTGATTAGGTGTTTGCAAAATAGGTTGAACAGTTTTTAATTTTTCCTCACGTGTAGCAACTATATTTGATTCGGGATTATGGTCTACTTTTTGTTTAGGTGCCACACCCGACGCTTCTCGATTTGATAATACAACCGTCGATTCAGCAGAGTTTGTAATAGGTTGCCTGGGTACAGAATTATGCGCATTTACCATTGACTTATTTTGTGGTTGTGATTGGTCATTAACCTTAAATTGTTTTTGCTGCGTGGGGCATTTTTGATTAAAAACATTAGATTGGTTATTAACATTGTATTCATTACAATTAAGGGAATGTACATCATCCCTAGGCGCATTGACAGAATTCAAACTGGTCACTATTTTGGAAGTATCCTCTCGTTTCCCACTTGCTTTTCTGTCCACCTTTTGCTTGTCTTTAGAGTGATGAATTTGGTGGTGGGCATGCTGCATTGCCAAATTAGCAGATTGGTATAGATTTTGTGTGAAATTATGTGTGTATGCCATAGTTGTTGCTAGGTCTTTATGAAATTGTTTTTGACCCTTTTGTGATGCCGCATCCAAATTACAAAGATTGTAGCTGTAATAGTCCCACTGCCAATATTGGGAAGTGTGGTAGTTGGGCATCTGGTGGTTCATTTGGAATTGAGAAGGTATCGGATTTTGTAACTGAGCATGCTCATTGGTCTTAAGTTGAACCTTATCTCGAGGAGGCAAGTTAGTTGATGAGTCTCGTACTTTTCCTTCTTCTTTTACTTGTAGTAATTGAGTTGGCTTTATTTTTTCCTTTTCCGCAATTACATTTGTTTTAATTGGAACATAAACATCAGGTTTTTTAACAGGACTATTGACAGTTTCGAGCTTACCGATGGTTGGCTCTGTAGTAATTTTTTTATTAAATTTGTGTTTCATTTCATTGTCTTGTGGAATAGGAGCCTTAGGTTTCTCAGTTGGTTCTTGCTCTTTGGGTGTAGTGGAATTGTTTTCTTTGTTAATGGGCTGCTCTAATGAACTTGTTGGAATTTCAGTTATCCCCAACTCTGGTTTAGTGGGTTTAATTGTTTCAACATTGCTACAATTGGCGTTATCTTTAATCGTAAGTTTGGGTGCCTCGCAGTCAGTTGATACAACAGCATCAATTGGTTTCTCATTGCCAGGAGCTATTATAGAACCTGTTTTAAGGTTTTCATCATTGGACTTGCTTTCATCATTGGATTTAATTTTATCAGTGTCCGTTTTTATAGTTTCATCCTCTTGCTTTTTTATTTCAACTTTTTCAGGAATTGGAATTTCTAGTTCCATGGATTCCGAAACGCAAGTATCAATTACATTTTTATTAATTTTATTTTCAGAAGGGGTTTCTACTAAAATTGGCTTTTCTTGTGTAACGTTCTCGTTACATTCTTTATTTATGGGTATTAAAGTATTATCTTCTTCTACAACCTTTTGTTCAATTTTTGTCTCTTCGACAATTGTATCTTTTTCTTTGTTGTCATAGAAATTCGTTTCTGTAAATAATGTTTTCTTAGTTTTTTTTGCAACTGCATCTAAAACTTGGCCGGTGCATTGCTCTGTGAAGCTCTTATCTTCTTTACATTGGATTATTGGTTCAAGTTGTTGTTTTTCATTAATAACCTTTACCTCTTCGGTACTTTCTCTATTATTTAATGTTATTTCATTGGCTTTGTTTTCAACAGGTTTATCATCTTCGTTCCTTTTTCCATTTGGCTTTTTTCCCCTTAATTTTGGAACAATATTTACTGGCTTTTCTATTGCTTCACATTTTCTTAAACTTCCTTGAATTTCTTGAACTGCGGTACTTGGCAACACAGAGACTTTGTCAGCGATTTCCTGAACTTGACTCTGAGTACTTTTCAAGTTCGAAATACTTTGATTCAAATGATCAATATTCTGTTCTCGCTCAAAATGTTTTCTTTTGTTCGTATGTACAATAACATCTTTTCGCTTAGCCAATCGTAATGCTCTCTTCGTCAACAGATTGTTATCTGAGGATTCAGATGATTTTTTAGAGTATTTACTATCAGAAGAATCCGAATTCTCTAAATTGTCTTCAAAAGCTCGTTTGCATCGCTTTAAATCTGTGAATTCTGACGGCGTCGATTCTTTACAAGAATTTTGAATTGGGGAACTCACGTCCTCGGTATGATTTTCATTTTCTGACTGAAAACGTTTTAAATAACCCTTACTTAAACTTTCATGATTTTCAGGATTTGAATGCTCTTGGTTCTTTTGTTTCTCATCAGTTTTTTTGGTTTTATAAAAACTGTTATCAAAATTTTCAAGAAATTTATAACTTAAATATTCACGATTGGAAATTGGTTTAATGTTATTATTGGGAGATTTTGAAGTTGACATTAATGGACTCCATCGCAGGCAATCCGCTTCAATTGCAATTCGTGTTTTGCAACGAGCCACTTTATTATGATGCAGTAAAACTTTTTTCCAATCTATTTTGATAGTTATTTGGAACCTTATGTCACCGTCATTTTTCCTTAACTTGATGAAATTGAGTAGCTCAAAAGCCAATGCAATATCAGAAATAGCTAATCCGGTTTTAATAGCTATGTCCTTGAATGTTATTGTTTTTTTACTTCTGTATTTATATAAGTATTCCAAAACTACAGATTTCCAATACGAAAAGTAAGATAATCGTCCAAGATCTGACAAAGGTTTTTCTGGTGTTCCCAACTGGCCTTCTTCGCGGCTCAGTAAATAGCTGAAATCAATCAAGAAACGTCCATAGCCTTTTCTTTGATACTGAGGCAGTGTCAGAATACAGGAGACATTGTACTTCTGTGAACAGTGTTTCTCTTTTGAAAAATATCCGACAAGATGGCATCCAACTTGATCATTTTTTGTTAATATATAAAACAAAAATGGCTCAACATCATAATATAAGGTTTTGTGATCTAAAAAAAACTTTGCAAGCAAACATAAGTTTTGGCAGTAAATTTTGTTAACATTTCCATCAACTTCGAAAACGGATATGTCGCCTTGCCGAAAAATTTCCGTCCCTGGTGGTTGCTTCCATATACATTTATTTTGATGTCTGTCCAATACCGATCGACTTTTCGTGTATTTTAAACAAAATTCACATAGGTAAAGCTTCAGAAGCCTAAAAATAGAATTAAAATGTATAAATTAATAAATTATCGCAGTCAACATAAACTTCAGTTCACACAGAGCTGCATATCATGTTAATAATTGTATTCAATTCTTTAAGATACGGTTTTGTCCATTTAAGGTACGTAAATAGTTAATCGTTCCCAACAAGCCAACAAATTATAAATGTACCTTGCGTATTCCTGAGGAAATGGACTTGAGTACCATGTTTCAATGTTCCACTTTCCAATTTCAATGGATTTTGGACTCTGTCCGCTTCGAATCTCTGTCTGGTGTTTCTCAGTTGGAGTTACGCAACAATTATCAGAAACTTTTACGACGGCTTTTTGTAAAACTTCTTGATATAACTCAATATCCTGTTGGTTAACGCCATGTGGAAGTTGAAGATTTTCTAAAAACAAACAGTATCTTATTAATATCTTTGAAAGCCATTACTTTCTTATACTCTTATTAACTAATATATACATACCAATCGACTTTCTACGGCTCAATTTAATACTTTGATCCTTGGCAGTAAGTTCACTCTCGTAATCGACTTTGCTACACTCTTTGTTGTTGACAGCTGCTTTCTTTTGGTCAGGAAAATGATCTACTTCATTGATCAATTGACATTTTAAAACAGTTTCCTTGGTAAGATATGGAATATCATCATCCTGTTTAATAAAATCTTTAGAGGATTCAAGTGGCATAGATTTAAGAAGCACTATCTTTTTTTTTTCTGTCTGTGCACAACTCTTGATGCTGTCGTTAGACTTAAATTCAAGTTGCTTATTTGGTTTGGCAGATATTGATAACTGACAATTAGATACCTTTTTTTGGTAACTGGTCCCTTTAAAATTATTTTTATATTTGTTATCAACAGGATTTTTTGCAACTGCAGCAAATCCCCAATTTTCAGAAGAGCCTTCAACTGATACTTCCTTCTCATTTGGCAATGGTCGTATATCAATTTTTTTTTCATGTTCAAAAATATTTTCTTTTAGTGTACTTTTGTCTGTATCATAATCTTCTTCGTCATTATCGTCATCACATTCCGAGCTATCGCTGGAACTATCGCTTGAATCTGATTCAGAGCTAGAAGATGTACAAGAATCTGAAGTTGAACTTTCATCCTGATCTTCGCAACCAAAATTCTTTTCATCCTCATCATCTTCTTCATCTTCACTGTCACTGGATGAAGTCGTTGATGATAAATCCGAATATGTACGTTTTCGATTAAAATTTGTAACAATCTGATCCCGATGTATTACATTTTCTTTCTTTTGCTTTAGTTGAGGTGGAAAGTTATTAATCGTAGCAGAGTTTTTCTTCTTTTGTCTGCTGCCTGAATTACTAAATTGTTGAGATGTCGATGGATTGTCAACCAAATGTTCATTTTTTATCATCTGTCGCTTGCAATCGGAGTAAAGTTTTTGAGATACATACTGTACGTCACTGAAATTTAAAATAAAATGTTTTATATAATACATAAAACAGGATGAGTGTTAACAATCAATCTTACCCATCAGTGCCATGCTCTAATTTTATGCTGGCAGTATCTCTCCTACACGGCCTAGAGTTATCAATGTTTTGCTTTAAACATGAGTTGCATCTGAAATAAAAAGAACTAAAGTTACTCAACTACCAATGAATAGATAAGGTAATCGGATTATAATAAACTAAACGTTAATTATTTAAGTTGGTGGTTTTATTAATATAAGTGGCAAATAAAGTTTATTTAGAGATGGTGTTGAACATATTCAATGTACATATATTTTAATCATTCGTATAGTTAAAATATGAATTTACGTAAACCAACATTACTCTGGGACTATAATTTTACTTTTTTTATTTTTTTCATAACTTACCTATATGGATGTTTCGGTTTTTTGTCCGGTATTGTATCAAGGCAAGTCAAATGAAAATGGCTCTTACACACAAAACACTGTAAAAGACACGGACCACGATTACGTATTTTACACACATTACATTCGGCACATTTCTGACAATTCCATATAGTTCCTTTAGTAACAAGCATGTAAAGGAGTACATAAGACTGAGACTTGCATCTGCCTGCAATATTTGCACAGGTTGTATGCAACGAAATTCCACACTGTTTGCAAGAACTTAGGGGTTCTGGTATCCCATTAAGGTTTTTTTGTGCATTTCCGGAGCAATGTGTACAAGTGTCTTCCCCTTTTGTACTAACATCCAATTCTGGTGCTGCTTTACGTGGCGTTGTTAGCGATTTTCCTTTTTTATATAGCTTGCCTTCCTGTATAAGGAAACCAGTGTCGACAGCTTTTTTGATTGACAGCTTTATTATAGCTTTAAAATCAACGTCAGGGGAAAGATCAATACAGTTAAATTTTTGTATATAGTTTTCTATATTTTTGATTGTTGAACCTTCACACTCTCCCAAATCATTTACTGCTTTTGCAACTACTTTGTAAAGATTTGTACTTTTATCCACTTTAATTCTTCTTTTAGCCATCGGAGCTTTATAAGAGTGCAAGCCTTTATTGTAAACTTTAATAACAGCTCCTGACTCCACGGCCTTTTCAAGTTTTTCTGCTACGATATCTTCGTGAAACTTATGATGGGTACCAATGGCTTGACAAATTCGTTGAACACTTGGTCTCTGTTTTTGAGAGCGAATTTTTGAAATCGCCTCAAGTATCCATTGCTTCCAGGTATCCATACTGATGTCATGAGAAGATTCCCTCATTTTGGTTTTTTTCTGTCTGAAAATAGAACAAAAAGGTCAGTTAATTTATGCCAATGCAGTAGCTGCTCAATTAATATCAAATAAAACATAAAACAAAAATAAATGATCAATATTTATAACAATAAAACAATTTTCAGGACAAGGGCAAGCAAAATTTGTAATACTATTCCATTCCTTTTCTTCATGGTGATAAATGCAAATGATAAATAAATGTTTTTATAAATGGCAGCATCCTAAAGTCGCACAGTTATGTGCATGTGAAGTACACACAAAAAGCCGAAGCATTAAGTATGTGGTTTAATGGTGTGGGACTACTTTTCATTACAAGGTGTGTATCTGATTTGTTAAAATTGATTGTGTATAAATTGAAGTACAGGAACCCATTAAAGCCGGTAATGCCACCATATGCCGACGACTTCTGTAATCCCTTTTAATGTGTTTTTAAAATGTATATTATTACTTTATTATGTCTTAGAATCCGTGTATTGATTGTGGGTGCATTTTTTATTTAGAGTGTCACACATGCACATACGAATATGAACATGTACATATGTATGTATGTACGTATTCATGTTAATTGCACAAAATGTATTATAATCGTTGTGAATCAACATTTAAAACGTATACGATGCTCATTAACAGTTTTTAGGATGAACACCATTGTATAAATATTTTCAACCTGTCTAAGGACATTTGCAATTAATTTTAACACTATTTAAAATCATCAAAGACCAGTCACTATGAATGTATCTTTAATTTGCATAGATAGAAGAGACACGAGCTACAAATCAAACGAATAAAGCGTAACACGACATAAAACATAAATGTAAAATGACATTTATCAATAGAAGGCTCTTAATTAAGTAAATAACTTACTTTACAAATAAGGGCTTATGATGAACTGCGCATAAATGCACATAAGTTTCACAAAATTACACAAACTCTTATTTGTGTGTACGTTGAGATGACACTTAACTACATATAATCGATAGTTTCTAAAATGTTGCTGTGGTATTTTTTTCGATATACTTTTGCTCCGAAGAATCGTGTTTATACCAATGGATTAATAGTTTCTTGTCCATTATCAAGAATCATCCGTCCGTATAAACGCGACGATCTCGGCAACTATAAGAACTGTGAAGCTATTGCTTAGAGAGACCACGATTAGGACACTGGGATAACCTTGGGTTTACGTGATTAAATTACTATAATCTGTATGAAATTACTATAATCATATAGGAACATTTTAAGATTCCCCATTATTTATATTTCCCACTATTTACCTAGAGAAAATAATCGAATATCGCAAACATTGAAAATATTGATGTTGAAGGAATGAAAATTTGTGGACTTATCGACTTACCTATCTATTGTATACCATCACTAATTCAGAACAGCGTCAACGAGTGTTTTTGCAACAAACTACCGGTGTCCATGTAGATAAACTTTGTAAATTATGAACAATATAAGCAGCTGCTTAATAAAGTAAATCTCTTTTAAACGAACGGAATCAAAACTGACTCAAAATGGCGCACAGCGAAAGTATACCTGTAAATACGTTTCGGAACTATTTAAATATTTTAAATGATCCGGCCGCGAATGAGGATATCAAATTAAAGGCTACTCAGGAATTAAGTGAACATTTTGAAATGATCATGCAATCTTCCTCTTATCCATCTTTTTTGGAAAACGCTTTAAAGATATTCATGCGTATTCTACAAGAGGGAGAACCCCAATTCATACAAGAAAACACATTCCAGCATGTAAGTAAACAGAGACACCTACCAAGTACAAATGCTTAAAGACTACGAATACTTGCCAAATTAATTTATACAGTTGTTTATACATATTATATTCATAAATAAATGTACACTTGTAATATATAAATGCAAAGTTAACCCATGGGTCAATCAAAATAAGTGAGTGAAGAACAAAATGTTTCACAAATGTTCCCTTATTAGAGCTGCGATTTGGAAAATTGTCAAGGGTGTTCAATTGCAAGAGAAATGTTTTGTATAGACGCAGTACTAAAAACATTTGAGCATTATTGGGTTGTGAAATTAATAACGTATGTAAAATCATATCATGAAATATATATATGTACATATGAAATCTTGATCAGAGTCAACAGGCGGTTCGACCTTAATGTATCCGTTTCTGTCCGTCTATTGTACCTCAAATTGATATGTTGCTGCTGTCAAAATATCAGAACCCTGGTATGTACATGTACTATAAAAGACAGACAAACTATATAAGCAATTAATTACAAGAGTAAATGTCTTGAGTATAAGTAAAATGATGTTTTATACACTTTACAAACTACATTTTCTTTAATTTCTTTGTAGATTCGCAAATTAATTTTGGAAATGATACACAGATTGCCCATAACAGAAACTTTACGACAGCACGTGAAATCAATTATTACAATGATGCTTAAATTATTAAAAACGGATAACGAAGAAAATGTTTTAATAAGCCTGCGCATTATAATAGAACTTCATAAGCATTTTCGTCCATGCTATAATCCTGAAGTAAGTATACATCAACTCTCTATAGTTTAATATAATTAACAAATTATATTTTATATTATTTTTAGATTCAGCTGTTCTTAACATTTGTTAAAGAAATTTATACAAATTTGCCAAATCATTTAACATCGATTTTTGAAACTACAAACGACATTCGAGTAACTGATATAAAGGATCTGGACTTGGAAGCCCTGTTACCAGAAACCTATTCTGTGAGAACTATACACGTAGAAAAATCACTTGATCATAACTCGCAACAAATTATTGTAAGTATAAAACATAAGAACTATGCACTTATAAATAGTTCGTTTTTTTAACTTTACAACCGAACTCACTACATTTTATTTTGACTATACTAATTTTTCAGTACAATCTTCTTCCTCGTGGAATTTTGTCGTTGAAAGTTCTTCAAGAATTGCCTCTTATTGTCGTATTGATGTATCAGATTTACAAAAATGCTGTGCATTCTGAAGTCGCCGAATTTATTCCTTTGATATTGACCACAATTAACTTACAGCCAACATTAATTCAAAGGTACGTAAATAAAAAATGGTAACAAAATCTTACTCACAGAAACTTAAGTATTCGACCTCATGAAGGAATGCTTAAATATCAACGTATTGTTTTTATTTGTAGAAATTCAGCGCAAAAAGAAATCTTCGTTGATTTTATGGGAGCTCAAATCAAAACGCTATCATTCTTGGCATATATTGTGAGAATATATCAGGTAAAAAGTACATCCTTTTTTTATACGTTTAAAATAATACATATTTCGCCCTCTTTTACAGGAAATAGTTATAACTAATTCAGTGTCGGTTACCAATGGAATGTTAAACTTAATGGAGCATTGTCCTAAAGAGGCTGCTCACCTAAGGAAAGATCTCTTGATTGCTGCTCGGCATATTTTTGCAACGGATTTACGACAGAGTTAGTAATATTTTTTTTTATTATGTCCGTTTTGAATTATTCAAACGTTAAACTTAATATTTATTCAATATTTAACCAAATCATTAACAAATTATATATTTTTTGTAATTTCAGAATTCGTACCGTCAATAGATAAACTGTTTGATGAAGATATACTTATTGGAAAAGGAGTTACTTTAGACTCTATTCGACCACTAGCATATTCCACACTAGCTGATCTTGCTCACCATGTACGCCAAAGCTTAAGTTTGGATGTTTTAATAAAAGCTGTACATTTATTTGCAAAAAATGTGCATGATGAGACACTTGCGGTTGGAATACAAACAATGTCGTGCAAGCTTTTATTAAATCTTGTGGATTGTCTACGACATCATAGTGAAATTGAACCCGTACGATCTAGAAGTATACTTGGAACACTTCTAAAAGTTTTTGTTAAAAAGTTTGAAACTATCGCACTAATTCAGCTTCCATTAATTATCCAAAAATGGTATGTATATAACACAGCGAAAAAATGAATACTTTAAAACCTGATGTATTAGAATAGTTTATGACTTGGTATTAGAATAGTTTATGACAATAACTTAACCTTATAACCTTAACCTTACTTATAAAAAATACCTTATTTATGGTCAATGGTCTCAAGTCATATGTGGATTTATGTAATATAAACAACTGCTTTGCAGGAGAATGTTTGTTAAAGCCAAATTAACATAGATTATTATTCTAAAAGTAAATATTCCCGATTTCAAGAAAAGAATGAAACCTTAGTAAGTAAACTAATCAATAATCATCATATTCAAATTAACTAAATTAAATAATTAATGCGCACTCACATTTATATTATTATTAGTAAAGGACAGTCTCAAACTGGTGCAGCGACAAATAATAGTGGTCCATTTCCTCAAACTGTTCTTAACGTAACAGAAATAAAAGATGTATGTATTGTTTATTTGAAATAAATAAGACTGAAATTATTAATTGAATATCTTTAATCTTAGGAAAACCTTGGAATTGATCAAAATAAAGTTTCGTCAACTGGAAATCAATTAGTTTGCTCCGTGAATGTTGCTGAATTTCGAAGCTTAGTTAAAACTCTTGTTGGAGGTGTTAAAACGATTACCTGGGGATTTTTTAACTCAAAGGTATGATTTGCTTATAATTAAAAGCAACTCTTAATTCACCTACTTATTTTGATTAATTACTCAGGGCTCAGATTCAAGTACACAAGTGCAAGAAAAGCTGTTTACTCCAGAAATATTATGTATATATATTGACTTGGTCCACTTTGCAATGGAAGCTTTGGATATTTACACTGTTAATGTAAATCCGACTCAACAACGCACTTCTGGCTTGATATCACGAAGTAAGGAAGAGAAAGAAGTTTTGGAACACTTTAGTGGCATTGTAAGTATCTTATTCAACTGAAGCTTTACTATTTTAGTCATTAAAAACTATTTAAATGTTGTATTTTTTTTTCTAGTTTCTTATGATGCACTCCCAAAACTTTCAAGAAATATTTGCCACAACAATCGAATTTTTGGTGGAGAGAATTTATAAAAATCAATCCCTTCAAGTGATTGCAAATTCGTTTTTAGCTAACCCCACAACATCACCACTATTCGCAACCGTTTTGGTGGAGTATCTATTAGAGAAAATGGAAGAAATGGGTTCAAATGTTGAGCGATCCAATTTATATCTAAGATTGTTCAAACTGGTTTTCGGAAGCGTCAGCCTGTTTCCTGTTGAAAATGAGCAAATGTTGCGCCCCCATCTCCATAAAATAGTTATTCGGTCAATGGAATTAGCCTTAATTTCCGACGAGCCTTACAACTATTTCTTGCTTTTGCGGGCTTTATTTAGATCAATTGGAGGTGGAAGTCATGATCTTCTGTATCAAGAATTTCTTCCACTGCTGCCTAATCTATTAGAAGGCTTAAATCGTTTACAAAGCGGATTTCACAAACAACATATGCGTGACCTTTTCGTAGAGCTGTGTTTAACAGTACCAGTACGCCTCTCTTCTTTACTGCCATATCTTCCGATGTTGATGGACCCCTTAGTTTCGGCACTAAATGGATCTCCAACTTTGATTAGTCAGGTATGTTACAACTTTAGGATCTCTACCACTAAATAAACTAATGACGAATGAAACCAATTAAAAATAACTTAATTACAAAGCTAACCATTTTAAATTGTTGGTGTACAGACAAAAAGAATGTTAACAGCCAGAATTTTAAACTATTAAATGTTTAATTTCAGGGGCTAAGGACATTGGAGCTTTGTGTTGATAATTTGCAACCCGATTTTCTATATGACCATATTCAACCAGTTAGGGCAGCGTTAATGCAGGCTCTGTGGAAAACACTTCGAAACCAAGACAACGCAGCCCTCGTCGCTTTTCGGGTTCTTGGAAAATTTGGTGGTGGCAATCGAAAAATGATGGTGGAGCCACAAATTCTGCATTATGATCAAAATGAGAAGCAAAAAATTGCAATTATAACACATTTCCAGGAATACGAAAAACCAATTGAATTTCCTGTGGACCACGCCATTGAGTCAGCTTTTAAAGCGTTGAGTTCAAACACAACTGATCAGTTTTATAGACGCCAAAGTTGGGAAGTAATTCGTTGCTTTTTAGCTGCATTTATAAGCTTGGATGATGAAAAACATACTCTATTGAAATTGTTTACCCATAATGACTTTGTCGAAAGTAATATTATGAATTGGCTAATATTTCACAACAAAACTGATAAAAGTAGTGTGCGTGGTACTCACCAGACGGCGCTTATTGGTATGTTAGTAGCTTCAGCAACTAAAGACCTTCGTGATTCAGTGTGTCCTGTTATGGCTGCAGTTGTTAGACACTATACGATGGTAGCAATTGCCCAACAGGCAGGACCATTTCCACAAAAGTGTTATGCCCCAAATGGAGTTGACCCTATGGTATTGATTGATGCCTTAGCTGCTTGCATGGGTCATGAAGAAAAGGAATTATGTAAACCAGGAATAGCTTGCATGGGAATAATACTAGACACTGCGACAAATATTATGGGAAATAAAGATAGAGCCTGCAAACTACCCTTGATGCAATATTTAGCAGAAAAAATGACTGCATTGTGTTATGACCGACCATGGTATGCCAAAGTCGGTGGTTGTCAAGCAATTCAGTTTTTATGCAAACACATGTCTTTACGTGCATTGTATCAGAATCTTTTTAATTTCTTAAAAGCTTTTATGTTTGTGTTGATGGACCTCGAGGGTGATGTTTCAAATGGTGCATTAGATATAACTAAAAGCTACATGAAAACAATGTTAGAAATTTGTTTATCTCCCATCGGAATCAATTATCGAAACAATGAGCTTGAAGAATTACAATCAAGAGCAACGTATGAAGTTATTCACGAGCTTGTCCGTCATATAACTAGCCCGAATTCTATTGTAAGGGAAGAATCGATGGTACTTTTGAAACATATTGGATCAATACAAAAGAAAACTGTATCCGAAGTTATGGACCCCCATAAAGATGTTTTAGCTGATATTATTCCCCCAAAAAAACATTTGTTGAGGCATCAACCTGCCAATGCTCAAATTGGACTCATGGATGGAAACACATTTTGTACAACTTTGGAACCACGCTTGTTTACCATTGGTGAGTAATGACCATTTTATGTATAATAAGATATGACGGGCTTTCCTCCGTTGCATGTAATAGAGTATCCCAAAATATCTTGATTAAAATACCTTTTTTTTTTCAGATTTATCAAACAATTTCCATAAACTGTTCTTCCATGAATTGCTAACCCTAAGTGAAGCTGAAGATGCTACATTAGCTAAACTGGATTGCTATAAAAACGTATCTAATTTGATACCATTACGGATAAGTGCATTACGTGCTCTAGCAGCCTGTCACTATATAAATGATATTGGATATAAAGAAAAGATCATGAACATTATTTTCAAAGTTATGGAGAATGAAAAACCAGAGTTGCAGCACACAGCATACCTTTGCATGAAGACATTTATTAGTGGCATTTCACTTGAGAGAGATAAAGTAAGTACATTAATACATATTCCGGCTTAGTTGTACATCTGATGGAACAGATTCAATCATACTATCATGCAGAAATTCAAAATCATGCTTAGGTTGTTTGCCGAGCAAAGTTATTTGCAATGTTAAACTCCTATTTTACATTTTTATTATACATTTTTCAGATTCATGCTGCTATGCGTCCATTGCTTTTAAGACTTGGCGACCATAGAAATTTGTCAATTCCAGCGATAAAACGCCTGTCGTATTTTACTCAACTTTTCCCACAAATGTTTAATGAAAAATTAAGTGAGCAAATATTACAACATTGTGCCAAAATTATTGAAATATTTGTTAGCCAATATAAATGTACCAATGAGAATATGAATTTCTTTGCCACATCAAAAGGAGGAGAGTATGAACAAAAGATTGTTACGCTTATTGAAATGTTTTACCACATTACGGCATCACCTAAATATATTGAAAAATTATGCCAACTTGTCTTACAAACTGAAAAAAATCTAATGATTGAAGCATCAAGTCCATATCGCGAAGCACTGCATATGTTTCTTCAGCGATTTCCATCAGAGACAGTTGATTTATTTATGAACCGCTCATTAATGGCTGATCCTCAATGGAGCCGTTTCTTTATATTTGTACTTAAGCACAAAAATGGACAATCATTTCAATCTACAATTAAAAATGGCAAATACAGTATGTTATTAGAGTACCTAAACTGGCCCAGTGATATCGATACTACAAACAAATATGAAATACAACACCAAGCCGTATTAATAATTTATACTCTTATGGAGCTGGATGACCAATGGATTCCAACTAGATCGGATATTGTTGATGCGTTGAAAAACATGTGGCGTAATAATTTATACTCAACATGTCTGGATAATGTTGCTTGCGATCTATGGCATTTAATTGGAAAAATACTGCTACTATATTTTTCCCATAACACAAATGATATTGACTTACTATTTCAACTACTAAGAGCATTATGCCTTCATTTTATACCGGATGTATATTTTTTGCGTGACTTTCTACAAAATACAGTAGCTAAGAGTTTTACTGTGAATTGGAAAAGAAATGCATTTTTCCATTTTGTGGAGAACTTTAACAACAGTGCGTTTTCTGAAGACTTGAAGGCAAAAATTATAACAGCGGTTTTAATACCATGTTTTACTGTGAGTTTTGATAAAGGAGAAGGAAATAAATTAATTGGGGCCCCTCCAACACCCTATCAAGAAGACGAAAAAAATATTGTTTCTGTCTTTATCAATAAAGTTTTTGATCCGGATAAACAGTATGACGATTCAGTTAGAATTGCTTTATTGCAGCTGGCATGTCTACTTGTTGAGCGGGCTTCGCAGCATATACACGACGGTGATGCCAATAATAAAAGACAGGGTAATAAGCTAAGACGTCTAATGACCTTTGCTTGGCCTTGCCTTTTAAGCAAGAATTGTGTTGATCCCACTGCCAGATACCATGGGCATTTATTGCTAGCTCATATTATTGCAAGATTAGCAATCCACAAGAAAATAGTTTTACAAGTGTTTCACTCATTGCTGAAAGGACACGCAATTGAAGCAAGACCTATTGTGAAGCAGGCCTTAGATGTGCTTACACCAGCAATGCCATTACGCATGGAAGACGGGAACACTATGTTAACTCACTGGACAAAAAAAATTATTGTTGAAGAAGGACACGCCATACAACAACTGTTTCACATCCTGCAACTAATTATTCGTCATTATAAGGTATGATCATGACTGTTATTTGCTTTATTTTGTATTTGTATATGCAATAATTTTTTAATATAAAAATTTTTAGGTTTACTTTCCTGTTAGACATCAGTTGGTTCAGCATCTCATAAATTATATGCAACGTTTGGGTTTTCCTCCAAGTGCGTCCATTGAACATAAGAAACTGGCTGTCGATCTTGCCGAAGTTATAATAAAATGGGAACTACATCGAATTAAAGAAGATGAACGAGATGTTAAAATCAGTGAATCTGAAGATGATATGAGAGACGTTCAACTTCAAAAACGCGTGGGACCAGAAACAACGGAATTCCGAAAGAAAACCGAAAACTCGAATCAAACTGCTGTGCAAGGAAAGTATAATATTATTTTAATGATAACTATAATAAGATATCGTATCTTAGATTAACCTTTTTATTTGTTAAATCTTTAATTTTGTGTATAATAATATATTTTATAGGAGTCGGAAATCACCCAAGAAGTGAAGACATTCTGCGATCAATAGACAAATCATATTGCGATACTGTACTTAATTTTCTGGTACGATTGGCATGTCAAGTTAATGATCCACAACCTGGAATCATGTCAGCAGGCGAAAATTTATCAAGAAGGTATGACAAAAATAAATATTTATGTGGCTCAAATGACACCAAATTAGTTGGATAGATCTTCTCAGAATGTTAATTGTTTTTTAAATTAAATTAAATTCGTTTTAAAATTTTGTTTTAGATGTGTTATGCTCCTAAAATTGGCTATGCGGCCAGAAATATGGCCTCAACCATTTGATATTAAACTGAACTGGCTTGACAAAGTACTAACTACAATCGAAACACCTCAACATAATTTGAATAATATATGCACAGCCATAGATTTTCTTACCTTCCTGACAACAATACTAAGCCCGGAGCAATTGGTATCTATTGTGCGACCAGTTCAACGTGGTTTGTCCTTATGTATCATACACCAAAATACAAGGATTGTTCGTTTGATGCACATATTTTTGACTCGACTTATGTCAATTTTCCCACCTGATTCACAGCATAAACATAATGAACTTGATGTTCTATACTGTGCAATTAGTAAAATGATAACAGACAACTTGACGTTTTATGAAAAAAGTCCACAGCCCAATGCTTCAGGTCTATTTGGAACATTAATGATTTTAAAGGCCTGTACAACTAATAATCCAAGCTATATTGACCGAATATTAGTCCAATTTATCAGAGTCCTCAATCAACTTACAAAGGTTCACATTAATATCAATACAAATACCACAATCAACCCACAATCAACAGATTCAAATTCTCTAGCACTCGAATTGCTAGTTTTATCATTGGAGTTAATTAAGAACAGAATCGTCATCATGAGTGTGGAAATTCGTAAACTCTTTATTGGAACCATTTTAGTAAGCCTTATAGAAAAAAGTCCTGAAGTAAAAATAATAAAGTGTATTATTAAAATGCTTGACGATTGGGTTAAAAACAAAGAAAGTAATGTTACAGCACATGTTCCATCAATACGTGAAAAGTCTGCATTACTAGTAAAACTAATGCAATATGTTGAAAAGAAGTTTGCCGATGAGATTGAATTAAATGTTCAATTCTTAGAAATAATCAACTTTATTTATCGAGATGAAGTTTTAAAACAAACTGAACTAACAAGCAAGCTAGAAGGAGCATTTCTTAATGGCCTGCGGTTCCAAAATCCACATATTCGAGCAAAGTTTTTCGAAATACTAGATTCATCTATGAGACGTAGACTTCATGATAGACTTTTGTACATTATATGCTCACAAGCATGGGATACTATTGGATCTCATTACTGGATAAAACAATGTATTGAACTGCTTATTTTAACAGCTAATACTATGACGCAAATTCAATGTTCAAATGAAATATTCAAGATTCCTAGTATAACTTCTGTGATTCCAACAAACGCAACTGATTGTCAAGAAAACACATTTGTGTCATTTTTGTCATCACAATCAGAATCATTTGAAAATGTTCATAGTGTTGAAGACAAAGATGATGTATTTGATATTGATTTAAAGCTCGAATTTACAGCTGTTCGCAAGGAAGATTCTCAACAAATCCTTTCAACTAGACGTGATACTCTTGTTGAATTAATTTGTAAGCAAGCTGAATTTTTAGAAGCAAATCGAAATATACGAACAGAGCAAATGCTTGTTGCAACATCACAGCTTTGTCACATTGATACACAACTAGCGGAACATGTTTGGCTTGCCATTTTCCCCAATATTTGGAAAATATTTTCGGATGATCAACGTATGAATATATCAAAAGAGTTAATACCTTTCCTCTCATCTGGAACAAATGTCAATCAAAAAGACTGCAGTCCAAGTACTCTAAACACGTTCACTGAGAGCTTAACGAAATGCGTCCCGTCAATTTATATTCCTCCTAACTTGTTGACATATTTGGGTAAATCGCATAATCTTTGGCATAGAGCCATTTTAGTTTTGGAAGATTTGGCTCTGGCTCAGTCTACGCGTAATAATAATAACGCAGAAGTAAGTCAACCAGACGTTGACGGGCAATATTTGAATAATATATATGACTCCCTTTCCAAAATGTATTCCGCTATGCATGAAGAGGATCTCTGGGCAGGACTTTGGCTTAAGTGTTCTCACTACTCCGAAACAAATATTGCCATTTCTTATGAGCAGATGGGATTCTTTGAAGAAGCTCAAGGTGCCTATGACCTTGCCATGACCAAATTTAAACAAGACTTAAATAGCGGATTGATACATGTTGATCTTAATAGTGAACTATTGTTATGGGAGAAGCATTGGATGCGATGTGCAAAGGAGCTTAATCAGTGGGATATTTTACTGGACTACGCTCAAACAAACAGAGAAAAGAATATGTTCCTTATACTTGAAAGCTCTTGGAGAGTTCCCGACTGGAATCTTATGAAGAATGCGTTATCCAAAACGGAACAGTGCTATTCAAAACACTATGGATTTAAATTAAATCTATATAAAGGATATTTATCTATTTTATATCAAGAGGATAGACAAACTGCCAGTGTCGAGCGATATGTTGAGGTTGCATCCAGCTTATGTATTCGAGAATGGCGCCGGTTACCTAGAATTGTGTCGCACATTCATTTACCATATCTGCAGGCATCGCAACAGATAATGGAATTGCATGAAGCAAGTCAAATTCATCAAGGCTTATTACAATCAAGGAATTCTTCCCTACATGATATGAAAGCCATCGTTAAGACATGGCGGAATAGATTACCTGTCATATCAGATGATTTATCACATTGGAGCGATATTTTTACGTGGAGACAACATCACTACCAAATAATTACTCAGCACTTGGAGCAACAATCAGATCAAGGAAGTACTATGTTGGGAGTGCATGCTTCCGCACAAGCCATTATTTCATTTGGAAAAATAGCCAGAAAACACAATCTTACAGGAGTATGCCAAGAGACATTGTCCAGAATATACACAATACCATCTGTTCCAATTGTTGATTGTTTCCAGGTTAGTAGCAAAATATTGGCTATATTTATTACTGTAAATATTTAATAAATCACATTTAAATTGCAGAAAATTAGACAACAAGTAAAGTGTTACTTGCAAATGCCTTCGACTTCTGGAAGAAATGAAATAAATGAAGCCTTGGAAGTAATCGAATCAACGAACTTAAAATACTTTACTGGTGAAATGAATGCTGAGTTTTATGCACTAAAAGGTCTGTTACTGGCCCAAATTGGCCGCACGGATGAAGCAGGAAAATCATTTAGTGCAGCAGTTCAGCTTCACGATGGGCTTACTAAAGCATGGGCCATGTGGGGAGACTATATGGAGCAAATGTTCTTAAAAGAAAAGCAAGTTTCTCTTGCAAATAACGCGTTGATTTGTTATCTACACGCGTGCCGTAATCAAAATGAAAGTAAAACTCGAAAGTACATTGCTAAAGTGTTATGGTTCCTTTCATATGACAATTCAGTGGACTCCTTGATAAACACTTTCGAAAAATATGTTTCTGGAATACCTCCATCGTACTGGCTGCCGTGGATACCACAACTACTCTGCTGCCTGGAACAATTCAATGGCGAAGTTATATTAAACTTACTGAGTCAGGTGAGTGAAAGAGCGTGATATTGTACATTTAATTAACCTATGTTACATATTCTTAATGACTTAAAGTTCACCGTTCATTAAAAATATTATATTCTTGCATTTTCTGTTTTATTCAAAATCATATTTAATTGTAGATTGGTCGATTGTACCCTCAAGCCGTTTATTTCCCGATTCGAACTTTGTATCTGACTTTAAAAATTGAACAAAGGGAGAAACATAAATCAGCTGAACAAGCAGTATTTGCTGGCAAATTTGCATCATCCGTAAGTATTAAACATGAAATATGCTGTTTACAATTAGTATTTAATTATTGATCTTAATTTATTTTGATACAGAATTTGGAAAACATGGCTACATTGTGTGGCAGAAATCAAGTTACAGTTACGTCTGTTAATCCAATTAAAGCAACACCACCCATGTGGAGATGTTCAAAAGTTATGCAATTGCAACGAGAAGTTCATCCAACCATTTTAAGTTCACTAGAGGGCATCGTGGATCAAATGGTTTGGTTTAGGGAGAGTTGGACGGAAGAAGTTCTGCGTCAGCTTCGACAAGGCTTAATAAAATGTTACGCAATTGCCTTTGAAAATAGAAACACGGTTGTTAATGCAACAATAACACCACATACTCTACATTTTGTGAAAAAGCTTGGATCTACCTTTGGAATTGGAATCGAAAATGTACCCGGATCTGTAACCTCTTCTATATCCCACTCTGCTGCATCTGAATCTCTAGCAAGAAGAGCTCAGGTCACATTCCAAGATCCAGTTTTCCAAAAAATGAAGGAACAATTCACCAATGATTTTGACTTTTCAAAGCCTGGAGCTATGAAACTGCATAACTTAATAACTAAACTAAAAACATGGATAAAAGTCTTAGAAGCAAAAGTTAAAAAACTACCGACTTCATTTTTAATAGAAGACAAATGTAGATTCTTGTCGAACTTTAGCCAAAAGACGGCTGAAGTTGAACTTCCTGGAGAGCTTTTGATTCCATCCTCATCTCATTATTACGTGCGTATTGCCCGTTTTATGCCTCGCGTGGAAATAGTTCAGAAAAATAATACTGCCGCTCGAAGACTGTATATAAGAGGAACTAATGGAAAAATATACCCATATTTAGTTGTCCTGGATTCTGGTCTTGGTGATGCACGCCGTGAAGAAAGGGTATTGCAGTTGAAACGAATGCTTAACTATTATTTGGAAAAACAAAAGGAAACAAGTCGTCGATTCTTAAATATAACTGTACCGCGAGTTGTTCCAATTTCGCCGCAAATGAGATTGGCTGAAGATAATCCAAATAGTATTTCGTTGCTAAAAATATTTAAAAAGTGTTGTGTCAATGTCAAGATTGATTGCGATATGCCAATTGTTAAGTATTATGAACGCCTTTCAGAAGTTCAGGCACAAGGATCACCAATATCACATATTATCCTAAGAGAGATATTTTCTGAAATTCAGTGGACAATGGTACCAAAAACACTTCTGAGACAATGGGCACTATATACATTTACTGCAGCTACAGACTTTTGGCAGTTCAGAAAAATGGTAAGTTTATTAATTATACAATTTATAAAAACAAATAAACCAACCCAATTCAACATAACTTTTTAAAATTTATAATTAAAGTTAACACTTCAACTTGCATTGGCATACCTTTGCGAACATGCACTTAATTTGACACGTCTTAATGCGGATATGATGTACCTTCATCAGGACTCTGGGCTTATGAACATTTCATACTTTAAGTTTGATATAAACGACGAGAAACAACAATTCAGTCAACATAGGCCCGTCCCATTTCGACTAACTCCGAACATTGGAGAGTTCATAACAAACATTGGAATATCTGGACCATTATCTGCCGCAATAGTGGCAACCGCGCGATGTTTTATTCAACCTAATTACAAACTTAGTTCTTTATTGCAAACCATCCTTAGAGATGAAATCATAACTTTACAAAAGAAGGGGTTGCGGCAAAATAAGGGCATGGACGCTTATGATGAGCCGTCGCTTGAGAATAATACAATGGAACATACCGTTAGAGTTGTTAATTCTGTTGTGGACACAATTTTGTTGCGGTTGAATAAAATTTCATACTTCGATAATATTGAGAAAAAGAAGGTTTCTGCGCTTATTCAAACCGCAACAAATATTGATAACCTGTGCCGAATGGATCCTGCATGGCACCCATGGCTTTGAATTTGTTTCTAATAATATAAATATAAATGTAAATTTCAAAATAAATTAGATTACAAATTACATTTTAAATAATAATATATTGATAAGACTTTAGAATGAAACGGAGTTAATACATACAATCTGGAAAGAATCATACAAACTTAATATGTACAGGGGCTCTCTAAAAAATAAAAAATAAATAGTTCAATGTTTTAAGAAATTTATTAATTGATCAGAATCCGTGAAATAAAAATACACTAATTTACTTTTACAAATGTTTCATCGTCTAGTATTTTAAATTTATCATCGCGAAATTTAAGAAGGTTGTTGTTAAAGCAATTGCTGCTTTCAATGTGTAGTTTAGCCATTACAGGTTTAATATTCTCGATGTTTGCTGTCTTCGCCAAATCAGTAAAATAATACATCTTAAAATAAAACACAACAAAGTTAATATCTTAAATTAATTAAAGGCTTAAAATAAAGTATTTTTTATATGTATATGAACATGTATAAATTCCACGAGTCATATTGTTTGCTTGTAACGATCTTTAGGAAAATATATGAATGAAAAAAATGAGCTTCACTATCTACAGCTAATTAAAAAGTATAAAGGTTTTTTTAGTGTAAACTAACCTGAGTTTCTCCCAACATATGTGCTTGACGTCTTTTGTATCCGCGTTCCCAAAGTATTTTAAAATATTCTAGAGTATCTTTTTGCATAGCTTCTACAGATGGCAATTTATTTTGTCCAATAAAATAGCTTAAGGCGAAGCGTGCTTGCAGATCCATCATTTGTGCTGCGCATACGTAGAATGGAAGACCAATTAATGCCATAGTTGGGTTTCGTATATTGAGACATTGTTTATAAAGCAGTTGAACATGGTTGTCTTCGACATATATTCCCGATGTAAGACTTAGAAAAGGAAATGCATATTTATATCCAGTGCAGTAAAGAACGATATCAATAACTTTGTATGATCCGTCCTTAAAATATACTCCATTTTCATCAAATTTTTTCACATCTGGTTTAGTATCCACATTTTCGAAAAATATTGAATTGGAAATACCATCTACATGATGGCTAAGCGTTACTTGTTTGGCCGATTTGGATACATGATTCGATAAATCCAGTGCACTCGGTCCACCTCCTATAATTAAAATGGATTTACCTATAAAAATTCAAAAATAAAACATATGAGCATTATATAATTTAAAAAGAATATCATTTGTGATTACCATTAAATATTTCGCTGCTTCTGTAATCGTGACTGTGTAAATATTCTCCCTTAAATAAGTGTGCATTGGGAAAATGAACATAGTTTGGGGTATGATAATGCCCGCTGGCAACGAAAACGTTATCAAAATAATAACATTTCATTTTATTTGTTGACATATTTTTAACAAGTAACTAAAGGAATAACAAAATATTTAATTAACGGAATAAGTATGTACTTCGCTAATGCTAAGGATGCTTACTTGCCACTTGTTGATTTTTTTTGAAACTCGAATCACATATGAATTAAAGTGAATATACTTTCTTAGTTGAAAATGTTCGGCGTATTGATTTAAAAAAGTATAAATTTTATGGGATGAAACGTACGAGTCATCGTCAGCACTGATTTGAAAGTCTGGAAACCCCATTATTTCCTTTGGCAAGTTTGTACTGCATTGCAGATTTGTGTAAAAAGAAAGACAAACATTTAAAAAAAAAAACAAAAGTTGAGAAAAATCGTTTACTTTTGAATATCATTTGCCAGTAAGTTTTTAAAAAGCAATAGCAGTATTTTAATAATTTGTATGTATACTTGCCGTAAATTTGTATACATGCTGCTGTGTACGTCAATGCCATTTACGATTCCAACATCCTTATTATATACCCACGTTCCTCCAATTTCATTTGAAAGTTCAAAAACCGTTGGAATCAAATTATGCTCAAGAGCTTGCCGAGCACTGCAAAGTCCTGCAGTGCCAGCACCAATTATACACACACTCATAATTACAGTTGTTAATTTTAAATTGTATAATTCTTTCTTAAAATTCTTTTAAAATTATGCTACTATTTAAATAATAAACTCTCAGTTAAAACTTTCAATACAAAAAAAGATGTGTGGAATATATTAAAAGCGCTTTAATACATGAAATCTCAATGAACACTTATGTTATAGTAATCTTTATCAGGTTTAATCTATTGAGTATTGGACTAAAGTCTTTAACAATAAAAGTAAACAAAGCTAAAGGGGATCTTTGCCGACAGTAAAATACCCCACTTATATTTGTAAATCCTAAATTGTACCAACAACACATTATAAAAACTGATATATATAAATATAATATAAGGCGATGTTATGTAATGCAAATCGTTTAGGTTCTTGACCCCGCTTCTGTATGGAAAGATTAGCGGGAGGCAACAAAAAACTTATTTTAGTGTATTAGGCGTTGGATATTTAATATTGTAATGGTTATTTAATTTTGAGCGAAGGGTATCTTACTGTCGAGAGCGCTCAACTAAAGCTTTATTTATTTGTTGATTGTTCTTAATCTATAATAATAAGATTCTAGATTACATATTCAACACAAAATCGCTCAAAAAAGGTTTAAGCTGAAATAAATAAGTAGGTATGCTTATTTTCAAAAAAATTACATAAAAATCTGTATATAAATTTGTACTATTGTTAATACCTGATATTTTCATGTACCATATGTGTCTCGTTTAAAACTAAAATAGAGGAATAATATTCGAAACAAGTAAAAGAAGCTACTGTCATAAGTGGCTGACCCGATCCGATGGCAGATAGTAGATAATTCAAATTCAGAAAAAAATTGAAGCCACATATTGCTTTCTTGCTTCCTTATACAAATACAAACGTGTGCAATAATTAAAGTAACGCGTTGCATAGAAGCCAACGGTTAGTACCAGTGCACATATAGCACTGCTGTGAACAATGGGAAATGGTAATTTGTATTTGTATCAGATTGCTTTTGAAATTTGGAAGGAGTTGAAGCAAACGTAAATATAAGTATACAGGAACATTTATCCCTTTATTTTATATTTCTAGTTTTTATAATAGTTGTGATCTTGAAATTTCAACCACAATTAAAACGTTTAAAGTTCCATAAATTTTCGGAAGCTAACACACGAGTTTTGAATTTGTAACAGACAATGGCCAAGGATCTGTCAGTCATTAAGTGGTAACTTGTCTAGAACGACTTTCTCCATCAGCAGATAAGTTCAACGATTCCAATAAAGCAAAGCTTGAACGCTTGAGCTTAAATTTAGAAAACAATACTTTTCGCACTTTTCGATTGTTTAGTCGTAGCTTGGTCAGTGCTGATAAAAATCAAGTATTTATGGGGCCATTTCTAATATTTAAGTTATGTTGTAAAATTAGGAACGTAATGAATTGTTTATTTGTTTTTGCTTATTGTATAAATTTGAAACCGAAATAAGGGGTGAATTAAAAAAAATATAAGGACAATACATCGATAATCCAAAGCAAATCTATCGATACTATCGGGCATATCTGCTTTCTTTGGTCACCTCTAGTATCCATACATATGTATGTTTTCATCAATTTCCAGTTTTCTTAATTTGTTATTGATTTCAATACTGAATATGATAAAGGCTATACTAGTATTTAACAATCATGGGAAGCCACGTTTATCAAAATTTTACCAGTACTTCGTGCGTCAAAAATATATTTAACATTTTTGAAAACAAAACACAAATACATATGATGTACTTTTGTATGTAGAGGTTGCACACCCCTACGTATGTTTGAATGTGTATTTATGAATGCTTTCTGATAAAACAAACTTAGTGCGGCAGTCTCAAATATACATACATATCTACATGAACATATGTTGGGACGTGCTTAGTAGTTGGATGATTTATACTAATTTACATTTATTTTAATCAATATAACTATTAGGATGAGAGCTTTCAACAACAAATTATTAAAGAGACGTTTCAACTTGTTTCAAAGCGTGATGACAATGTCTGTAATTTTCTGGAAGGTGGCAGGTAATAAATAATATATCTACTTAGTATAAACACCTTATTTTTGTGCAAGACAATATCTTATACATTACATTGGCGCTTGATAATTCTGTCTAATTTTTTTTCAGCCTAATTGGAGGATCAGATTATAAACTAATATACCGTCATTATGCCACATTGTACTTTGTGTTCTGCGTTGATTCCTCGGAGAGTGAACTGGGTATTCTTGATTTGATTCAAGTATTCGTCGAAACATTAGACAAGTGCTTCGAAAACGTTTGTGAACTGGACCTAATATTTCATGCTGATGTCGTTCATTATATTCTATCAGAATTGGTCATGGGTGGAATGGTTCTCCAAACAAATATGAACGACATATTAGCTCGGATAGAGGAACAAAATAAATTGGTCAAACAAGAAGCAGGAATATCGGCAGCACCAGCCCGTGCTGTAAGCGTTGTGAAAAGTATGAACATTCCTCAGCAAATAAAGGATATCAAATTACCCGATCTCCCACAGGCTATTAAGGATTTAAAATTTTGACAATATTTTGTATGTAACTTCGTATCGTTTTTTAACTCATTAGTAATTATTTTTTCCTCAACAGGAGCACAAAATTAAGTTCGATACACTGTTAATTTTAAGTCAAGATATTGCGAATAAAAGAAATGTAAAAAATTCTTATCAATTTTCAAACAAGATGTAAATGAAAAAAAAAATGTATGTTAAAAGGAATCAAAATGGGCAAATGAAATGTGTCAATTATCCGTTCGGATTTGCAATTTGCAGAATAGGTACAAATGCAAAATTTAAATATGGATTGGCGAGGGAGGTTAAATATACTTCAGCTGCGCATGGTATTCAGAAACCTGTATGTAAAATGTTGTATATTTAACTTTTATAATAGCTGAGACCTATCTATTCAAACATACTATTACATTAAAATTATTTAAATTAACATTTGTTAAATCTAAAAACTGTTTATACATAATAGAGTCAGAAATTTTAGAAGGATCTTTACATAAAAAATCATTTTTTGGGATCAGTTTACGTGTTTGAAGAGCTAAAAATTCTTTTCATTGCCAAATCTTCATTGTTTATGGCTAGCTCAAGGGTTAAGTATCTCTTTGTTTATTGCTACACATCGTAAATATGTGTAAATAAACGAATGGGTAAATTGCATAGATTATAAATCAATAGGGAATGCCCACAATGAATACAATGTATCGATGTATTTATCGATACATACAGTAGTTGCAACAGCAGTTTCTCACTTAGGTGTTTCTTGCATAATTGAATACATTTATTCAAAGTTCATCCGCGACTTAGAAACCATTTACTATGCAGTGTCCGTTTCTTAACCGATTTAATCCCAATTATTTGCGCAACTATGCTGACATTCTTTACCATTCCTATGGAACCTTCTGTCCAGTAGCTGGCAAAGCCATTGCTAAAGTGGCAGAAAAAAAACTTTCTCTTGTGAAGTCGTCGTCATCATGTCTGTCTGTGACTAGAAGGTCATATTCGGCTAAAGGTAATTCGGTCGCAACAAATACTGCACGAGATGATGTAAGCAATGACCATGCGGATTCCACTTTTCAATACGAACAGTTTTTCAATGACCAAATTCTGAAAAAGAAACGAGATCACTCATATCGCATTTTTAAACGAGTTAATCGATTGGCTGGTGACGGTTTGTTTCCTCATGCACTCGATTATTCCAACAATGCTGAACGCCCCATTACCGTATGGTGTTCAAATGATTACCTGGGCATGTCAGCTCATCCAAATGTGAAACAGAAAGTTAAAGAGGCATTAGAAACCCATGGATCTGGTGCTGGTGGAACTCGTAACATATCTGGTAATTCGTTGTATCACGAACGATTGGAATTGAAACTGGCTGAGCTGCATGAAAAGGAGGCAGCTCTATTATTTACATCGTGCTTTGTTGCAAATGATTCCACGCTCTATACACTTGCGAAATTGTTGCCAAACTGCCATATTTTTTCGGATGCGGGAAACCATGCCTCAATGATTCAAGGAATACGTAATAGTGGAGTCCCAAAGCACATCTTTCGTCATAATGATGTTGATCACTTGCGTCAACTTCTTCAACAAGTCGATAAGGCAACGCCAAAAATTGTTGCATTTGAGACTGTGCATTCCATGACCGGTGCAATATGCCCTCTTGAAGAACTGCTTGATGTAGCTCATGAATTCGGTGCAATTACATTTATCGATGAAGTACATGCTGTTGGTCTTTATGGCGACCACGGTGCTGGAGTTGGTGAACAAGAAGGAACGGTTGCAAAAATGGATATAATTTCTGGAACCTTGGGGAAAGCATTTGGAAATATTGGGGGCTACATCGCTGGCTCTTCTAATCTAGTTGATTTAATAAGATCATATGCTGCCGGTTTTATATTTACCACTTCGTTGCCACCTACAGTTCTTTGTGGAGCACTTGAAGCGGTTAATATTTTATCCTCAGAAGAGGGACGTGAGTTACGCAATTTGCATCAACGGAATGTTTCTTACCTAAAAAGTCTTCTGAGGAGAGAAGGTAAGTTTCTGATGCAATTACAATTTAGCTTTACATGAGACAACTTAGCTGTAGCCAATTGCCATAACTGCTTATTTTATGTAATCTAATCTATTTTAAAGATAATTATTGAAGCTTATAAGTATATATTTTAGTTCATATGTTAACAATAGATGATTTGATTTCACACACTTTGTGTGCAATAAGCTCATTGTGAAGATTGTATAAAAAATCCTAACCTTCCTTAATTTATCAAATTGAGATTATGTTTAAGATATCCATTGATAACAGAACTCATTTTAAAAATTTAAATATGCAAATAATATATATGTTACATACATTATTCTAATACTGTTGAAAATGTTCTTATATTTCAGGATTTCCAGTGGAAGATACTCCAAGCCATATAATTCCAATAAAAATTGGGGATCCACAAAAATGCACTCAAATCTCGAATATGCTCCTGGACCAATTTGGACATTATTTACAATCAATTAATTACCCAACAGTGGCACGCGGACAGGAAAAACTTCGGCTAGCTCCCACTCCTTTTCATACATTTGAAATGATGAATTCATTGGTAATAGATTTGAAAAAAGTATGGGACATTCTTGAGCTATCTATACAAGTTCCGCTCACTCCGAATGGCTGTATGTTTTGTAATACCGAAAACTGTTGGCATAAAGATAACTGCCCAGATCTTGAGTGTGGTATTCCCAACTGCCCTCGCTTGGAGATTTCAGTGGCAGCTTAAAGTTCTTCTCTTATAAATCATTGAATACATACACACATATGTAAAATATATATTACTGAAAACCTTTCATTAAGAAAGATTAATTCTGGTATTGGTATTCTAATAAACATGTTATTTTCAAAAGATGTTTAATATACAATTATATGGTGTTGTTTGCTATTTATTATACACAAAATATAAAATATAATCTTTGTAAATGGAGATTGTACAGGTTGACGCCTGAATTGTTTCCTCCTATTAAGAATATAATAGCTATCTATATATGGCTGGATAATGATATAGAAGATTGGTTTCGACAGTCTGGAGTTCTTTCGAACGAAGTGTGAGAAACATTTGTATTATTAATGAAAAGCAATAACCATATTCAAAACTGATTTCAAAATAGCTCTCGGAAATATCCACATGGGTTAGATAATTGGTAGAGGTATACTAGAGAGCTGCTATCGTGAGTAGACAGCTTACAGAATCAAGCGTGTATGGCCATGGCACAAAATAATGTCGTTGACGTATTCAGCAAACGTGTTATCTAATAATTATAATATGGCGTGTTGCTGTTATTTGCGAAAGCATTGAATACTTGGGGATTCAATAAATACATGCATATTGAACAGTTCGAATATGATAGATTCTCCCATGAAATTCCCTGTGGCGACTTCCGTGGCATGTTCTGCATGTATTATAGTCATTGTAATAACCATTAAAAATGGTAAAGAATAGTATGTGTATTCTGGAGCAGCATGCAAAGACTAATCGATTTAACAATGGTCATCATTCTGTTAAGGCACGAAACTTAAGTTATTTAAGTTTATTTTGCTGAGTTGCTGAAAAAAGGCAGAAACTGAAACGGCAGCAGTTTTTAATAATTTTTGTATTTTTGTTCGCGTTAGCGTGTACCTTCTGTACAATAACGAAAGCAGACCTTGCCCATGGGATTCAAAACAAAATGTATTTACTGTTACAATTTTTAATATTTTATTTACGTAAAAATAAAATATTTGGACATATAATATAATATAACAAATGAATAACTCTCATTGAAAAATTTGATTGATTCTTAACCTTGTCTAATGTTGCGAACTCTTAAAAACTGAGCAATTGATGCTCTTAAGAATAAATTGTTATTACTTCTCGACCTCCTCCACGAACCATTAATACTTTTTCAAGACCTTCTGTTAGGACTTCAAGGAATTCCATATCTTCATTTAGAAAAGAATAATTGTTAGTACAATAATGGAAAATATATAAATTGTGTTCCATATATCTTACAATTGCTTTCACGCTCCGCTCTCACTTCTTTAGGAGGCCCTGGTAAATTCATTATGACCAATTGGGCATCTTGTGACTTTTCCACTATAACTTCGTTAAGTTTTATTGCCGTGTGCATACGACGCACATTGAATTCATCTCTATAAAATAAGAAAAAGGTATAATATTTTATAATTTCTAATAAAACATTACTTACGGTTTCACACTAGATTTGAACTTCTCGTCTGTTTTCTCTGTTGAGTCATCTTTATTTGATGTAATTTCGGGAGTTTCCATGCTTTCTGGTCCATCCGATTCAATTGAATTACGATTTTCCTCATTCTCGTGAGAGTCCTTAAAATAATGAATTTTTCATTTCATATGAAATTAGACAATAAGATTAGCATACTTACGTTATTTTGTATTTCTGCTGTAGTGGGATCAGCAAATCGCACTCTCGACGATGTTTTTATGGCGTCATAATGGTGATCTACAATTGTTTGTACCTGAAAAAATTAATGCAAAATATTAAGTTGTAAACATATGCATAAGTAAATCGAAATATCCAGCTTCTCTTGACATTACTCAAAGCTTTAACTGACTAGCCAAATAATACAATGATTATAATACGTATATGTAGTTTTAGTAAATTTTATTTGTGCACCACCATTAAAAATGTAAGCAAAACAGGCATATACACTTTGTGCAAACTCTCATAGGTACAGGGATATATATATTCTTGATCAGTATTAGTATCTATTCGCACAAAGTTGTAATACCAATTTTTAACCATTTTCAATGATAGAAGGGTATATAAACTAGACACAAATGCGAGCAATCTCCATCTTATAAAGTCGACGAAGTCTTTCTAAGTTAGATGCAAAACCTTTCCAAATCTTTTAAACTTTTATTGAGTACGCCCGAATAAAAGGTTTCCTTCACAGAATAAAAAAAAAACACATTTATGGTTTTCCACATAACATTCTAATGATTTTTGACTCTGACAAATACATACATGCAGGCACGCGCGTACAAACAAATAATATTTGAAATGTAAAATTTGTATTTATGGAAAACAAGCAGAATTGATTATCTCCGGAAGCCAAAGTATAAAAATGTGAATGTAATAAAATATAGTGTACCGATTTTGATATAATTGAATTATACATATTTAAGTGAAATGAATCGTATTGCATATGTATGTATATAAATAATTTCTAATTTCTTTATTTTTATTCTTTACCAAAGATAACTTATTATCACTGGGAGTTTCCTTAAAATCCATTATAGTTTGAACCTTTGATCAAATATACAAAATGTAAATTTTTTTTATTGATCTCAATTATTAGTATACTGTTATTGAAACGTACCAAAAACAAAAACATAAGTTGAAGCAATCGTAACAAGATGACAAATAAAGATGTGCAAAATCATTCAATTTATTTATAAGGACGTAGGACATTAGTATAAATTTATATAAAATTTCAAATCGTATATATTTTATACTTACTACTTTGGAATTTTCTCTTTTGTTTAAGCCTAATGCTCGTAGCATTTGATTACGCTGTTCCATCATGAGTGTTCTCTCATATGTATATGCAGAAATATCGCTATTATTCTGATAAAGTATAAATTGAATAGGTATCAAGTTCATTATTCTATAAACTAATTCTAAGATAGTTACCATTTCAACTACTTCCACATCTGCTTCAATTCGCAAATGATAAAGGAATGTCTTCAAGTCCTTTTTCATTTGAATTGAATTGTCTTCAATTTGAGCAACAGTAAAAATACGCAGTTTACAATTGCGCCATGTCCTATGTTGTTTTAGCAAAAATGGCAGCAACATTAGTAAGCCGCCATCGTGAACAATCCACCAAATATCAATGTTACCACCAATCTATAAATATAAGGTTAATAAGATTCATCTTGCTTATCACACAACTTACTTTGTGGTTAGATTCAGGATAAAAGTTGATCCCTTTTGGAACAATCAGAGCCATATGGCAGGCAGCAACTGTTCTTACAGTTTGAATGAATGTCTTCCAGCTGTATCGACCCTCTTGACGCCAGCTATAGGGCCAGCCAATAATAACAGTGTTTGGTTTCATGCCACCGAGGCCAATGGTTTGAATCCTAAATGAAAAAAACAAAATTCGAATAATCCAAAACACGTGTGGTTTATGACAAGGTCTTACACTGAACTTAAACCTTCTCCGATCTCCTGTGCCACAAGCACATCACAAAATCCTTTAACCTTCTCATCTGTCATGTATTTCCGTAGAGTATTTTTTGCATCAACTGCTTTATTGGAAATTTTTGTGTGGTCACCTTTTATCACAGACACGCAAATTGTTAGACCCTTTCCAGCTTTCAACTGAGTAGCAAAGGAGAATATTTTTCTGTACTTGGGCATATTGTTGTCATTAAGTTTTGATAACACAAGAATTTGTGGACGCCAATTTTTCGTGTGTGGTGGACCTTCTTCCAGGCGTTGAAGTGAGTATCTTGCCGCAGTAAGTGCCATTCCACGAATGCCATCTCCCCATTCCTTTTCAGCACTGCATAGAAAGTACATTAATCCGATAAATTTATTTTGCAAAATAGGAGAATCTTCATTAATTCGAACTTGAAAGCAAGTATGTTAAGTTAGTAATATATATACATATATATTTGGGTCTAAAAACTTTGTTAAGTGTTTATTATTAACTTACCCCCGGTATTCAATGTATTTGTAAATAATTATCGCCATACTTATGGCAATAAGCGCAAAATACCATGACGTCATAATCATAACAGATATGCATAAAGTAAGTCCTATAAGGGATAAACTCCAGTGATAGAACTTAAAGCGTGGTCTCCAATTTGGCGTTCTAAGTAAAGTTTGAACAGCGCAGGCCAAATTTACAAAGCCGTAACACATGAGGAAAAACATTGATAGCAAGGGTGCAAGAAGATCAACGTTACCTGTAAAAAAAGAATAAGATTGTTAGAAAAAGTAGGGGTATGAAACATAAATATAACTTACCTAACAAAATTCCACATTGACAAATAACAAGTGTAAGAAGTAAAGCCCTAACTGGCTCTCCTCGGTTAGAAGACTTTGCGAAGGGGGCTAAAAATGGAATAATTTCATCTTTAGCAATTGCTTGCAGTAAGCGCGGGGCTCCAGTTAAACTTTGTAATCCAGCTCCAAGCGTAGATAAGAATGAACCAATTAATATAACCCATTGATTTGGCCACGCAATATTTGCCACAACTAATTTCCCTCCAATCGATTGTCCAAATCTATTGCGAATAAGGAAAAATTTAACAAATTTAGATTGAGAATTTTGAATATATAAAACTAATTGAGAAAAAATATAAAATTCTTACTTGTCTCTTAGCAATAAATTATCCACTGTTCCAGCGAAGAATAAAACACTTGATAGGTAAACCGTACTCGTTGTCAAAATGGCACATATTGTGCCTATTGGAATACTCTTTTGAGCGTCAGCCAAATCTCCCGATCGATTGGAACCAGCCATGATGCCTTCATAAGGAGAAATACACATGATATGAATAGTAATTAAGGAATGCATTTAATTCAAAAGTACCTGTGACAGACGGGAAAAATATTCCAATCA
Source organism: Zaprionus davidi (assembly GCA_018903715.1). NCBI lineage: Eukaryota > Metazoa > Arthropoda > Insecta > Diptera > Drosophilidae > Zaprionus > Zaprionus davidi. The sequence goes on from JAEIGL010000011.1 coordinate 381,177, forward strand.
ATAAAGTAAACGATGTCGTAATATCGGCCATGATTTGATTGTAAGACTGGCTTCCTATGTTTTCAATATCAACAGAATTCTGACCGTACGCTATTAGTTGTCCCTTTTCCAAAAAGGATGGCATGATATTGTCATAGAAAACTCCACTGGCAAGACCCTTAATTCCTTGAACCTTAGTCACGTTGTTATCTGAGTACAAAATTTAAGTTAATACATAATTTATAACAATCACAGTATAGTTACTTTGGAAGTATTCGTCGCATTTTCGGTCCGGACAATACAAATCGAACAACAAAGGATCTTCTTTTGTACAATTTTCAATAGGAATATCTTTTAAAACCCGTTTTCCAAGTACACAAAGGCTGCAATATGTATCAAGGTTAAGGATATGACCAATGTTAATATGTATATCGGCATACTTACTATAACTTGTCACTTCCATACATATTGTCGAAAATTCCAATGTATACAGCGATAATTGAAAATATTACACATGCCAGTGCAACAGTTGCGAACTTGTTTACAAATTTAACACCCAAAAACACAATTAGACCTAGAAAAAGGTTTGATTTAATTAAAATGAAGAACAAAAAATTCCACATTAACCTACCCATGAAACAGAGAAGTACTGTTCCATAAACTCTAAAATTATTATACATGGCGTCTGCATCTTTTGTGAAATCCCCAAATATAGATGCCCAGGGTGCCATATATGTCTGTATAGGTATTGAATATATATTATAATATCATATTACATATCTCAATATAATAATTTTCGATATTTCCACTTACCAAGACTATTTCAACAGCACCCACGATGTACATCGCGGCTGCCAGTGTCGTCCCTGTGTAAAACAGCATCCCCACAGCACCACCAAATTCGGGACCAAGAGATCTATGACAAAATAAAATTTATTATCTTGAAGGGACCAAATTTAATTATTTTTTATACCGAGATATCATAAAGTAACTTCCTCCCGCAGGTACAACTCCATTTGTTGCAATCGCCGACATCGAAATCGCAGTTAACATGGTCTAGGATAAAATTATCAGTTATCCTTTTTTTTATACATTATTTCAATAGGATTCTTACCACACAACAGCAAGTCAAAACAATTAAAAATCCACAAACAGCTCCGGCAGTACCAACGACCCATGTTAATCGAATGAACAATATCACACCAAAAATATTTTGAATGCATGGCAAGAACACTCCGATTAAGGTTCCTAAAAATTTTAAAACCATGATTAAAAGTTGTTTCGCTACTTGTTATGCCTGTTATAGTACTATGCCTTTTTACATATCATACATATTATGTCTATTGTAAATATAAAACGAAAAAAGGACTTATTATTGCGATAGCTCACATTCATTGGAATCAATTAAAATCTATGGCCTCAAAATATAATTAATGGTGTATTGATCAGATACAGAACTATCAATCAAAATATTATATTCGATCATTTGTAAAATATGGACACATATGAATGGAATAGTTAATTTTGTAAGTGTTAGGTTAGTCATCGCTGACAGACGGAATAATATTAATACTTTATTAAACGAGCTGTTCATATGATATCGCAGCATTTTAATGTTTTTAATTGTATTATAGGCCAACCTCAACACAAGTACCCCTAAGCAATTTTGTTAATACGGGAAAAGTTCTTAATATTTTGCAAAATACATGGAATAACTATATATGATACATACCCATACGAGCTGATGGTGGTGGTGGCTTAGCATCGGGATCCGTGGCTGCTGGTATCGTGTTTTCATAATTGGCAATCGAAGAAATGAACGTTGAAATATGTGGCCTGGACTCCAAATCATCATCATAGAGGTACAAATTTGGATCTATGGTTGATTTCTGATTTTCTTCCGCCTTATGGGAGTCACAGGAATCTAGAAATACATTATATTTGTAACAATTATTTATATGAATTAAATACAATTTTATAGTTTTAGTAGTACTACATATAGAGAGTTAGAAAGTCAGTATATGATTCTCAACCAATCAAGCATTGATTGATTCACATTATTTAGTGCCAAATAATAAATTCGCAGTCTTTATTAACATATACACATAAATATATGTATTTGTTCATTGTCAGGAGTGATTAATATTTTAAATATTCAACAAAGTCAAAATTACCGACTTAAATTTAAGGTTAATCAGTTAAATTAATAATAACTGACAAAAAACAAAATGGAATAAATGTAATGTTTGGTTGGAAAGAAACAAATTTCCTTGAATAAATTAACTGACTTAAACGTAAGGTATCTACACTTTGTAAAATCCTTATAAAGCGTCTAAAATGGTATATAGAGGGGAAATTTTTTTGTATACCTTTTTTATCCATTGATGTTCCATTGTGTTCTGATGCCATTATATTTACTTCATCACCATCATCTTTGTCACTATTACTTTGCATGTTGTTGGTGCCTAATGTATTCTTTGAGCTTCTTCTCACTTACAAACAATTTTTAATTTTTGGCATGAAACTAATTAAATTGAAATAATTCTGTATTTGCTCCAGGGAACGCAATTTTATTTTTTCTATAACAGATGAGTACCATTTTTGTAAAATAAAATTGAAAGACCTCTAGTTAACTCCTACTTATATACTTGGTTGGGAAACACCTTTTTAATAAATAAACATATTTATCTATATACTTGTATATACCAAATTACAATAACGACGACTGCTTACGTCACTTTAATGCCATAGACATTGTGTATTTAGTTATTACAGTAGGTTATTATTTTGATAAATTTAAGCTGCGATATACGACCTTGAAATAAGCTTGATGGCCGACTGAATTGCAAATAAAACTTGAACCATGTACACATTACGTGAATATTTTTTATATTTTGGTAGCTTAGTTCTAGTCTTTTATGAAGACCATGATAGAATTGGGAATTTCGTATTATATACATATGAAAGGATTGGCCACGCCTTGCAATTTCCTATACATATATTTTTACATTCCCACAAACGGGTAATACCTTTGCACCCATGATAGTAGGTGTAGAAAACACTTTCTGACATACATTAAAACTGAAAAACTAGGTCAAGAATTGTATCATATCGAGATAAAAAAGCATTTAGTTTCGGAGAAAAAGTTGACGGTATAAATGTTACGAAATATGAATATTTGACGTGGCCACCCACATGTATCACAAGTATATTAAATTATTCACTGAAGCAGTTATTGAACGCACTTTTATCAATTAGTTGCTATTGCAGTTGAATAAAATATTAATTTTTCCCATTATATGGACTTGATATTTATATAAGGTTTTACTTGTTTTTCCATTACACTAATATGAATTTATTAAAATTTATTTTGTCCTTTGATGGCGCTGGGAATGTTTCTTTTTATTTATCTGCATGTGTATATAGGAAAATTAAGAAAACTGTGTTGTACCAAATACAAGTTATGTTGCCCAGGACTCTGAGCATTAAAATTGAGATGAAAACGAAAGCTCCTGTCTACATACAATTTCACCCTGCGTTAGACCAGCCAGGAGAGAGAGAGCTGCCTGCGTGTACGTGTATCTGTAGTTGTTTGCTCCGCAGCATTCGTATAAATATACATACAAAATCATCTACCACAGCATCTGTTGACTATTAGAAGGAAAGCACACACTGCTGAGCTGCTCTCAGAGCTTTTGCAAATTAAGCTTTATTGTGAAAGTGTGGAAAATGTGTCAGTAGGACATTTGCGACCTATGGTATGTATGTTACAGCCGTGTAAGTAAGAATTCGCACATATAGCTTTAAACTGTCAATAACTAGCACTGGTATCAATTGCTCAGTAAATCAAAACAACAAAAAAGTTTTCCTTAAGCTTGTTTTTTTTAAGTTTTCAATTAAAAGCTGGGATCCAAACAAAACCAAGTAAATAAAACTGTAAAGGAGTGTCTGCCCCTGGCATTAAGATAACTGTCATCAAACTTTGAATAACCGTTACAAACAGTTTACCCCATTGAAAATTCTCAACAATATGAACAATTTTCACATTCACACATTGAGTTCTTAAAATCAAATAAATCATAACCACTCATAGAAGACTTGGGGAAGATTATGTTTATGACAAGAACGAAGAACAAAGTTTAATTATTTATTAAAATTATCATAAATATTGTCAGTTAGGAGACCCTTTCCGATAAAGCATGCCATATCAATTAAATTTGTTGAAGTTTATCAACGTCTTAAGTCGCAAGTCTATGTCAAACTAAAGAATTAACATATTAGCAAAAATTTTGCAAGTTAGAAACTAAATTGTATTTGGAGATTTCTTAAAGAGATACCTTTAAAATTCATTGCTTTAGATTGTTGCAAAGGTACTCTTAAATACTAATAGAATAAACCTCAAGTGAAAGGCCAAAAATTATGTAATTTTTTATCCGATAATAAGTATTTACATACCTTTACCTTATCTTAAATATATAGAAAAGCTTTGAATGTGTTATATATCTACCTTGTAAATCATCGTGGATCTCTCCTAAAAGTTTACCGCTCGCTGATTCATCCTGAATATAATCCAATACAGTCTCTTCATCAGTTTTCGTTACTTGAAATCTGTCAGGCATCCTTAAAGCTCTAAAACAACAATTTAAAGTAATAAAGAGGTTATTTTAAATATAAATGTTTATATCCTAAAGCTTTCACAAAAAGTATTGTTTTGTTTTTTTAATGATAGTGTACCAATGCATTAAGGATGGAAAATCAAACATAATTAGAAGTATATTTTTTATAAATATAAATTATAAGTAGAATTACAAATTATTTGCAAAATTCGAATTTAAATTCGAATTCTAAATCTATATAACAGGTAGAGAGCGTCGGCGACCTCACAGAGTACATTCTCTTAATCTGCGTCATGAGTCCTTCTGTCTGCTACCACATTACGACACAATGGATAATGCATATTTGGTAAGTTCATGGCCAAAAATAATAACGAGCCCTTACAGTTTCTATATTTCAGATTTCAATACCATGATTCCATACAAACAGAATAAATTTATACACCCAGTTTTTATTATTTTCTGATATTTTAGCAATCTGTACATAATATAATATGTAGTTACGTACATTATTGAAATTTAATTTTTAACTAATAAATCTATTTTTCCGTTTTTAAGTGATTTATATGTATGTACATAAATGCATATGTAGTTATCTACATACATACATAAATGTAACGGTCAAAAAATGATAACATAGATACATACATAAGTATCTATCAACATATAAATATTTATCTAGATTACACACGCACATATTAAGATACATGTATAAAATAATTATTCGAGAATATATTGTATTTACGCAAACGGCATTTAATAGTATCAATAATATGTACATTAATATACATTTACATGTAAGTTCAAAAACATTTTGTTTTTACTCTATACACAATGGCAAATCTATTAAATCATATTTATGTATGTATGTATGTATGTATTTACATATGTAGGCACATGCATGAGTGATAAGAATCTTATTATGAAATTCTTGCTAGCTTATTATTGTACAGAATTTGTTGTTTTTGACTTTTATGTATTTAAATAAATATTTATGCACATAAATTCAATTGCAATTCAATGCAATTGGATGGGATAAACACTTTTGTTCATACATTTGCACATACGTTTGTACATGTCTGTTCTTGAAAACATTGTGTGCTTGTATGTACATACATATGCAAGCAAGTATATTAAATTATTATTCACTTAATTGATTCTAAGCTTACATTCACCACAAATGCTTTGGGCTGCTTTATTAAATATATACAATTTAGTTGATTTTATTTTTCTTATATATTACGAACTCTTCAATTGTACGAATAAACTTAAACTATCATATTAGAAGCGCATGAGTAACAGAAAATAATTCTCTACTGTATATAATTTGGAGTCATGAGTTGGGGGAAATACTGTTGTATTAATGAAAGTGTAACTGAAATTCAGCTCAGTGAGAGGCTATGGTACCGATTGTATTTTAGAAAAACTTCAAATTCCCTGGACATATTTTGTACACCAACAAATGTATATATGTATGCATATGGATGTACATACATATGTTTGTATGCAATTCATTCACATAAATATGCGAGTATACTAGTTGCTTGGGTAAACTTAGCCAACATCCATATGTACATATTTAGATTTATATACTCATTGATGTATGTATGTATGTACAAATACGTATATATACACATGTACAGATATGTATATATAAATTTCTGTCAATAAATATATTTGTACGTACATATATACAAGACTCAAAAAGGTGTGAAAATTCATATAATATAATTGTGTATATAATTTAAAAAATCATAATCTCTCATAGGTGATCTTTATTACCATATGCATATGCAAATGTAAATATGTATGTACTTATGTATGTTAAATGCAGATGCAGATAAAAGGATGCAAGATAGACTGCAAAGTTTGTACATGAATCTAATATATACATACATACAAATGTATGTATGCATGTACATATGGACTTGTATGTATATTGATGCACACTGTGTATTCCTGATAGGATGAAGAGGCAATTTAATGTTGTCGCGACCACACATTTACAAGATCTACATCTGCATATATTACATAACATAGGGATACAATGATAAAGAAAGAAATCAATATAAATTTGGCAAGGGGTATTTAATTGCCGAGGGTGCTCATGAGTATGGAAATGTAAATGTACCAATCCGAAAATTGTACAATTGAGCACAACTAAGAGATACTCAGTACTAATAGAGTAAAACACTCAACCAGCGTTTACAAACGGTTTTAATTTGACGAGTCATCGGATAGCTGTTAAGGCAAATTGTGTGGGCTCTTGGCATTTTCTATCAGTATGGTAAAAACCGTCTTTTTTAAGATGGTCAATACCTACTTCTTATATCAATAAAAATCTTTCTCAAAAACGCTCATTGTCGCAACAGTGGAACTTTAAAACTTGTTTCTTGGCCAAACCCCTTAGGCAGGTATTTGGCGCTAACGCTGATACCTTTTATCTTATACAAACAAAATTTTGTATAACGGTTTTTTAGAACATACTAATTTTAATTGTACGTAAATACCAACATTAATAATGGACTAATTAAGAAGCATACTTGCAAAAGCAATTCCGTCTTTGAGTTATTTTTTGATTTCGGGCTTCCAAAAAAAACAGTCGGATATAAGATTCATATTTTTATGAAAATTAAACAATTAGGAAAATGATCGATTCTATCCCGCACTTTCAAAACGACCTCATGCAAATATATGGATGTAGCTTCTTTTTTTTACCAATTTATGTATTATCATTAGTTAAGTAAGACTTTTTAAGTGCAGCATAAAAATATAAAAACATATATGAAAAATATATTTAATTATATACTATACAGGGTCCGCCATCTAACATTTTTTTTTTTTGAACTAGTGGTTATTTTGAGTGTGGTAACACTGATGTTACATCTGATTTGACAGAAAGTTAGTTTTATCCTTCCGCTGAACTAAAATGGTTGTGTATACGATTGAGGATTGAGCGTTAAAATATAATTATGGTAATGTTGCAGAATTACGCACGGAAATGAGTCTAACAAAGCACCGTCCGCTCCGTATGTGCGCTTTCCTTTGAAAAAATTTAGAGAAACCGGCACAATTATTGATAAACCAAGGCGTGAGAAACCAAAAAAAGTGCGTACTGCCGGTAATATCGCTGCTGTGGCTGAGAGTGTGCGTGAGGCGAAATTGCGGCAGGAGCCGCCGTTACGGTCAATGGCGAACGCTACCGCGCCATGTTAACGGATTGGTTCTTCCCGGAAATCGAAGACGAGGACTTGGACAACATTTGTTTCCAGCAAGACGGCGCTTCGAACTAGACAGCCAACGTTACGATCGATCTTGTGCGCACTGTTTAAAAAAAAAAAAAAGTTACGTGGCGGACCCTGTATATATATATATATATATATATATATATACACCATTATTAATACCAATAAATATTCTACAAGACAAAATATTATTATATTTATATCCAAAACCAAGCGGTAATAACATAACACGAAGTGATTATAGAGCATAATATAAATTTAATTTTATATGTAAAAAAATAGTTTTTGTCGCAAAAGGTTTACGTTCAGTATTAGAATTCAGTGTTAGACAACTTCTAAGTAGCAAGAGAAAGTGTTGGTTAATTAGCGAGCACATTTAAAGAATTATTTTTTTTGTTATTACTGTTTTTTGCATTATTATTTTTACATATTTATTTTTATAACTGTTTTTTTGCAATTTAAAAATATATAACGATTGTGTATATTACATTTTTTAACAATTGTTTGTCTTAATTATTATTAGTAATACATTTCAAGCATAGTTTTTATTTCGTTGTGAATCAAAATTAAATGATATGAATGAAAATGTTTTTATTGTTGATATAGAATAATTTTTTATTTATTTAAGTATTAGGCTATAAAAAAGTTAGGTTTAGCAAGAAAATAACAATATATATAGGTTTTTTTCGTGCATACTATCACTCAATCCATAGTAAACTTGTTGATGCTATTTTGATAGAAAAGTTTTTATGCGTTCATGAAAAAGCTTAAGATATCTCTTGTGTTTCCTTGAGTCACCCTGTGAGAGTCAACCCTTCGATCGGCATCGTTGCGGCGTGCTTTTTGCTTAGCATTTTGGTTGGTCTTTTGGTTGGAGGTATGTAAAAATAACTACCGTTTTTTTATGTTCACTTAAAAATGCTGTTTTATGTATTGTATAGTTTAACAATATGTAGGTCTTTGTTTGCTTTTCAACAAAAACCACGAATACACTTGTGCATATAAAAATCAAACCATAATTGCAGTAAATCAATGTTTTATATTATATTTGACGTCTTTATATTTAATTCATTTACATTGTAATTACTAATATAATTTGTTGGTGCGAGTGTATGTTCAGATTGCAGATTGTGCAGAGTCGATATGTGCATACATATGCTGCGGAATTTATACATGTGCGTACATCTGTACATATGTATGTGGGAGTGTACATATACTAATTTATGAAATAATTAACAAGCCTTTTCTATTAGATAATTATAAAAGTACACGTATAATATATAATTATTTCAAAAACGATTGGCAGTTTATATATTCATTAAGTGACGGGTATAATTTGTATTATTTCATATAAATTTTCATAAGTTCAACGATTTCTACTGCGACCACGTTTTGAAATGCGCAATTCGTGTCCGCATAGCCACATCACGTGTACATCCTACATGTGTATGTACGAATTTTTGTAAATATGTATGTATATTGTACAAACGCATTTATTTTAATAGGAATTTAAAACATTTAGCAAACTATAATTGTTTCGTTTACAATATTCATATACATACAATAATCAATGTAATCAAAAATGTTTTAGATCTTGGCATTTACAAAACCACTCAATATAATGGATGTCCCACAAGAAGGAGCTATTGTTGATGCTGAGTCTTGCAATGAACATGATGAAGAGAAGTCTACTTCCGACTGTCAGTCCATGTAAATATAATATTACTGTTCCTTTTTATAATTATGTTTAATATACTAATGTATTAACAGGCCGGCCTATATGAACTCAGTATTGCGCCGACAATACTTGCAAGAAATGGTTAAAGCGTTGCCCCCAGTAGTTCAAAACAGAATTGTCGCACTAAAGAATTTGCAATTGGAATTTCTGGAAATAGAGACGCAGTTTTTCGATGAGGTCTATAAATTAGAAAAGCAGTACCATTTAAAATTCCAACCGCTCTTTGGCAAGCGCAAGGAGATTGTTAATGGCGCCGTTGATCCCAAGGATGAGAAACCTAAGTGGAAGGAATCGGAATCTCTAACGCTTGAGGGTGAGGCAGCCGAAGACTTTGGCGATTCCCTGAAAAGTATCAAGAGTATGCCTCAGGATGTAAAGGGAATTCCAGACTTTTGGCTGACAGTGTTTAGAAATACAGCCATGTTGTCTGAAATGGTTCAGACTCACGACGAACCTGCACTCCGTAAGCTTACGGATATTGTTATAAAATATGATAATGCAGTAAGTTTTTGATTTGCAGATTGAAGTATCTAAATAACTGTGAATATTTAAATTATATTTAGTTATTTTTAGCTACTCATATTACCTACAATTGATTTGATTGCTTATATTTACAGCATTCATACACATTGGAATTTCATTTTGATAAAAATGAGTATTTCTCAAACACTGTGCTTACGAAACAATACTTCCTGAAATCCACTATTGACCCAGAAGACCCATTTGCCTTCGAAGGACCCGAGATTTACAAGTGCGAGGTAGGTGTAACATTCAAATGCATTCATGTATCGGAATTCCTACTACTAATTCCTTTTTCGAATTTATTAATTTTATTAGGGTTGCACTATTAATTGGGAAAAGAAAATGAACTTGACTGTTAAAACTATTCGGAAGAAGCAGAAACACAAGGAGCGTGGTGCAGTGCGTACCATTGTGAAACAAGTTCCTACGGATTCATTTTTCAATTTCTTTAATCCCCCGGAAGCACCAACCGATAAGGAAGACCCCGATGATGAATCGCAACAGGTAAATGTTTTATACACAGTTTATTATACAATTACAATTTTTTAATTCCGGCTTATCTACAGATCTTGGCTACTGACTTTGAAATCGGACACTTTTTGCGAGCCAGAATTATTCCAAAAGCTGTTCTTTATTATACCGGTGACATTGTAGATGATGAGGATGACGAAGATGAAGAGGAATTCGAAAACGAAGAAGATGATTACGATGAAGAAGATAATGAGGGTGGTCAAAGTAAACCATCGTCTGGTAATAAGAAACAATCGCCAAACGACTGTCCGAATCAATAGAACGAGAATCGTGTTACTTTCCAGCTTAAAAAGTTGTTTGTAATTATACATTTGTATGTGAACGGTTTACATGAAATAAAAATATATTTTCGAGAATTAAAAGTTAATACTACACAAGAAACCTACCAAAAATTTGTTTTGTACTGTAAACTGTGGCTCTTGTGCACAAAACGTGAACTAGCATGTTAATATTGTATACAATATATAAAATCGTCGGGGAGAAAGAAGGTTAAGTACTCTGGTTAAAGTATATCAGTTCCCTGGAAGTTCAAACTTATCTAATGAATTGGAAATACAGCTGCATTCCTTTTCTTAATCCATACAGACTTATGTTAATGAATAATAGAATAATAGCTGACGATCTAACCTTATCCATTCCGGAATGCAAGTGAACCGATAACATAATTGTTATAAATTCTCTTGTACCTTTGGAATGCCTCTAGGTTATTTATTTATTTGTTTTTATTGTTATTTTTAATGAATGAATATGCTTATCTATAAAGGCTTAATTCTAGTTAGCTAGCTACCTTCTTGCAAACATTGAATAACTTTAATGTTTATTACTTGCTATTCAACCTATAGTCAAGCATATTGTTGTATTAGAATTGAAAGCTACTTCATACAATGTAATTTAAAAAATTCTCAAGAAATGTTCTATTATGTTTGTACTGTTCATTATTTATTTTTGATTCAACCCTAATTTATTTATTTGTATAAACCAATAAATTGTAATGATTTGCATTAAAGATCAACTCAGCCTTATAATTCCAATTACGATTTGGTCATCTTTATTATTAAATGCACATGCCAATGTTGAAATAAAACAGAATTTAAGTATACATTCTCAAATGTATAATAAAGGCAATGACACTCTCGGTATGAATCTGTCTTGTGGTGTTGTAATGCAAATAAATATGCTTCTCTTAAAGTTTACCTACAGAGGGATTTTAGATCAGATGTTCGTAAAACGATGACAGTAAATTTCTATATGTAAGTATGAGTCATACAGATAGTTATTATATTATACTTAGTAAACTGTCTTGTTAAGGCAAACTGCCTTAAAAAAAATAATTGGCAAACTGACGCAGTAAATAAATGGTAAACATCTTTCAGAACAATCAGTAGTTAATTGTTAATTTCTAGTTGTTTTTAGTGGAGATTAAATATACATACAAACATATATTCTTAGTCACCAGAGATTATAAATAATCAACTTAATAAAAACACAATCTTTTGCATTGGCAAATTAGTACTTGTTGCTTTAACTACTGATTTTTTGCCTTGGCCTGTTATCTGTACGTTTCTTTCAGAAATAACACAAAAGTCTTGGAAACACCTGTTACTTTTACTTCGAACATATTGAAAAGCTCGGGATGCGATCCGTCAGATAAATTTTCCATTGTACTTCATGGATGGATTCAAAGTTGTGGAGATGATTGGGCTCTTGCACTTATTGATCGTAAGTTTTTTTTGTATTATTAAATTACAATACATTTCATGAAAATAAGTTAAATGTAGTTGTGAATATGTTGTTTAAATATACATATTTGCACATGGGAATATGTTACCTAACTTTTTTATGTTTAGTTTCTTCAATTTGTGTAATGTAAGCAAAATTGGAATTTACTAGAAAACACAGTTTTAAAGGTTTCCAAATTGTTTTTTAGGTCTTAGTTATTACCGTAAGGGCTGTGTAATTTGCATCGATTATAGCGTTGCGGCTAGTACATCTTATATGCGGTAAGTAAAATAATGGAGCTGAAGCTACGATTATATGCAAATTTATTTGCTGTTTAACGATCAATTTTCATCAGTTAAAATATATTTTTTCATTCCTTTTCCATTTAGGTTGCATTCAAATTTTGACTACCTCACGAATACAATCGCAACAGTTATATATTCACTAGTAAAGTACGGCTTTGACCCGAGCAAAGGATATTTGTTTGGCTTCAGCTTTGGTGGCCAACTGGCCTCTGCTGTTGGCCGAGCCCTACAACCGCATTTCTCCTTACAAAATATAGACAGTAACTAAGTGGATCTTTTGAAATACAATCATATGTATGACAAGTTTCTTTTTCAATTTTAGCTTGTGATATGGCTGGTCCTGGATTCGATCCAATTGCAATAGATCACTCGAAGGCAGGCAAAAATGTACAATGCTTCCATACAAGCCGGGACAAAGGAACTTTGATTCACTCCTGCCATAGAAACATTATGCTGGGCAGTTGCGGATTCAGTCAGCCTTCAGTTGCAAGTCAAATGCATCTTGGCAGTCATGGTCTTTGTGTGCAAATTTATATCAATTCATTTGATTATCCATTTTACGCTCTAAAATCTCCACCACCTGAATGTGTAACATTTAGAATGGCAGCTAGAATCCCAAATGACTACACTGTGGGATATGAGGAAAATTTTAATAAGTAAGTAAATTAACAATCTTTACTCCATTAATTAATTAGCTACACATTATTTTCAGCAAAATCCTTGGAAAAATATTTGTACCGACGAGCCTTCATTATCCATATAATTTATCTAAAAAAGAAATTAAACTTCTCTTAATGAAAATATAAAACTAAACAAAAAAACACTTGGAGAACAACGAATGCTGAATTTATGTACATACATACAGATAGTCAAGTAACTCTTTACTCAAATGTACTTGGTAATGTTATGTACATATGTGAAAGTATTAATTGACATACTGTATGTATGTGCAGGTTGATTAAATACCATTTAAAGAACAATCTAGAAGAAGAGATTTCACCTCGAATTTAATCTTTAAATTAATCCATAAATTCTGTGTTAATTACATCATAAAATATTTTATTTTTATTTGCATGTTTATCCAAAAGCTTTCTCAGGAACCATTAAGTTAAAATAAAAATATAATAAAAAATGTAAACAAGCTTTAATGATTAATGCTATAAGCTGAACAAGTATTATCATTTTATTTGGTATTCTCTTATATTTTGAATACATCTACATACATACATATAATTTATTCAGGAAAGTTTTGCATGGGTATTTTTACAGTTTCCATGATATAGTTTTGTTTAGGTTTCACTGCAATAAATCATTACTTGTCCTGTTCAGAACTGCATATAATGTTCATATTACAGCCCTTTGGAATGACGTTAAAATAAATCGGCCTTAACGAACATATGTTTAAATATTTGTACCATACGCTCGTCCATACGTATGACTGTTTGCCTAATGCTTAACACTCAATGTGGTTGGAATTATAACTTCCACAAGTATAAAGGGTGTGTCAGTGTGAAACCAGAAAAGCGTTTATGTTGTTGACTTGGAAATACAAAATTATTAATATAATACTTTTATGAAAAATTTACCAATGAATATATTAAAAACATATTATGTTAATAATATACCTTTTCAAGAATCCACCGAACAATTACAGTTTATATCCTAATTTGCAACACCCTGTATACTTGTTCAAATTTGATATAAAAGGGAACGCAACCAAATGGAGACCAACAGTGCACTCCAACATTCAACAGTGAAAGCTCCACGCAAACAGACAATTTTAGTATTTCATATACATATAAATTTACACATTGATAAAAAATATCATACACAAAAAAACTTGGTGCTAAAACAAAAATAATAAGAACAATTAAAATAATAAGAACAATATAAATCCCCATGCTTACTTATTTTTATTTTTAAACTTTTACTTTATAATTTAAAAAACAAGATTAAGTTATATATATACGATAAAAAACAAGCAAACATCACTCAAAAATATAAATAATAAAATCAATATATGTACATATGACAAAGTATATATATCAACAAAAGCTAGAAATCGTGGTGAATTTTATTGATAGTCTATGTATATTTCATAAATTAACGGTTTACCGTTTGCAATTTAATAATAATTAAATCGGTATAACAAGAATCGGTCAGGACTTATGCCAAAAACTATAACTACCTGAACCTTCTTTTCTGTAAAGTACCTTTAACATTAAAAGAATAAGAGTATGAATACTAAAATTTAAATATATTTAAAAAGAAACATTAATATGTATATTCTTTGTATATATAATGCAATTTGATAAAATATATATATTTAAGTATATGTATTTAATTATGTAAGTGTTAACTAAATTATTCACAAAATAATATTTCTTTTTGTTTATTCTTTATATTTTGTCCAGATTTATTAACTGCACAGCTTTATAACGCCTTCAACATCCCCTTCCAATCAACCAACGATCCTTATCCAAAATTATTATCAAATTATTTATTCTCCAGAATTTTGAATAGTAAAATTTTTTCACTAACAAGAAAACCAAATATGTATCAGGTTCAATCAAACAATTTACAGACAATTTTAAAACGTAATTTAGACAGCATTGGTGGCGGGCATCTGATCAAAAAATCGGATAATGATGAAGTTCGCGGTGAATGCAAATGCTTGACAGGATTGAATTAATAAACATTTATTCAGTAACATTGTGCTATGTACTACACTTTAATTAATTACAAAATTCCACGTAATGATATATGTAAATACCTATGTACATATGGGAATACCGTCTGTTTAAGCATTCGTAAAAAAACGAATTTAGAAAACAAACACATTACAAAAAGTTCCAACACAATTTAAGTACACAACTAAAAATATGTGTTAATGAAACAAACTGGATAACTGAATATTTGATTTTCATTTTATACTTCTCGGGTAATAAGAAATGGAATGGGTATAAATCAAAGTATGGCAAAGCTTTGTAAAGTAGTTCATTTGATTGAAGTAAGCAGAATAAAATTAGTAACTTTAGATTGGCTGAACTGAAGAAAGAAGAGTACAAAGAGAGGAGTGCCGAGCACAGGATTTAAGTAATTTATGCTGCTTTATTTTTGGCTTATTTAAAACCGAAACATACCTATAATATTTACAGATGGGTATAGAAAACAGAACAACACAGAAATTTATTTAGTCGGATGGTATTTTTCCTAAGTTTAATTTTATTTCTTTTTAAATGTTCATGTGTATGCTTTTACTTTAAAGGAGAGTTTTCCGATCCTAGAGAGAGTATATTATACATTATTCTTCGGTGTTTACAGTCGATTTAATATAGCCTGACGGTCAATCTTTTTGACTGTCTATGAGACCATAATACCTAAGAATACTAAATTTGATTAAGTGGGCTAACAGACTTCGCAGGCACTGCCTGCAAGTATGCAATGCAAAAAATAGAGTTATGAAATAATCTTAGTGGTATACAGGCTAACATGCGGGCACAAAAATGTAGATTACTTGTTTTTCTACAACCCGTACTAACAGGCTTTGATCCAACTATGCTCTGCACATTGCGAACAATTACTCGTTATTGAATATTTTTAAACATATAAACAAGACCCTTATACTATAACATCTAATTGGTTTGATAAGGTTGCCAAAGGCTTATTACTTTCCTTTTTAAAATGTTTCGGTAATGGGTGTGTGTTTTTAAAACTCTAATTCTAAACTTACTACTACTGAACTATTAAATGAATATCTATACTTAACTTATGAATAACTATTTGAAATACTTTTCCGCAAGCTGTCTGGGAAAAAGATGATGACCAATTTATAGTGAGGTAATTTCTTAATTTGCGGAAACGGTGGAATAAGAAAAGAAAACATAATTTCCAAATGATATTAAGTCTTTAACTAATACTGTTTTATTTATTTATTTTAGGTTGGATTACTCGCCTAACGACCAAGCCTTGAAATGTTTCTTGTGTAGACGACTAGATTACAATCTGTTAAGGATTACATCTGGTAATAAAAACCAACCTAATGCAATCGGACCGATACAATTAAAAAAGGACTATGTTAAGAAGAATGAATGGAGAAGTAAAAACAAAAGAAACTTTGATGAAATCGATAAGGCATCTGTCAGTTTTGGAATTTTAAACCCTCTCGTGTAGGCTTCAATACTCGCATCCTAATACAAATAACAATCATTTCCCCATATAACGCAAGACCGCTTTTTGTCAAGGGAATAGTTAAAAGAAGTACATCGAGCATGAAAAATGCAAGCATACGATATAATCCTATGTATTTTAAATGATCTCAGTAAATAAAAAGAATTACTCATTTAATATTTATTAAGCTTTGTGATAGTTTGAAGTAGAATTGATTCAAATTGGCGGAAGTGTAAAGAGGTATGGCTGCTACACTATATATTGTTACGAACTGGCTTGTTCCGACTTATAAAACTGAGACAATGTAGTTTACTTTGCAACATACGGATATGGCTAGTTCAACTCGCCAGTTCATGCTAATAAAGAATACATCTACTTTACAAGGTCGGATTTATCTCCATCCAATGCAAAGTTCTGGCAAAAACCAATATACTCTCTGTACGGGTAAAAAATAAGACGTTTACATCTATGACAGCTATACGATAAATCGTTCCGACATATAAACAGTGCTTCAATAAGAAGCAACTGTTTTAAGATTACGATATCAAAGTATCTTTAAATTTGAGAACTAGTTTCTTTACGCTCATTAAGACAAATTGCATACTCAAACTCCACAGGCCTGCGGACATTCCTTACTAATCTCGACTACTGATCAAACACTGATCAAGAATATATAGTGTAAGGTTTGTCATATCTTCGTCTGTATATTTTATACATTTCCACAAAGTAAGTATGTCCTCTCCTGGCAAAGCGTATAATAAAAAAGTACAATTGTATTTGTCATTAACATGTTTATTTATTGTTTAATGTTGAGTTTTATGAAAGGTCATACCAGATCTAAATGCAGCGCTTTATCTTTTTTCAAGGGACTATTTAAATACAAATTACATTTGATAATTATATTTAAAACAGTAATTCATTAATGTATTCTTTACTTTATTTATTTGAATTACGGTGATAGGGATAACCTATAACAATTCATATTGACGAAGGTGCATCCTTTGTATTATGTCCCTACAATCATTAAAAACTCGTTTAATGTTTTCTGTGTCCACGGCGCATGTGAAATGTGGGTAACAATAGTGTTTGCCGTCTCCACTTGCAGTTGATATACGCTTTTAAGAAAATAAATTCGTTACAAATAAATATGATATACATGCATGCATAGTTACTAATTTTACCAGAAACTCGTCCCGTATAAAATATTTTGCCCTTATTACTTCTGGGTCATCATTGGTTTCCATTATTGCGTCACCTATATAGTAAATACAATTTAATTTAGTTTTGTGTTAAGGTAGAATAATAAATATTACCACCAAGCATTATATTAGCTTAAATTAAAGGGATTAAGCATATTCATAAGCCATTAAAACCATCTGTTTATTAAATAAAAGCTTTCTGCACTAGCAATAATTTCTCTGTATTTATAATTTTTAAAGTGAATTAATCCCACAAATTTAAAACAAAAATTGACTAGCCTAATCATTTAGCCTTTGCTACCTCTTTATTGTTTCAATATATATTTTAAATTGGTCGCATATGGCGTGTAGCAGCGATCGGGAGATATTTGTTTTAAATGAATAAATTAAAAGTAAACTCATCTCATATTGTTGTTTCACCACCCTTAGCTGACATAACAAAGATATGTGCAAATTATATTATCTTATATTATCTTATAATACGTATTTTATTAAACTAAATACTATTTAAAACTCTTGTCATAATATCATTTGGTCTTAAGGTTTGCCACAAATGTAAGACTCCAAAACAATGTCAAAGGTAAAATATATTTAATGTTGAAATAGATATACTAAACTCCAGTCAAATAATTCCTTACTTACTTGGCGTTTGATATTTGTTAAACTCGGAGAAATATTCCGACAATTTACTTTTTCCAGCCTTAATTTTCTCTGCTAACAAATCCTGCTTATTTAAAAAAAGTATAATGGAAATTGTGCGCAGCCATCTACAAATAAAAAGACGGAAACATGTATTAAAGAATATTTTTCAATTATTTGATTCTTACCTGTTATTCCAAATACTTTTAAATAAGTCCAATGATTCTCGAAGTCGATTTTGAGTCGGATCCTCGCGCAAAACCATGTTATAGCTTGAGCATGCTGTTACGAATATTATAGCAGTAACATCATTGAAACATTGAATCCATTTTCTGCGCTCGTCACGCTGCCCCCCTACATCAAACATGCTAAAAGAAAATACTCGATGAATACTTAAAAGTTGAATAAAATACACCATTGACTTACTGGAAATTAACTTTATCAACTTGAAATCTCGTTTCAAATATCCCAGAAGTTAACACACGGCACCGAAGAATATCTTGTTCATTTGGTGTATAGTTTGGATTCTTAATTGTGCTTACTCGATCCAGAAAGCTGAAATAAAATAAAATATCTTGTAGACTAACTTTTCTATGAAGAATATTTTAAATTAAATTTATTAAAATTTCAAAATATGTTGACCGCACCCCTAAACTATTCACTTTCATAGTTTTATTATAATTAAAGTAGTGTAACTTATAGCTTTAAGGATTAATATCTTAGAGTCCATGCTGCATGAATTGTAAAATTAATAAATATACTTACTATTTTGCACAGTCAATTAATTGATATTCATTTGACCTTTCATAAGTTTGAAGGACTCCCCTGTCTTTCCATAACTCTTCTGTATGTTCATAAAATTCAGGAGGATAGTTAAAGTCGGGACCTGAAAAAAGTGATCAATTGTTTTTAAAACTATGTAGAAAAGTATACATTTAAGAACTTTTGAATTTAATCAATCACAAGCAAATTAAATTTATCGGGTCACAGAAATTGTTAAAATGTCTTTTTAAAAATAAGTATATAATAGAAATTAAGGTGTTGTTGGTATTCTTACTAGAGGCATAATCCTGAATGTATTCCACTCTAGGTTCATTTTCTTTTTTCTCTAAAGCTACAGGTGGATTAAGTGTGCTCATGGCTCCAGTGATAGTCTGAAATAATATAAAGTAAAAAAACACAATTTAAAAGTATCTTTTTTATAATGATACATAAATCTAAGTCAATTTATAGATATTTAATTTTAAGCGTACACTTCACGCTGTAATAATATTTATATAATTATTTTGACGAAGTCTTTTATAGACTTAAATTTTAACTGGTTTTCATTTCATCTAGAGATATGATGACCACAGATAATTGTCATTTTTACCATTTATAATGTAACGTGTTTAGAAAAACAAAATTACTTACCAGTATTGCGTCTCGGATATTCTTTTTAATATCATCAATTTTCTGTTTCTTTTCTTGTTCAGAAAATCCATCGACATGCAATATTCGCATTTGCTTGACTATAGTTGATTTACCAGACTCACCCGCCCCCAACAGGAGCAGCCTGTGTGTAGCTCTATAGAGCTGTTTATCCTTTTGCAATTGCCTGGATATGGCATCGCTTCGACGCTTTTGAGTTTTAGAGTCCTCCGAGTTAACATCAGACTGTTTTGATGTTGGCGAGCCGAAACACCCCATAGCAGCCCACGGA
This sequence comes from Zaprionus davidi, assembly GCA_018903715.1. Lineage (NCBI taxonomy): Eukaryota > Metazoa > Arthropoda > Insecta > Diptera > Drosophilidae > Zaprionus > Zaprionus davidi. Next base: position 401,539 of record JAEIGL010000011.1, read on the forward strand.
GTCCACCAACACGTCGTTCGATTCTCTTGGTTGACGTCGGGGGACTCTGCACCCCTTGTACTTTCACCGTTCTGCTCCAGTATAACTGAGTTATTAATATTCAAAGTTAATTATTTTGCAGATCCAGTGATACAGTTTATGTGCAAGTTCCTTCGATAAATGACATTGAACCTATTAATATAGAAAAGTGGATAATTTAAAAGTCGAATTATTATCTCTGGGCATCCAAAATTCAGATTTAAATTGCTGGTCAAATCAATACCTTGAGTATATGTAAACTAAAGTATATGAATAATTGATTCCAATCAAATGTAAAATCAAATAATATTATTTGTAAACCATTAATGGTTTATTTACAATTAATATATGCTTTGCAAAGTTCGGAGACAAATTAATCAACCAGAGTATATTAGAATGTTTGACAATAACTCAACATTCGCAAAGGTTACAGATATATGAATATTTAATACATTTACTAACTATATAATTATATGTTACTTAACAAAAACTTTGCTTAAAAAGGAACAAAAACTGAATTTATGGGTGTTAATGTTCGTAATATACTTGTGCTAGTAATAATACCCTTCGAACATTGAAAATTGTAATAAAAGTTAATACTAGCGTTTTGTCAATATGTATGTAAAAGGCTAAAGGCGGCGTAGCAGACGCCACAAGGTATGTGCACATATGTCAATGTTTATCTCTGGTCAGCATCAATAGTCAGTTTATGTGTCTGTTTGAATTTCAGCACTTAAATAAACTGAAAACATTACATTTTTAGCAGGAATGTTCCCGTATACGATACTCAGAGTAAGTTTATTTACTGTTTTGAATGGTACGCCCATATTGTAAATATTAAGTGAACTATGTTCGTCTTAACGTTTTCCTTCGGCATGCATATATATATGAAAGCCAAACCTAAAATCTGATATTTAAACTATAAAAACAGAAGTTATTCAAGTCGATGTTATCTATAGTTCCAAACAGCAGTGCGGTGTAAGCCCCGCTATGTACTAAATAGAGATAAACACTTTTAAAGGAATGCTTATGGTCAAAACTTAAAAACTTTTATCAAAACTGAGTAATGACTTTGAATCGCCCTATCAAGCTAGTCTTAATCATTTCACAAATTCGTCCTCACACAGGTTCACAACAAACAGATATTTTGATGTATTTTTTTCCATTTTTAATAAGATAAATACATACATATACTATATGCCTTTTGATTGACATATACATATATGTAGATGCGCACGGACCATTTTTAGATTTTTATGCTATAGGATCCGTACTATCTGCCTTATATATAATATTATCAGCATAGTTATATAATTGATATTTAATTATAAGTTTAAATAAGGCGTCTTGCCCCACATTTTGATATTTTTGTGGATATTTTCTATTATAGAATATTTAATTTACATTTTGATCAATATATTTAGTATTTATAAGTACAAGAATATCCTTTAAAAAATAACACCGTGATTACATCTGCATATGTATATAATTGTAAATATTTATATGTGCATAAACTAATATATGTTCATCTACATACTATGTATATTCATATGTATATACAAGGTTTTAATATGCAAAAAAGATAGGCACAAGAATCATTGAAAACTACAGTGTAACAGGTGAAGGGTTGGACAGACGTTTTGCGCAGCACAAACATACACACATTCGCACTTATGTTCATGCATACATATTCTGAAATATGTATGTATATACATACTGGCTAAAAAAAAATGTTGTGCAGATATATACTTTTACTATTATTATGTATCTATGCATGTTATTTCTAAGTTTGTCCAATTATTTGGAAGAAATGTGTTAAAGAGTGAATTATTGTAAATAAATCATGAAGCTTATTGCTGATAAAATATATATACATTGTAGCATATATACACAGATGAAATGTTAAACGATTGTTTTTTCTCCTTTCGAACTGTCTTTATATTATTTAAACCCCAAAAATATAAATACTTTCATCAATGAAATATTTATATACATACGTTACCTGCATAATGGTATGCATAAATACATTCATAGATTTCATATGTATACATATTTATAACTATACATATATCCACCTCGCCCCCGCATACTTATATATATGTATATATATGCATATAACTATATAATATATAAATATGTAAATTTATATATATGCACATACGTATATGTACATTTGTAACGACGATTTGAATACAAATGTAGAATGGATTACATATACAAGTAACTCAAGTAAAGTTTCATTGAATGTGTGTATTTTATGTGATTTTATTTCACTATAGTTCTTTTTATTTAAGGATTAAACTTATCACATTAATTAAGAAAGCTGATCAAAATTCATAATTAATTTCTATTATTGACTTATTCAATTGGCATGATTGTTGTTTATGCTTTTAATCAAAAAATGTGGTAAAATTATCACTATTCGCTCAGCAGCCAGTTAGCGAAAATAATAGTATGTATTCAGAAGCACAAAATAATGATTTACATGTGATGCATTTGATTGTTAAAAATTAAAACAACAACGTATTATGTGTTGTTGCTCCATTTGAAATTACTATGATTTTAAACTTTTTTCAATAATCAAAACTCACTTTTATGTATTTTTATTTTATGTATCAACCTAGAGATGTACACTAATCGATAGTTTTCATCGTTATAAAAAGAATAATCGGTGTATTAAATATTTCGCATATATACAACATACGGTCCTAGCAAATGTCTTATCGATTACAAAATCATGTACAAATGTGCAATAAACTTCTAAAAACATACATTAAATTTAAATTCCGATTTACATTAGTTTTCATTTTGTAATATTTAGCGAGGATACATACACTTAATTTGCTTGATTGGTACATTGGTAATGATATTCCCTTGAACTAATAAACTAATAACTAATAATGTTAATCAAATTACATAACATTATAAAATTCATTCAAACATAAAACAATTTTTACATTATGACAAACACTAATTCAAACAATATTTATTAATTTTATTAAAAAAATCTTACTACACATTTTCTGTGACAATTAAAAAAATTCTGGTGATTTAAGTGTTTATGTCCTTGAGGTCCCGTTACGCCACTTAAAGAAAAGTCCGAATTATTATAACTTAGAACACAAATTCTATATAATACATATTTTTGCAACTTAAAAAATTGAAGAAAAGAAACAGGAGGCCATTTAAAAATATAATTTTAATGGAATTTTTGTCGGAGGGTTAAGAAACTTAAAAATGAATTAAATAGATAATAGTTCATACCACAAAACATGTTTTATATTATTTTTTGAACTACGATAATGATATCAACTAATTCAAAAAACCTAAAAAACACTAACACAAACACTAATTCAAACAATATTTATTAATTTTATTAAAAAAATCTTACTACACATTTTCTGTGACAATTAAAAAAATTCTGGTGATTTAAGTGTTTATGTCCTTGAGGTCCCGTTACGCCACTTAAAGAAAAGTCCGAATTATTATAACTTAGAACACAAATTCTATATAATACATATTTTTGCAACTTAAAAAATTGAAGAAAAGAAACAAAAGGCCATTAAAAAATATAATTTTAATGGAATTTTTATCGGAGGGTTAAGAAACTTAAAAATGAATTAAATAGATAATAGTTCATACCACAAAACATGTTTTATATTATTTTTTGAACTACGATAATGATATCAACTAATTCAAAAAACCTAAAAAACATTTTTAACATTTACATGCTGCAAATATAGTAATCTATATTATAAAATATAATATATTATGCTGAAATATACGAAACAATAATTGTATTCCCGTTTTAACCCCGAACACCTAGTAGAAGCAGGCGAAAGTGTGTTTTTTGTTTTGAAAGATGTCGGTATCGCAGAATTTTCAGCATTCATAACATATCAACAAATTTACAAATTACAAATTGGTTTTATATGTAGCTGTCGTACGAACCATGAAACCAAATAAAAATTTGTGTATGAAAACTTGACGTTGTAAAGGACCATTTATAATTTAGAAAATGGAGTTAAAAAAGCTTTCAATCAGAGGTACCGCCTATGCGCTGCGCATAGGGCCTCTTGGAATCACTGCCGTAAATCATAAAGTGCAATGTTATAAAATTATTATAAAATTATTTTATTATTTTATAATTATTATAAATTTGTAACAACCGCAACTGTATGTAACAAACAGAGAAAGGATTGGCAATGTCCATACATATATTACCAGCATTATTAGCTAAATTGATGTATCCATGCCCAAAATTCAATCTATCCGTCTGTGGGTCGGATCTTAGAGATTAAAACAGCTAGGACTAACAAATTTTTTTTATGTATGTTTTATTATTGCGCGCAGATGAACTTCATAATAGAATTTAGCCACGCCCCTTCCATCTCTGTATATCGATAAAAATTGAATTGGTGATTTCAAATGTTTCTGTATGTTGTATTGCAAACAAATAAGTAAATTAAAACATAATTTTAATAAGAGGCAACATATCCAATACAAAAAATATACTTAACACAGAAAATGAATATTTACGAAATTTTATTGGTGGTGGGCAGCGCATGTGTAACAATCGAAAACGCTCGTTCGCGTTCTACTTTTTTATTCGATAGATATCGAAAAAAATTAAAAAAATACGTTCATTAATTTTAATTTTTATATTTTTCCCAATTAAAATATATACGTATATCCCTGAAATATGTATGTTGCAAAAAGTGAACATTTTTTTTATATTCCCTATATTTTGGGCGTACCGAATAAATATAACATATGCATATTGGATCTCTTGGATTTTTCAACTACAAAATGTTTACTTGTTTTATAAAAAAAAATAGGATTAAGGCAGTATATTTTAGTATATGTTGGCTGATTACGGTGAGCCTCCTATAGAAATTGTCGCGAACCGTTCTCTCAAGGTTTGCGCGCATCGTTTCAGAAGTCTCTGAAAGTTCCGAAATTATTGCTGAATATTGTTAGTGTAATAACGATTTTGTAACGGTTTATTTTTAAATTTGTAAAGGGACACAGTAAGTATATTTCTTAGTTTTCTGACTATTTTCTTTTTAGATATACTTTTTTTTATACAAATAAACATTTTGTTAATGTTGTAATTATATTTATGTGCATATATAATATATGAACCTACAAAAATAAAATTAACTTTTATAAATTGTACTAGGTAAAACATGTAAGTACGTACATATACCTGCATGTTTGAGAATGGCAGCTTAAAAGCTCTAAAATCGAACTCATCATAGTATATAAGAGCACATACAAACATGCATATGTTTTCAAACATAAACATATGAACATTTGTGTTTGTATTTACATAGGTATATATCTGTCATATCTACATACAAATGATAATACATACATATGTGCATTCAAACATAGTATTTGTCAGACAGCATTTCCTCTTACAGCTAATGTATAAATTTGTATACATAAGTATATATGTATGTATGTATGTATATGAATGTAAATTATTATATATACATATATGTAAGTATGTACACAAATATGTATAATAGCAAAAGTGCATGTTCCTATCTAAGCCTAAATGCATTTGCACATGTGTACCCGAAATTTATTCGTAAATATTTGTGTCGGAACTTATAGACAGCTATATACAGATGTACATATGTATGCTACTCAGTACGTATGTATATACATACAAGCATACATACATATGTCTATAAGTATGAATGTTATTATGTTTGCTGCGTGTAGAAACTTATATACAAACATCTCTACACTGTACACTCACATAAGCATTTTTATGAATGTTTCAACAAATAAGCTTACATACATATTAATATTCAAAAATTATGTATGTACTTTGCATATATAAATGCACATATGTATGTATATATGAATAAATAAATACATACAAACAGGCATGTGTATACACTAATACTATCACATCAAATTGGATAAGGTGGTAAGTGCTTAAAAGTTTGTGCGTGCTAAAAGTATTTTCCCGGGCCAAAATAGAGAGTGTATCTAGTTTTGGGAATTTTGCCAAAATAAATGTATTTTGTAATTCAAATAGACACTCTCATCAAGCAGCGTTCTCCTTGCGTTCAGTTGCCGCTGATCGTTATAATAGCGCGATCTTTGTGTTAGCTCTTGGTCTTTTGACTAAAAAATAATTATATAATTACGAACATTTTGTTAAGAATAAAAATTGTAAGTCTTGTTGATTTATTGCAACAATTACAAAACGCAATTAGTGTAAAAAATGAATTTATTAAAAAAAGTTAAAAAGAAAAACAATGAAATCCAAAAAATCCGCGCACATATGTATCTAAATACCATAAAAAGCAAATCACAACTTAAATATTTCTTCCTAACTATTCTGCATACATCTGTTTTTCTTTATATCTACTTACATAAATTAGTGAAAAAGTGATTCCAAAGGAAAAATGTAAAAGTTTTTAAACAGTTTGTTGAATATTGCAATCAAAAACTTACCTATGTATGTCATAATTCAATGCATTTCCATATAAAAGAGAAATGGAAATAATTATAAATGCATGATGGTACATACAAAAGAACGTTTTTAGAATCTCCTGTCAATACCTAATAAACGAAAGCAATACGTGTGTTTGTCCATTTACATAAGATTGAATATGTGAATTGAAAAACACACTGTACTTCGTACTTCGTACAGAGGAAATTTCTCTGAATAATGCTAAACAATTGTAACATTGAATTAAGTACATGTACCCAAATACTGATGCTAACGGCATTTTCCACGACTGAGACAATATAACGGGTATTTGAATGCAACAATTCATTGTAGATCGATTCAATTGGAGAATCCAAGACAAATGCTTATACAAGAAAAAAATGTACTCCATACATAGTTCAAGGCTAAGGATAGATTGCAAAAAGTAGAACGACCTAGCGAATCCTGATTGAGAGTACATTTTTAGCGCAATTCTATTTCCCATTTAATGTATTTCATAACAACTTGCATACATAAGTGTTTGCCAAAGTATAATCAGTGCACTTGGTCAGGTTTTACAATGCCAAAGTTATATTTAAACTCGTACACATATTGGCTTTAACATTTGTATGTTCATATGTACTTATACTAAGTATGTACGTATTTACAAATGTAAAAAATGCATGTGTATCTACATAATTACTTACATACATATCTACATATATATGTAATGATTTTAAACACAATTGGTATTGTTATGTGATTGATTATGTAATTAAAATCAAAAGTATTTAATAAACTTTAGTCAGAACTTTTAAGTACATTTTTTACACCTCGATACCTATTATGAACATAGATTTGTTCACATATACATATATATAGGTATTCAAAAAAATATATTAATTTTTTATGAGACTATGATTTTATATGCATGTGTGTAGACATTAACGTGTGTCTACATAACTAAGGAGAAATTAAAAAAATTTTCGTTTCTTTTGCAAATACATATTAAATACATATGTACATAGGTACGTACATACATACATTTTTATAAATGCACACATACATACAAAGGCTAGGAAAGCTCAAGTTCTATTTATAGATAATATCTAGTAGACCCCAAATAAATTTTCCTATAACAAATATGTTCATGCATATGAGTGTAAATATGTATTGCATATGTATTGTAGTACACAGAAATACATATGCCCACACATCTGTACCTTCGCAACGGTGTATTTATATACTAAAGTATGTGTATAGACGAAACCTATTTTTTAAAAACATTAAGGCATGTGCCACATATGTATGGCCATAACATTGTCTATGTATTGTACATACATACATACATGTTTGCACATTAGTATGCACACTACTATTTTTAAGTCAAGTACTACCAATAACCGGACGAGTTTGATGCCTTGATCATGCGCATATGTATGTACATTTGTATTGTAGTTACATGTATATGTATTTATGTACCTAAAAATGTATATAATATGCAAGTATACGTATAAGCTTTGATTTTATGAAAAAGTGCCTGGATGCTATTAATTTGTACAATTATCTAATTGTTAAAATACATACATATAAATACATACATACATATGTAAATACACGAATACATCAAACATTCATAAATAGATATACATGGTGCATGCAACAAAAAGTTGTCAAACCAGTTGTTATTCTGGAATATCAGAAAACATAAAGAAAATTAATCAATCGACAAATTCACTGAAAATTGACGATAACACAACGAATTGTCTTCCCAATATCTAAAACAATCACAATTAAGAGCCATGATGCTCCCGTTTGCTTGAGTATCGGTCTTACAAGATGTCCAGATTAACAAATTAAAGATTTCATATTTTGTTCCAATATTATTTTGGTAACCTGTATGTTTCAGAAAAAACCGTCTTGATTCCAATTATTTTTAACATAACATTATTTTTGTTTTAAACAATTTAGAGATTAGAAAAAGTAGTTTAATTTACCATTTACATAATCAACCTCATATTTTTCCCCAAACAATGACGTTTTTAATATTTATTATTGAATAATATAATGGTAATTTTACTGGGTATCTAACAGTTGAGTGTGCTATTCAAGAACGTCTTTACTGGTGACATTATTGTGATAGTTCATCAAATGTTGACACAGGAGTCCGTTTTTCTGAAATAAAATTTGATTTCATAAACTGTTAAATTTAAACACCTAAAAATACGCAAGAAAGTCCATGTATACCAAGCAAGAAAAGGTTTCTAATGACATTTTCAGTTTTCAGTAAATTGGGTATTCTTAAAAATAATAAAATGAATTAAATTATATTTAAAATTACCATCAGATAAAATGTAAATAAGTTATTCCAGTAAAAATTTTCATAGTTTCAAGTAAATGCGGGTTTGTAAATGACGCACTTATTTAAGTTCGTATAATTACAAGTTCGAGAATGCTATATAGAAGGAATCTGAGTTTCCACACTGAGTGCAGATATTTATCTTACACTTGAGTGCCCCTTAAATTCTATATTGATGAAATTTCTCTGGTTCAACCATTACTAAGCCATTAGACAAAATATTAATCAAATAAAAAAAGCGCAATACAAAAATGGAACAGTTTTCTATGCCATTTAACGCATTGGAGTTTACTTTAACTTAAAAAACTTAACAGGTTTTAACGAGTTTTGTAAATACATTTTATTGAATTATTAATTCAAAATTCAAAAAATATATTTATATTTTTATATACACAGATATGTGTAATCTCATTTTATGTAAATATTCACATATTCAATATCACTATCGCACTATCGCACATACAAAGATTTCACGTATCCAGTTATCGATATTTCAATATACACTCGATATTGTCATGTCATAGTCGTATTTACGCCGGAAAATTTAGTTATCAAACGGCTTCAAATTGTATTTTATTTCAGTACATATTCGCATTTAAAACAAATGAAAAGTCATGACCATATAAAACATAAATATTGGTTCCATTAAATTTAAGTACGAAGCTTCTAGCTTTTGAATGATTGTAAATAAATTAACTTAATGCGCTCGATCGGTGTTTGCAAAAATTAAGAAAAATAAAAGTGACACGTGTGTGAATTTAAGAAGTCAACACTTCAAAAATCTATTTATCCATTTGGTAATTGAAAAATGTTGTTTAAAATACATACTTTATAAGTATATGCATACGTTTATCAATATGTTTTTGCGCGTAGAAAATATTAGGTGCATATGTACCAAAGATTGTGTAGGAACACGTATGAACACACGTGTATTTAGGAACATGGCAGTAAGGAACATGTCTACCTCTACACTCATATCTGCATATATACATATAGGCACCTATGTATATTTGCGCTGAATAGTATTGCATCCAAATATAAGTATGATTGCCATGAATATAGGGGAATATACATACATGCAGGTATACACCACGTATATAAAAGAATGCACCAATGTACATATGTACATGCATACATACCTTGCTATTTATGCACATACGCCATTTATGTTTGTGTGAGTGAGCTGCTGCTTGCACTAGTGTGAAATAGTACAATGTACATACATTTGTAAGTTCTGGGTATACTTTTATATTGTAAACACTGATACCTACAATGAAGTTGCGCAAATTTCGTAAACCCAGAGACGGCAGTAGTGCTATTGCATTTGTGAATTAAAATTATCCATGAGTGCGTATAACAGCTTTTCTCAATCAACTGCGCATTTTATTTAAAAAGATAAGTGTAAATTTCATTCTGAAATACCTTTGATAATAACACAGATTTTCTGTCAAGTTAAACAACAATGGAATGGGGTTACAACTGTTATCATTTGACTATGAGTTACCCAATAACAACACGTTACTTACTGATATTCATCTATACACTGTACGTTGTTCAGTATTTGTTTTGGAATCCTTGTTTTGTAGAAATGCCTACTTAAACTAAAAATACGAATAGTACAGCATACCAAGGGAGAGAGATATATCTCCAAATAATTTTAAATGCAGTGAGGTTGCAAATGACATGCAAGAAGGCCAACACAAATTAACCAGTCTAAATCATATGACTCTTCTCATAAAAAATATGAAGGCATCAGGCCTTCATGTATGTAATCTAAACTAAGTATACTATGAATTCAAATTCAACTTTTCCACTTGTATCTCAAGTGTACACAGCAAGTTGCAGTTCAAACGAAAGTGATTGTTAGATTAGTAAAATATATTTAAGGATACTATATAATACACGAAATACTTTTAACAAAGAAGCTATGTTGTTGGTAAAAATTCCAAAGTTAATAAATGTAAATTTTCATTTATAAAAAGGTGACTGTACGAGGAGGATAATTCAAAATGGAAGACGGTCACTCAAAAACCGTCGAACAATCTCTGACTTTCTTTGGCACAGACGCAGAGCGTGGTCTATCCCTTGATCAGATTAAGGCGAATCAAAAAAAATATGGGCCAAATGGTAATTATTTATTTAAATCTTTTAAATCGAAATTCGTTTTATTCTCTATAACTCTAAAACACATTTTTAATCTATACATCTTCTTTTCTTCTACTTTTCTTTTTAGAATTGCCAACTGAGGAAGGTGTGTTGATACTTTGTGATATATGTGATAGATTCTTTGTGAAATATAATTTGAATACATTTAATTTACAGGAAAAAGTATTTGGCAGTTAGTTTTAGAGCAGTTTGACGATCTTCTGGTGAAGATATTGCTATTGGCAGCCATCATTTCATTTGTAAGTTTTTAAAACATTTAAAAGTCGAATTTACGATTCATTGCCATTTATTTTTATTCGAACACAGGTATTAGCGCTTTTTGAAGAACATGAGGATACGTTTACTGCATTTGTAGAACCTTTAGTTATTTTACTTATCCTAATAGCGAATGCTGTCGTTGGTGTTTGGCAAGAACGAAATGCCGAATCAGCAATTGAAGCACTAAAAGAATATGAACCAGAAATGGGTAAAGTTGTTCGACAGGACAAGTCTGGTATCCAAAAAGTCAGGGCGAAAGAAATTGTCCCTGGAGATTTGGTTGAAGTTTCTGTTGGTGACAAAATCCCAGCAGATATTCGTATTACTCACATTTATTCAACAACTTTAAGAATTGATCAGTCAATTCTTACCGGTGAGTCGGTATCAGTTATCAAGCACACAGACGCTATTCCAGATCCCCGTGCAGTGAATCAAGACAAGAAAAACATTCTGTTCTCGGGTACTAATGTCGCCGCTGGCAAGGCTCGTGGTGTTGTTATTGGTACTGGTCTTAGCACTGCTATTGGTAAAATCCGTACTGAGATGTCTGAAACGGAAGAGATCAAGACACCACTGCAACAGAAATTGGATGAATTTGGAGAGCAATTGTCCAAGGTTATTTCGATTATTTGCGTTGCTGTCTGGGCTATCAACATTGGCCACTTCAATGATCCCGCTCATGGTGGATCTTGGATTAAGGGTGCTATCTATTACTTCAAAATTGCCGTCGCTTTGGCTGTCGCTGCTATTCCTGAGGGTTTACCTGCTGTTATTACAACCTGTTTGGCGTTGGGTACACGTCGTATGGCCAAGAAGAATGCTATTGTGCGATCTCTTCCATCTGTCGAGACCTTGGGATGCACCTCCGTCATTTGCTCTGATAAAACTGGAACACTCACAACGAACCAAATGTCCGTTTCTCGTATGTTCATTTTCGACAAAGTTGAAGGCAACGACAGTAGCTTTGTTGAATTCGAACTGACTGGTTCGACATACGAGCCAATCGGCGAACTTTTCTTGGGCGGACAGAGAGTTAAGGCCAGTGACTACGACACTCTTCAAGAATTATCTACCATCTGTATTATGTGCAATGATTCTGCTATTGATTACAACGAATTCAAGCAAGCATTCGAAAAGGTTGGTGAAGCAACAGAAACTGCATTGATTGTGTTGGCCGAGAAATTGAACGCATTCAATGTTAACAAATCTGGATTGGACCGTAGATCAGCTGCCATTGCTTGCCGTGGTGAAATTGAAACCAAATGGAAGAAGGAATTCACTCTTGAGTTCTCCCGTGATCGTAAATCTATGTCTTCTTACTGCACACCCCTGAAGGCATCTCGTCTGGGTAATGGACCAAAACTCTTTGTTAAGGGTGCTCCTGAAGGTGTATTGGACCGTTGCACACATGCTCGCGTTGGCACAAGCAAAGTACCTCTTACCTCTGCTCTTAAGAGCAAGATCCTTAACCTCACTGGACAGTACGGTACTGGACGCGACACTCTGCGTTGCTTGGCCCTAGCCGTTGCCGACAGCCCAATGCGTCCCGATGAGATGGACTTGGGTGACTCCACTAAGTTCTACCAATATGAAGTGAACTTGACCTTTGTCGGTGTCGTTGGTATGTTGGATCCTCCACGTAAGGAAGTTTTTGACTCAATTGTTCGCTGCCGCGCTGCTGGAATCCGCGTTATTGTCATCACTGGTGATAACAAGGCTACTGCTGAAGCTATTTGCCGTCGTATTGGTGTGTTCACTGAGGACGAAGACACTACTGGAAAATCGTACTCTGGACGTGAATTTGATGATCTTTCCCCTGCCGAACAAAAGGCTGCAGTTGCGCGCTCTCGTCTATTCTCGCGTGTGGAGCCACAGCACAAATCCAAGATTGTTGAATTCTTGCAAGGCATGAATGAAATCTCTGCCATGACTGGTGATGGTGTCAATGATGCCCCCGCTCTTAAGAAAGCCGAAATTGGTATTGCCATGGGCTCCGGAACTGCAGTAGCTAAATCTGCCGCCGAAATGGTGTTGGCTGATGATAACTTCTCTTCCATTGTGTCTGCTGTTGAAGAAGGCCGCGCTATCTATAACAACATGAAGCAATTCATTCGTTATCTGATTTCATCTAACATCGGTGAAGTTGTTTCCATTTTCCTGACGGCTGCTCTTGGTCTGCCAGAAGCTTTGATCCCAGTTCAGCTCTTGTGGGTTAACTTGGTAAGTTTTTTAATACATGACAAAGCTTGTATCCTTCTTGCATCTAAAACGTACTTGACTCTTTCAGGTTACTGATGGTCTTCCAGCCACTGCTCTTGGTTTTAACCCACCAGATTTGGATATTATGGAGAAACCACCCAGGAAGGCCGACGAAGGCTTGATTTCAGGATGGCTATTCTTCCGGTAAGAAAAGAATTATATTTTCTCAGTTATATCTTTTTAACATTTTCTTTATTTCTGTAGTTACATGGCAATTGGTTTCTACGTCGGTGCAGCAACAGTTGGTGCCGCAGCCTGGTGGTTCGTATTCTCCTCAGAAGGCCCAGGGCTAACATACTGGCAACTCACACACCATCTGGCCTGTTTGGGCGGTGGTGAGGAATTCAAGGGAGTCGACTGTAAAATCTTCAGCGATCCACATGCGATGACCATGGCTCTTTCTGTGCTTGTGACCATTGAAATGTTGAATGCAATGAACAGGTTTGTTTCCCTTTCATATTATTGTTTATTGTTTTCACAGATATAGGTGGTACATATATATTTTTATAACATTACATTTAATATATTTGTTTAGCTTATCCGAGAATCAGTCCCTTATCACAATGCCTCCATGGTGCAATTTGTGGTTGATTGGATCAATGGCCCTATCCTTCACTCTTCACTTCGTTATTCTTTATGTTGATGTCCTATCTGTAAGTAAAGCATCAACAATTTAATGACAATAGCTAAGACATAAATTATAATTTTGCAGACTGTCTTCCAAGTGACTCCGTTGTCTGCAGAGGAATGGATAACTGTGATGAAATTCTCAATTCCTGTAGTTTTATTAGATGAAACATTGAAATTTGTTGCTAGAAAAATCGCAGATGGTGAGAGTCCTATATATAAGATGCATGGGATTGTGTTAATGTGGGCTGTCTACTTTGGCCTGCTATATGCTATGATGCTTTGAGAATATAAATATAAACTTTAAGCCCAACATCATTATTCTAATTACTAGCATAAACTGTTACTAAATATTAAAAAACAATATCCAAAGTAACGACTTTAACCAAAAAGATTTCTCCCGAGTTACTTACTAAAATTGATACCGAGTCACTTTTTGTTTTACTCCAAAATGCCGAAAACAGATCAATGAAATCTAAGTTAACGATCAATTTAATTCTACAGCAATTCAGTTAATATTATTTCATAACAAACAAAACATTGCTTTTAATAGATACAATAAGATTAGAGCTTTGAGCTTCGAAAAACTTTCAAATATTTGTATAACCATTCGTTTAGAAGGTTTCACATAACAACAATGTTGGGGAACAAATTGTAAAATAATGCTGGAAGTGTATTGTAAAATGCATTGTACAATTCGTTGACATTTAAATCCTTTCAAGCGTTAAGTACGTAAATCTCTGTACATACTACTTCAATTAAGAGTCATACTAAAAAACTAATAAATTGTTCATACATTAGATAAATTTAAATATATAAATCTATATGTATATATAGATATATATGTACTTATATATTTATATTTACATATAGATTTTAAATATAAACATATTCCGTATGTTAACTTTGCGAATAAGATTAGCCCATTTGGCGATTTGAATAGATGGAATTGCAGATATATATATTTTGTATTCAATTTATATATGCATTAAGTAGATTTATTTCGGGAACATTTTGGTTTTAACAGTTTTGAAAATAAGTTTCTCCATTCCATAGTACATAAGAGTTTAATTTCTTTAAAATTGTTTCGAGTTCTTTCGCTGATAAACTAGTTCATTTTCTAACTTTGCGATATGCCAAAATTTGATCAAGATGCGGGCTAAGCTTTGGAAGGAGCAGGGGCATTGACCATGCAGGACAAGAAACCTTGTCTGCTCTTGTCTGTTTCTATACAAACAATTTATAATTTATTTCAGTAAATAATGATGGAAAACTTATTATTGCGTAATATACTTACATGAAACAAAAAGAGTACGTTAAAGTCGGGCCATTATATAAACTTACCATGGGGGGACAACATTTGAATCCCTTTAGAACAAAAACATATTGGTTTGAAGGTCATCTCATTATAAGTGTCCAGTCATAGTGGCACATAGATATGATAGTAACAGTACAATTAATCTGCAAGGGTGTCGTGTATGCTTCGGTTAACCGAAGACAGACGTTTTAGTTATTTTTGAACAAATGGGGATCCTATGATGAAACGCGTTTTAGCAGCTCAAAGTTGTATTAGAATTTTCAATTGCAAAGCCATTTGTGTTACAAAACTTCCATTCGTCGCTTAAAACGTGGGTACAAAATAATAAATAAATTAGAGACCGGCGAGGGGCGAAAGTTCACTATATTGCGGAGCAATAGATGGGGTTGCTTCGATGGATTTAATTAGTCTGCGTTAATTTTGATAGGATCGTTATAATATAATTTATATTAGATTAAAAGGAAATAACCAATAATAATTTTGTCCATCTGTATAAAGCGTTTAAGAATATATCCATTTCTTAGGAAGTTCATATAAATTTACAATTTAAATTTTGTATTACAATTTAGTCGCTGTGAAATAAAAAAACAAATGACAACTACATACTCATTACTATATGCAAAACTAAAATAGCGCCTGAGAAACCCTTGAATTATACAGTGGTGGCGTTTGCTCATTTCACATGTAACTTTTGAATGCGCGCTCGCATTTGCACTCGCTTGTGTTGACGATTCAAATATCGTCAGTGTTTCAAATATTTCTCCTGATATACATTTTTTATAATCACAATCTATTGTCTTATTTTATACAGTAAACCCCCGTTTTCATTAATTGGATGACACCCTATTCATTTAATATAAATTAAGTCCATCCCTGCTCTAAAAAGTAAATGATGTGTTATTTTTGATAAACTAGTGTGCCAAATTCTATGCGAATGCGAGAGTTATTGCTGTACATTATGGTCTACAACATTTACACAAATGTAAAAACGAAAGAAAGAAATCATTTTTCAAATACAGCATGTAAGAAATCCAAAACATGATATCGAAATATAAATACTGAAATCTGACATGGTCTACTTATTATTGATATAATGCTGTCAATGACGCAGCTTAGTAGTTGACAACCACAACCCCAAACCGTTGCTGATGCCCTATACCCTGTCGTTCTCCTACATTTTTGGTTTGCAAACTTATTGAATTCATATTTATTGATATTCAGTTTGATAATTGTCGACAATATTATTTATATATGTTACATTTAGTTCCTGATGTCGTCGTCGATAAATGGTAAAGGTGTTGGCCAATGAATCCGATACAAACAAAGGAGAACCTTAAGAATATCAGATTTGTATACCTTTGTCAATCTTGTATTAATTGCTCAGATAGCCCTGTTACCTGAAATTGCAAATTTTAATCCATTAATAACATTATCTATTCGAATTAGAAAGTAATGGAAAATTATTTTAACTCATGGGTTAATATATGTGGATTAAATAAATATACATTAAAAAACCAACAAATTGTGTTTGTACTGAATCTTTTTTCAACAGAAGAAGCCTGGATTTTAATGATAGGGGTTGGACTAGGAAAATTATGCAGTATCCGAGTTTGTGTATGCAGTTCTATGTCGTGTGTAATTTAGTAAATGTTTTATCTGAAACTATCAAAGGAAGCCTCAGTAGTGCTCTCTATATAAAACAAACTTGAACAGTATATGAAACAACAAGTGTCAATAGATTGTATAAACTAAATTTGACAGAGCTCTATGGGAAAATGTCGATGCTAGCGGTTTGTAGGAGGTGTAGCACGTATTGCGGAGGTAGTATAAACAGAGGACAGATGTGTCAGAATAATGGCTAACTTGGCAACACTGCAGCACATCGAAAATATCAAAAATCTGCCAATAATTTCTCAGGCAGCTATAGAATATATCAAGGGTAAGCAAGGTTATAAGTATATATAAATAAGTTATATATATGCATATATTATATATGAATGCCATAATAAACAGACGGAATCGCTTTACTGTACGATTCTGTCATAGCTGAGGTAAAACAAAACAATTATGCCATGGTCATTAAAACTGCACAAAAGCATAAATTAAAAAAATCAGTGTCAACCTGATGACACATAGCTAATATATTTATGGACTTATCTATGTCCGAGTTGTGCATATTTATGTAACATAATACAGAACGGATAAACTTATAGAACAGGTACTCGTTATAATCAATCATGTTTATCACGCACACTTGTGAAATATCTGACTTTAACAATAAAGTTGTCCATATAAATAGTTAAAAAAGTGATTAGTATGCTGCTGCTGGCATGAGTGATCTAAGCGCCTTCTGCTTCTCGACTTATACAGATACTTACCCGACTGCAAACAACTGTTAACCAGTCAACCAGTTAAATTCTACATATGTTTGTGGTGGACTGTTTCTGGGTTTCTCCACTACATATAAGTTATATGTACATTATATATGTAAAAACATAGATAAAAACTGATATGCATTTCGAAATTTTTTATTTGCTTGGTCAAAAATCTTGTATAATTTTAAACATTATTCGTGAATGAGTATGAATTGTTTGTACCAGTGGCCAAAGTTGATGCGTGCTCATTTCCAATAATGTTACTTAAACTAAGTGTATCAAATTTGGTATAAAGAACTTTAACACTCATTTGATCCTTCAGACCATCACGCGGGTTCTGGTTGGTTTCAAGCATAAGGTTAATGAGCTCAGAATAAAAGTGTGGAAAATTTGGAGGTTGGTAAAATATTAAGTGCCGAATTCCCTTGATGCGGGTACGTCGAAAGAAGTGTGCTCTCTCAGAATAAAGTAATATCGGAACACCACTATGAAAGAATATATCTCTTGCGCGGGCAAGTTTTTCCTTTTTCGTATATTCACTTATCTGAACAAAATTAAGCATTTCTTGTTTGAAGTAATTTCGTAAACGTACGTAGTCAAAATAACTGGGCACATATAATAGACAATGCGAGGAACCAGATTTATTGAATTCTGGCAGAATATTTTTGACGAAATATTGAAACCTATTTTCAAAAACCTGCTCTATATTTGAACAATTTATACGTTGAAAAGCTTGTTCAACGGGTGCTATTACGTTTGTAATATCGCCCGTTTTAATTTGATTGATAACGCGCACTTTGCCTTGGTAATTATGGCATTTATTATTCAATAATCCACGAAATTCTGGTAGCTCATGTGATGAGAAAATCAAGGATTGACGATAAAATTGAGACATTCCATTGAGGCAGTGCGTACGTACACGTTGACAATTTATCTTTGGAAGGCTTTGAGGTTGCAAATGTAAATGGTCCATTACGTATAGTAAGTTTTCCCAATTTTGAGCGATAAATAGTTCAGCTTGATCAATGATAAGTAATTCAATTGAACTAAGGTAATCGAAATTTTGTTCTTTATCGTTCATAATCATTCGCAACGCAAGTGGTGAAGCGATCAGTATATCCGATTCATTTGGATCCGAATATAAATACATTGACTTTTTCGTAAAACGAATGCCAAGTTTAAAGTTATCATCTGTATTACCAGCAAAGGTTTGCTCATAATCCGTCGGCTTAGGGTTTGTTTTGGGAAAGTAAATGGTATCGCCGGAATATTCTTTGAGGAATCGGTCATATTTTGATATCTGTGCGCCCGTTTTTTTATCTGTAAAATAAAGAAACAATTTTGATTTTTCATTTATATTTGAGATTTTCTATTCCTGTCAATCTTAATTAAAATACACTTACCCCTAGATTCTCCAAATAATATGCTTTCTATGTGTTTCACAGTCTTTAATGCAGATTCCCGAAATGGTAAAATAATTAATGTCTTCAGTCGCGTAAAGCCTTGATCACGAAGGTTGTCTGGTATTGATACATCAATTGACGAAATCTTTTGACCATTTGAAGCATCACTGAGTTTTTTATTATTTCTTAAAACCAGTGATCTGCTCTTTAACATGTGATTTACTGCGTGAATACAGTAGGCGTGACGTATTTCCTCGGCATTATAATGCGTCCGACAGGGAAAATAAAGATCCAGATAATTATTTAAAATTTGAAGAATTTCAATTTCTAAGGCTGGAAGAGGTTGTAAAATATTTGAAGATATTTTTGAATCCAACAAATTGAGGTCAGATGGTACTGTATTTTCACTATGATCGCCTTCTGAAGATGGAACAGTGTGTAAAACTGGTGTATCAACTTTAAAGTTTCCAATTGCTGACCATTTGTAGTTGGATGATATTGACTCTTTTGAAACTATCTTTGTGACATCATCTGCGGTAAGTAAATCAAATCGTTTCGCGAATGAATTATTAAGTTTTAAATTTGAATTCTGATGTTTTGATTCTAATTTCACATGGTTTTTAATGTTGCTGTTATTTCCTTTCGATACAAATTCATAATCGTCTCCCACAGTTGGAGCTGCAAAAGAATTGATAATAGTAATAAATAATCCCAGAAAGTATTGCTAACTTCTCATACCTTTAAATGAAGAATTACATTGATCTATAAGTTGTTCATAAAAACAGGTCGTATCTTCTTTTTCTGCAGGTAACAGATCGACGTTCATTGATAACTGATCTATGGTCTTTTTGTCGAAGCGATTTACTGTATTTTTAACCTTTTCCATTTGTCTGCTCCTCTGAATAAAGCGATTATTTTTCGAAAATCCATCTTTCTTGGGCAAAGTTTTACTTTTATTAGCTTTAAAGGCTTTGCCTTTAAAAGTTTTTGTCATTTTGATTACGACAGTAAACAATTGTTTATTATTAAGTGCTTCCTCAACGTGCTTGTGGTTAATATAGTGATGTCAATATTTTCTCGATTAATCGATATATCGATATACTTGTGTATGTTTAGTTGAGGTGATAAGTAATAGGTGAATAACTTTCTTAATAACAATATTTGGTAATTGTCCAAATATTTAATTAATTATTTTTTAATTTTGACATATTTCTAACATTCCGATGTCTACTTAATGTTCATTATTGGCGGTAAATATTAAGTTGAAATAATAATAAAACAATATGTAATGGTCTTTATATTTGAAAAATTAAAGTTACAAAGTCTCTTTAATAAATAATCCCTTAAATAAAACTAATATGTCTCAATTTTTCTCTAATATGGTGTTATAAATTTGATGGAGGTAATGCCCATAACGTCGCAGTCTTATCCGCAGATGTTGAAATAAATGAAAACTCAGTGGGATGCCACCTTATTGTAATAGCCTTGTCTTCATGCTTTGCCACCACTACAGAGGCCAGATCATTTGAAAGATCGCCTTGCAAATCGGTTAGCTTTATTGTGGTATCATAGCTGCACGTGAGCATATAGTAAGCAGATGGGGAGAAGCGAATGCATCTTTAAGTAGATAGGAATATTAAGACGTGAAAATCTAAATATTATAATCTCTCCAAAAATTACCTGATTTCCGCATTGTGGGGATAGAATCGCTGTATTTGCCTGTTGCCACGGATGTCATAAAGAACACATGCACTATTTGCGTGTCCTGATACGAGAAGTCTTCCTGTTGGATCTACACAAACCGCAGTCACCGGGGAGTTTTGAGAAGCTCCACACTGGTAGTCATGTTCAAAAGAATTTGTAGACACATTGACTCTCACGTCCCAAAACCGAATTGTTTCATCCTATAAATGAAACTGTTGTTATTAAACATTTCAAGCTAATAAACGATTTAAAATTACCTGTGATCCTGATACAAACATTGTATTATTCCAACTATATAATGACGAAATTTGTCCAGTGTGACCAGTGAACACCTGGAATGGCTTTCCTGCCACGCAATCTGTAACGTGTATCTTGCAATCACCAGCACCTCCACTAACAAGTAATTGCGAACTCGTCGAAGAATTATCAAGGAAGCACATATCCCGAACAGTTCCATCATGCATATTCAGTTCCATTTCATGACCAACAAGCTGATTAATATCATTATCAAATCGCATATATTTAATAGTCTTGTCATTTGAGCCGGTGGCTACGAGTTCTCCATCTGCTGACCAACAAGTACAATATATTGAGCCTCTATGGTGTTTTGTCCGTTTGCATAAGACAGATGGCGGATAAACGATATGGTCCTGTCTAAAATTTGTATATTTAATTTAAAAAAATGTTTTATGTAAAGACATTATATTTTACCGTAGCTTCGTCAACTGAGGATACTGGCAAATTCGAAAGGTTTTGGAATTCGATCCCACGGCATATAGTGTTCCATTCGGGTGAATATCCACACTACGAATAGCTTGCGAATCTGATATGGTAGTAATAGGTACAAATTGGGAACGTTCTACATCACTCTGGAAAAATAAACGCATTCAATATTATTCATAATTAACAAAAGTTTTCATCTTTAGGTATTTGCCATCAGAATTTAGTTCAACTGAACAGTTTCATATATTATTATTTAGTTATTTGCAAATTTCTCTGTTTTTCTTAACGTGGATAAAAAGAGATGCGTTGCAAACAATCAACATACGAACATACATATGTACATACGTATGAATGTATTTACCACATAGACATGTCATTTGATCTGCACGAACGTTTTACGCAGACATTACTTTTATTACAGTCAAGCGAACTTGTGGAGTCTTTTGGACATCCGTCGAATCTTTCCAAATATATATGGTATACATAAATATATAGCTGAAAATTAACTGCTATTGATACAATATTTTATTTGTATGTACATATGTATGTATGTAGCTCGAAATCTCACAAGATCTTTTTATTCTGTAGCATACACTTAGTATATAGAATTTACCTCTTTTAGATTTGATTCTCTTTCTTCCGAATTCATTTAAACAGTATAAGATAGTCAGTTTAACAGTATATAATATAATTTGTAAAATAATGCAACATTAATTGACACAATCCGTTGGAATGTCTAATACAAATAGCCTTTCGAAAAGATTCGAATGAGGGAAATATTGATATGGTACAATTTTGTATTTAATATTTTACACATTAAATTGTGTAACTGTTTTTTTTTGATATGAAAATAAATGAAACTTATGAATATATATATTAAGGTATTTACATATGTGCATTGGTGCTCAAAAGTATGTAAAATTGGTTCTTGGAAAATTTTTGTGCATAAAGTTTAATTGCTGGGAATTTTGGAGAGTGGCCTATATTATATAAAAAATATATAATAAATGCAAATAATTCAAAAACAAACAACATAATTTTTTTACCAAATTTAATAAAATGAATTTGGCGATAAGGGCAAAACAATCAATGCTGAGGTCGGAACAGTAATAAGATAGCATTGAATGTGTTTAAGCCCCAGTACTCAGATCAACGAAGAGTTTCACTGCTGTAAGTTATTCCTAGAGTGAAATGACGTTGCCATATTGCGCGAAATGAGAGCGGGCGGATTTTACAAAAATTGAAAATAATCAATGTAAACAAACACAGCTGATTGTCGGCGTATAAGCTGGTCACACTTTCGATAATTATCGCTCCAATCCGTGTTGCTAAAAGATAGCGGCAGACTACCAGGACATTCTGAGACTACAGTTTTCCATTTATAAATGTAGTTCCAATCGCCTTAAATAATACAATGGCCTACGATGAACGAAGTGATGGAAGCAGCTCTAGTGAAGCACAAGAAAGCTTTCAACGCAGTATGTCAACAAAAATGGGATCTCAACAAATCACAATGCCCAAACATATTCCCTTCCCGGAGCACGCAACAACCTCGGAATGGCTAAGCGAGCTCATAATGTGCGCCTTTACAATGGGAGCAGCGATTGTTCAATTTATAA
The DNA here is from genome assembly GCA_018903715.1 of Zaprionus davidi. Lineage (NCBI taxonomy): Eukaryota > Metazoa > Arthropoda > Insecta > Diptera > Drosophilidae > Zaprionus > Zaprionus davidi. The sequence continues at coordinate 424,822 of JAEIGL010000011.1, forward strand.
ACATTTACCGTACAAACTGGTGGGTTCCACAGTTTAACTCGCGTCACATGGTGGTACGAACATAATTTACGATAAAATATTTACAACCGATTAATTAATGTTGTTTGCAGAACATTGAACTGATTGACCCGTACTTGCGATATCTGATACTCATACTGAATACACGGCGGTTCCTATACTGCATGCTTTTGGCCAAATGGAAAAGCACCGACCGGCGGCTAGTGCGCATGGCCATCAAATACGGATTCGGAGGTCTTGTGCAATTGGGCCTCTGCTATTGCGCCCTCAGGCTATATCAACATCACACATACATGTTGCTATTCTATCTGAGTTATCCGTAAGATGCAAGTCTTCTAGAACATGAATTCATTTTTGTTATACATATTCTATTAAATTTCAGCGTCGTCGTATACCTTATCATATTTGGCTTTCAACTAGAGCCGTTCTTACGCAGCAGATTCGAACTGCCCGGTGTGTATATTAACGATATGCCCGTACACAGCTGCACGACGAACGCAGGTCAGGTTCGCGACGAGATTGAGACACTGCGGCACGATTTTAACAAACGCTTTAAACAGTTGATTTTTACTTGTATGCTGAATGCATATTTGGTGTTGATCCCATGTCTCCTGGCACTCAGCGTCCAGTACAATGTGATGCGTGCCGCTCAGCACTGCATCATTGTGTGTCTTGGCGCGTTCAGCTTGTCCGCTGTGTTTTTGTATCCTGCCAAATACAGTGACACGCTTCATCGAGCCACTTTGCATTTGGGAAGCTGGCAACGCATGGATCGAGATCCACAAACGGCGGCCTCGCAGCTTATTGTTGCAGCAAATGCTCAGACTTGGTCGAAATATGCTGCTTACGCCCATGGCACTGTGATAAAACATAATGGCGCCCTCTATCGCAGCCACGGGCTGGTCACGGTGGCCACGCCAGGCAATGCCAGTCATTTAAGATTCTATGTAAGGTGAAATTTAACCACTGATGTTCGACATGTGCTTACATATCTTATTGCAATGTTACAGAAACTATTCCACAATCCCACTGTCATCTATTCCACGCTGGCCACGCTGCAAGCCGCTGTATTGCTGGTAGAGATCGCCTCGCTGAGTGCCGCCAGCATCGAGTGGCACTTCGTGCTGTCCATTAGCTTTGTGGCGTTTACCAGCATGGTTGCATTCTTCAAGCTCGTACGAGATTATCTGATAACCAAACACTTGTATAAGGCAGAGTGCGCATCTATTTATAATTAAGACAACAACTAAAAACTAGAAACAAGTCATAAGATTCATTTCCATACCAAAAAAATCTCTAGAGAAGGGTTTTACGGACTCAAATATATTTTAATTTATCGTCAATAATATGGATGCCAGCCAATATATATACCCCATTAAAATGTATCAACTACTAGTTCCTGTATCTTTCGCTCTGTGGGTATCACGGTGTATCCAGGAACTTATGCCCTTTTGATGATCACGTATCTCTAGGCCTTGGTTCTCCAGTAGATTTCGCAGCTGATCACATACAGTCAATAGTCCAATATTTTTATCGGACTGTTCAAGGGCTTGCTTGCGCAGCCTGGCACGTAAAGCTAGAATATCGGCAACAAGTCCATTAGCGTCCAGGACGCTTGGTAGCTCCTGTGGCTTGGCAATGCTAACGCCAAGACCTTTGATACCAAAGTTATGCATGGCGACACTGATAAAATTGCCCGCTGCCAAGAGATATTGAATACACGCCGCTGGCGTCTCTTGAGCATCTGGCTGCTGATCATTGATGCAGCGACTGATGCTGCTCATTTGATCGATCAGCACAGAAATTCCTCGCGCCGTGTCAAAGTCATCACGTAAGCTATTATCAAACTCATCAATCGTGTGGCTTAGCTGCGCCTGTAATGCACCTTCGTCCAATAACTTCAGCGGTTTTCGGAGCTGCAAGTAAGCACTGAGATCGGCATGAAAGTTTTGGAACTTTTTCAAGGTTTGGCGTGCCGTTAGCATCAATTGCTCACTGTAGGCCATTGTGTTGCGATAGTTGGACAGCAGGCAGGCCATACGAAATTCATCGGCGGAGTAATGCTTCAGGAACTCGGACACCAATATTGTATTACCCAGCGACTTTGACATTTTTTGCTGATCACCCTGTACGTGCAGCTGACCAGTGTGCATCCAATAGTTAACCCATTGATCCTTTTTATAAAGTGTACAACATTGCGCCTCCTCGTTTTCATGATGGGGAAAACGCAAGTCCAGACCGCCAGCATGAATATCTAATTGATTACCAAAAAACGTGCTGGCAATCGTACTACATTCGATATGCCAGCCGGGTCGGCCATCGCCTCCCCAAGGTGCTGCCCAGCTGGGTTCCTCAGGCGTTTTTCTTCCCTTCCAAAGCGCGAAATCGGCTGCATTGCGTTTATATTTCAGCTCACCGTCCACCTGAGCCAACGGATTGACTTTCGCCAGCTTTCCATAAGAACCACACTTAGATACATCGAAGTAAACTGACTTATCTTCGGTCACATAGGCACTTTGATCCTCTAACAATTTCATTATGAAGCGCTGGATAGCAGGAAAGTTTGATGAGACATTGGCACGCAGATTTGGCGGCTTCACATTCAATAGTTGCATATCCGCATCAAACTCTTTTAAATAGGAGTTCACAAGTTCTTCCCATTTCCGACTGGTTTCATTGCTTCTCTTTATGATTTTATCGTCCACATCTGTAATGTTCATGGCCGATACCAGATTATATTTAAAATAATCGCGTAAGATACGCTGGATAATATCTACTTTGACGTAGGTGCTAGCATGTCCCAAGTGTGTGGAGTCGTAGACTGTTGGTCCACACGTGTACCAGGTTAGCATGTGGGGATTGCTTAGCACCAAGGGCACCTTGCTGCGCAACCTGTGGTTGTAGATGGAAATTCCAGTATGTTGGCCACAAGGCATCTTCCAGCTGACTGCGTTCTCACCCTGTTCTGAACTTTGGCAAAACTTGCGCTTCCATAATTTAATAGTTTGCCGATGGATTTGACAAGATTCTTCTATAAGGTATCTGATAATATAAAATGGATACAATAAGACGTGTTTATAAATATATAATTGGTATTTACATCAAACAAGGACAACTTACAATTTAAACATGTTTAGTGCTTAATAATTGATAACTTATCTATTTTAACTGCAAGCTTGTTGTTTGTTTAAATTGTGTAACAGCTGACTTCCAGCTGACGATTGTCGATAACCTTCTCTAGGATTTATCGAAATTACTGCAACTATTGCAAAGATGGGATACACTTTAAGTAATTTTGAAATTTGCAGAATGATTAGCTTATTCAGCCAATTAAAAACTCCTATAAAAATATTTGAACATGTCAGAAAGTGATAGACAAAAAATGTTGATAAAATAATAAGTTTTATTTGTATTTTGATTAGATTACATTTATTTCAGACACAAACCATAAAGCTCACTGCGTTTTAGTTCAGACACCGTCAAAAACCATTTAGGCATACGTAGTGGGGACAACAACCCCAGAAGTGAAACGCTGTTACTGTTAACGCACTGTTAAGCCCATGTTTCTACGCTTATAAAAAGGTTTTTCGGTATTTTAAAAAAGTAAGAGAAACTGGGTACTGGGTACGTGCAATTCAAAAGTAACTGGTGCCAATGTTGCCTAACCAAGAATAATAAAAAGATATTTGATCAATCAATTTTCAAGCAGCTTTTCAATGTAACGTCCAGCAATAAGGAATGGTCTGTTCTCCCACTCCTTTTTTTGCTCTTTTGTGATTTCCACCTTAAACGACATACGAGAACATATAGAAGTGTTCTGGATAGTTCTACGAGTACCTACCTGATCGCCGTTCAAGCGATTGAGAATTGTGACACATATGTCCGGTGCTTTGACCCCAACGTGTTGGGTGAGGGAGGCAAACATGGTGGCCTCCATTTCAATGTTTCGTATGCCTTTTTCATAGCATTCTTTCAGAAAAGCCATCTTTGCAGCTTCGCTGTAATCACACGACGCTCCATCGGTTCGGCCTTGACCTTAAACATTAATTAAGATTACAAGGGTTATTATTATATTAAATACAAAAAATAAATAATATACTTACTGTAATCTATATATTCTTAAATTATAGTGTTCTTAAATAATTTAATTTATTCTTATTTAATTCTTTAATTTACCCTCGTAGAAGCAGTCCGTGGCCATGGTATTGGCACTTATGGTCTCAAAGCGATCGCCAGCCAGTGCACCCCATGATATGATATTCTGAATGATTTCCGCTGGAAAACTTGCGGGTCGAATAACGCGCTTCCCTAAAATGGGCTGATAAGACATATTTATATATACATACAGATGTATACACTTACATCTTTACTTACGATCTCGTGTTCATTTCTCAAGTATCCGTTGAAGGCATCCTTAGTGACCACAACTGTTCCGGGTATGCCCACGCCGCCACATGTACCGATGCGTAAGAAAACCGGATCATGCCACTTTGCATACAGAACCAGCTTCAGCAGCACTACCGAAAACGTTGAGGAGCCCACACCATGGCTCACACACATGACTGGCCCCTCCTTGTAAAGCGCATAACGGTGGCCTCCTGCGCTTTTGATCAACTGGATCGCCCTTGTTTGGCAAAGTTAACTTTTCGCGTAAATATAACATCAAGTCTCGCATTCGCGAAGATGTACCTCCAGTACATATAACCTGAAGCATATGGATATCGAATAGAATGAGAATCTAGGTCCTCTCGAAATAACACACATACCCGGACATCACCAAACTTCGCTTGGATGTCGCTCGTATTATTCGTATCTGCTACATTTATATCCAAATGGTACAAAAAATCACTATTCATTTGGGATTGGGGTTTCTAAGCTGAGCCCTGTTGATAAATTAATAATAAGAATATCGAAATTCTATTCATTAATGGTAAACTTACGTTTTCGACATATTAGAGATTATAAATTATGATTAGTAAGAATGGGTTTAGCTTTCGAAATAAGTGCAAGGATATCTTATTGTTGTGCGCGTTCTGTTTTAGTTGAGGTTCAAACATTTAATGTTAGATATAAATATACGATTTTACGGATCGTTGAATGAGAGAACTCTGTCGTCTGTTCGTTTTTATTTTGCGCTGCATAACACTTTGCCTTCCTCGCAGCTCTGCCTGTGTGCGAAACACGATACCAGTCTCACAACGATAAGCATGCGCCTATTTCTTTGCGCTGTATGATCATTTTAATGCATGTGTGCATGTATTCATGTAAATATATTCGTATATGAATGTATACAATTTTGTTTTTCAGAACGTTACATACGAATGGAATGCAAAAAGCAAGGCGAGAACCATGCAAACTTGTATGCAAAAGCTCGCCATCGCGCAGTGAGCAAGCTCTAATGCGCTTATCGGCCGGCAACTTACAGTTTTAAAGGAAAGTTATGGCAAACTAAACATAGACTAATGAGCTATAGATGTAACATTGCGTATGTTGAAAGTCCGGTGAAGCTTCCACATCAGAAGTTGACTTTTTCGCATAGGGCTCTCCGTGATTGTCTCACTGAATGCCCATCTCCTTTTTAGTAAACAAGAGGAAACTTTTCTCTCTTGATGTTCATTCTTTGCTGAACACGTGATCATCATCTTTCTTCGGATGCCATTTTTTTTATGTGCGACGTTGCCTATTTTTAATTATATTCGTCATTCATTTATTAAGCGAAAGCAACTCTCTTAGTAAGCATAAATCAGCCTCGCACGAAATGAAATAAACAGGCGCGCAGAAGAGCAGCAGGGCGAGGCAAGAAATTCTTGCACAGTTCGAAGTGAGTTGAGCGTATGCAGAAGGAAAGTATAGGCCTAATAGAGAAACAATCGGCCAATAGAAAGCTATCACTTTCAAGATTTGCTGAAAGCTTATTTTCCCTAATGCTACATCTGTATCTCATTAATAAATGCATGCTAGTACTGCGCGCTTCTTCCTCTGTAGTACCATTATCTCACGATATAGATACAAGAGATATGCATACATATTTTACACATGCAGTTTATGGGATGACATAGACTTTCACAAAGTTAGTATACCCATTCCAAAGGGTGTAATGATTAGAAAAGAATCCAGTAAAAGAGTGCCGACAGCGGAATTGTTTTCATTCAATAAAAGTTAGTAATGAGCAAACACTTAGCTTATAAGTGGCAGATATTGTAAAACTTGTAGGGAATGAACATATTTAAAAGAGTAACGCCAAAGTTAAATCAATATAACTAAGGACTCTTTAAGAAGCAGAATTCATACGCACCGTTTGCCAAACACCTCGATGCGTAAGCAAAATAAGAACCAAACATTGGGGTCAAGGATATTAGGCAAAACCCTCTGTGTGTGTGTGTGTTATGGTAGACTGGACTGGGGAGAGGGTACGTACAAATTCGGTTGGCGGCCGCGAAAATAGCAAAGTATTTGGGTAACTAAATTAAATGTGAGTTAGCCATTTGCTGTGACCGGCTAAGGAAAAAAGAGGTTAACTTAAATTGCAAACAAATTAAATGAACGCAGCAATAAGGCGACACATTTTGTCCTATTACCCCAGAAGGAGAGAATTACGTCCTGGATTTTCCCCGCGGCTGAGTACGTGCTGCAAATTTAGCTCATTGTGCAATCGTTTGGCCCCAATTTGGCAATTATAATTCACACACAGATTTTGCCCACAAATTTCGAGGGATTTTGGCTTGGGCTTGGCCTTTACCTGCTTTATGGCCAATTGATATTAATTTACTTGTACCAAACCCTTTGCTCACGTATGTGTACACACACACGTGTCGAGCGTAATCCATGGGCATCGCGTGAAAATTAGCATGAACAACTATCAGCTTGTTGCTAGCCCCAGCCTAGCTTGCCCCACCTTGTTGGCTACTGGGTGCAGTTGCAATTTAAAATAATAGAAATTAGATTGAAAGCCTGCTCAGGCCAAACCAAATGCGCCAATTGTTCGGGGGCTGGGTCTGGGTACCATTGATTAAGGTCAGCACGAGGATTACAAAGTGGGAAGGAAACCTAGCCCAAAAAAAACAGTGCTATTCAAATTGTGAATAACAAGATAGAAATGTTTCTTCTGATCAACATTTCTAATGTAATATTTGCGTATAATTTTTATGGCTTAGGATTGAAACGCACGCAGTCACAATTTGAATTAAACGCCCGAAAAATACCGAATTCTACAGCCATAGAATGTCAGTCTTACTAGGGGCAAAAACAACAATAACAATAACAATAGCAGTAGCAGCAGCAGCAGCAGTGCCAGCCGCAGCAACAACAACAGGGAAAAGTCGTGGCGCACCGTCAGTGGCAAGTTTTCATGTCCAAGGCGTATTTATGTCAACCGGAAGTAGGTTTACTGACCCACGTATACGTTTCAGGCGGCGATGACTTCTCGAGCCGACTTCTTGGCCACTTCGGCTACCTGGGGCTGGACACCAAAAGAAACGAAAGGAAAGCAGGAAAACCAAAAAAATATACGGCTAGCTTAGCTAGCTGGCCAAAGGACGAAGCCGTCGTCGACTTCGACTTTGACTACGAGTCGAGTAGTCCAAGTATAGAAGAAGTCATTTTCTTTCAGCGCTTTTAGTTTAGTTTTCCAACGAACGGCGAGTGCATCGGATCGATGCAAAGTGCTGCCGCGTTTGGTGCTGCCGCTGCTGTTGCTGCTGCCGCTGACGCTGCCTTCCTCCTAACTCGATTTAAATAATTGTTGTATGTACTCGTATGTGCCCCCGGAGTATGGCATTTCTTTTGTCGGTTTTTCAATTGAGCATTGTAAATCTACGGGCAATCAAAGTTGTACTAATTCCATGAAAATATAACTAAAACCAACTAACCAACCTCAGTGCGTGTACGTGTGTTTGTGTTTGTGAGGGTATAACTTGAGTTAGGAGGTCACCACCTAAAAAAAAACGCCATGCATTAAGCGGTCAATACATTCAAGAAACTATACAAAAATGTTTCAAAATTCACACAAATATTAAGTATATATAATGATCACTATGGAAATATTCAATATACACTCAACAAATTCTGATACTGTTGGGGAAATTACCTGGCGTAATACAATATTATATTGTATATATAATCCGGCTCTAGCGACCGGTTTGTCGATTTCTTGATGGTTGAACATAGTATGAGTTTCCGCTATTATTAAATAATTGTCAGACAATAGTATTTTAATAGTATTTTATTAAAATAAGATGAGCTTAAAATTTGCGCGTCTGCGGCGTCGTTACTTTTTTTAAACGATCAGAGATGGGAAAGCGATAAAATCGAGATCATATCGGTGTCAATTAAAGACATCTTATTCAAATAAGTTTAACTATGTTTTTAAACAATATTTTTGATGAGCTTCGCATCACATACATAGTATCATATAAATATTAATAAAAAGATCAAATAAAAAACCAGCTGAATACAGTTTTAATGTATACCGAATATTGCTAAAGTACTGCACTTTTTTTTAAGATTATAAAACAAATACAAGTAGTTATTTTTTGAAAAGAATACCATATAAAAACTGCTAAATTTAAAACGTCTAAAACTCAACATTAGGTTGGTAAAATGTGTCGTATATCGTAAATCGTTCAATTAGGCAAGATAAAAACCTGCATTTAAAAGTTCAGTTGAAGCAAAGTTTCAAGCTGAATGGAAATTCGCTATCACGACACTAGCCAAGGATTTTCCCCGCCTTGCGCCTTGCGGAAAACCGTTGTAACTTCACTTTGTGTCTCTGTGTGTGTGTGCGTTGCACATTAATAGACTTTGCGTTGTGTGGTTGTTGTTTTTGTTGCTGGTGCTTGTGAAGCATTTGTGCCTGTTTTCATGTTGCAACAGTGCGCCGTGGCATGGCAAGTCGTTGGTCATTCAAGTGCCGCCTGCCGCGAGTCGCCTTCCTGCTACCTTCTGCCTGGTTGTTGACTTGTCGGCGCTGAAGGCAACCAGAAAATTGTTGCTATTTTGACCCCCCGTTTGGCCAAAGCCAAGGAGAAGGTAGACGCCGCTGCTGCCACTGCCACTTCAGCTGCGCTTTGTTTGCTACACGTGAGTGTAAGGTCCTCGGCCCAAGCACACAGACACACAAACACTACTGCATATGTGTGTATAGAAAGTTTTACATAATGTTAAGCCCGAAAGGATCTGCGATTGCTGTAAAATGTTCAATAAAAGAATTTCCCGAGCGATAAAGTCGCCAGTTACGCAGATAACACACATACGCACCATGTGCCCTACATAAAAACATACGCACATAAACACATACAATCAAATGTATTCGTTGTATGTGTGTGTGTGTGTGCATGTGTAAATATGTGTCTGCAAATTAACTGCACATCGCGTGCCAGCGTCATGCCAACAGGTGCCACGCGGCGTGCCATGAACAAAAAGGCAAAAAGAAGAGAAATAAGTGGACAAGCCACACGCGAATTCAAGCGAAACTTGGCGGCAGGCGGCAAATGGCGGCGCACTCATGCGTTGCGGCGAATTGCTACTATCGACGGCGAATTAAGGTCTTGTTATGTTTACGTATTCTGAGACTGTCAATCAGAGGGGGAAAGAGATAGCAGAACATGTAGATTTTGGCTTAATTGAATAAAATAAACATTTATAGCAACAAAATAACAAATTTTATTAAATATATTGAAAATACACAAATGAAATAATTATAGAATATGAATAATAATAATATTTTTGAAAAATTTATTTTAAATAATATTGGTAACTAAATAAAATAAGTTATGGAATAATTTACATAAATTGTCTTAAATGAATTTATCAATAATAATGTTCATTATCAGTATTATCTATTCAGTATTATCTTAGCTATCATAACTAGTTGATACTTCTGAGCTTAATACAAATCAAATTCATAGAAATTACTTTCAGTTTTCAACATTAAATCATTTTAATATACCCCATTAAACGTGAAGTTTGATTATTTGAACAGTTACGCAGCCTTCTTTGAGCTTTCAAATATGTAGTAGTATTCAGTGTGCAACATGAAGTGCACCCTGATGCAGCAATTTGCCACATGCGATGCAATTTATGGCCACAATCTAGACACGCACAAGTTATGCTCTCGTTAGCGAACATCATTAGAAGACGAACAGTTGCAAGTTGCAATTGTGAAAGAGCAAAGTGAACGACAGATAGATATCCTGTAGAATACTTAGTTCATACACTTACATATGTACATATGTATCTATTATTTCCGATAAACATATGCTAAGCCAATCAAGACACCTCAAATACTTGTCCAGCCTAAACTACACCTTGGCGCAGCTATTTTTACAGGGTATAAATACTCACTGAATTGTTAACTACATCTTCGCTTCGCCTCGCCATCAGCTGTCTGCCTGGCGGCGCTTTATCAGCTGCTCAAGAGCCAAATATGGCACTATATAGATTATATACTCGACATTAGAAATACGAAAAAGAAAATATAGTATAAATAGTAAATAATAATTACGAATTGGGTGCGCAACTTTTTGAGCCTCGCGTACACATTGGCAATGAGAAGTAGAAGTGCACAGCTCTTGCTTTCCGTTGCACATGGTCGGGACAGTTGCTCTCTGAAGCTTCGCGTGTCTGGTGCACTGACATTGCCACATTGCCACATGGCCCAGGCACAGGCACAGGCAAGGTCTATCTGACAGCCTGGCAGCAGTTAGTCGGTCACGTCGGGTTGCTCCCTCGCTCGGGTCGGGTAGTGACGGCAAGTGTGTCTATATAGTAAATATTTGAAGTTGTTCGCATCAAAGACGCTTTCTTGATGGCCTAGAAGGACTCTCTATAATATAAAATATTGCAATTGCAATACCACTCTTGAAACGCACAATAGAAATAGGAAAATACTTATAATATTTATAGCAATACATTACATATAAACCTGTTTACATTCATTGTTACATTAAATTATAGATTGAGAAATTGTACACACATTCTTTCATTCATGTAGTACTTTTCTTACTCAGCTTTTCAGTGCTGCAACTTATAATATATCGCGTTAGATTTATGAATTTATCGATAACTAAAATATAATAACAGTTATAATTGTAGAACAATAACTCCACACATGTATCCTGATTCTTATTTTCCAAGCAACTTCTCTTAATAAAAACAACAACTTGTTCTTTACTCCCTTTAGAAAACCGCCTAGGACTATGGACTTTTTAAGGAGCTCACATTAAAACGAATTGTACGTGTACTTCCTCGAGCAATTGCCGTGCTCTTCGCTCAAAAGAGAGAGAGTGAGAGCAGCACAAATGAGACATCATGCAGCAAACATTGTCATATTCATCTTCGCCTTCACCCACCCCCATCTCGACGATAACGCAGTCAGCCAGGCCGCTTAGCCGAGCAGCTTCCACGGCCTCGGCGTCAGCGACAGCGACAGCGGCCCCAGCGATCATATCGGTGGACTATAGCTACGATCGCAGTGGCATTATGTCGCCCTCTGCGCACAGCACCGGCACCGGCAACTACAATGAGAGGAGCAGAGCTCCCTCGGAGGTCCTTTATGCAGACAAGGCGTCCTTCAATCAGCCCTACAACAGCCTCTTTGGTGATCCAGTTCCCCCACCGCAGCCAGAAGATTATTTTGGCACAGCCGCCTTTGAGACACTACGTGCTGGATCTGTGGATGTGCCTAGCTCGGAGGAGGATACGCTGCTCGCCGCGGTCGCATTGAATACGCTAATTGGCAACGATGGTCGCAATCGGCGGCGACTCTTCTCCGATGTGCCCTATACGAACATCTCGAGCAGCACCTGCCGCAGTCTATTGCCCATTCCGCGCCTGCAGCCACCCGACATACAAATTCTACCAAACTCCAGCGGTGGCTCCAGTTCCGAGCAGCTGGATTCGCCCAATTTCCTGCTGCTCGCGCCGCAGGACATTGTCAACAAGCCCGCCGTGTACGAGTTGGAGTACGAGCAGGCCACGCAGGAGCAGGAAGAGGAGCAGGCCGGACGACAGAGTCGAGAGAGGTGAGTGGCGAAAGCAAGAGAGTTCTAAGAGAGAGTCTCACTAACTGTTCATTTCAGGCCCATGTCCGAGTCGTATGCCAGCACAGGGCTAGCAGACTGGTATCGTCCCACGTCGCAGCATTTCGCCGAGTTCAGTCGCATTCCCAAGTTGCGGCCCAGTTCGAAAATGGTCATGTCCATGAAGCACGATGAGATGCCACTGTCCCCGCTGGCCACAATGCTGCACGACTCGAACGGCTCGAGTAGCGGCGGCGAGGAGCAAATTCCGATTGCCGTCGAGGAACAGCAATTGCCTAGACTGCGGTCTCCGGTGCCAAACCCGATTCCCACGCCCCCCATGGAGATGGATATCATATTGTCGCCAAAGCAATATCTGCAGCAGCAAAAGCGCCAGTTTCTCGACACCTACAAGTCGTCCAGGTCACCCAAAATGCCCAGGACAGCGAGATCACCCAGTCACAGTGTTGGTCAAGTGCCAGAATCAGGGAATGAGATGAGCATAACATCGCCGGAGGAAGAGGTGCGGCTGCAGGGCGAGATGTCGCCGGTGGTCATCAAGGATTCGGTTATAACAGGTGGCGACTATCGGTAAGTCATGTGGACATTCACTCGACTCGACTCTGATCTCGCTCTCTGTTCCTCCACAGCGTGGGCGAAACTCGACTGCACAAGAAATCCTCATTTACGATACTCTCGGTTCGCTCGCCTAAGTCGTCGCTTGGCCACAGTCCCAGCACGACGCCAGTGCGTCAGCAGCGCCTGCGCAACGCTTCCATACAGTCAACAACTACCTCGTCTACTGCCGCACAGCTGCCTACGCAGCTGCTGCCCCCACAGCAGCAGCGGATGCGGCGTAAGTCGCTGGCAGGATCACGACTGCCGCTGCTGCCGCCTGCCGTCACAAATCAATTGGCCACCGACGACTCGCCCCGCCCGTCGGTGCAGTTCAACATGAGCGGCGGTGGCTACAGTCCCAGTAAGCTGGCCATGCCCACCAAGGGCATACTGCAGCAACGAGATTCGCTGACCTCCTCCGTGGACACGTATACGCCACGTGCGCAGCGACGCGCATCTACGTTCGGACAGCGGATAAAAAGTCTTGAGACTTTGCCCCTGATTACGGATCCCTATCGTAGCGCCATACCACGATTTCATCGCTCGGCCATGGAACTGGATAAAGAGCCTGCTGTTATACCACCTGGCCCACTGCCGCGTCCGCTAAAGCCAAATCCGAATCCCACACGAAAGCAACGCGGCCTGCTTGGCGTTATTAACAGAGAGGCAGCACAACAGCCACCACCGCCGCCGCAGCCACGCTCGAATTGGTTGAGCCTGGACGATCTGGTGTTGGACACACGATTGGCCAAGTCAGGACTGGACACGATGCGACTGCAGGCACGTCGACGCTCCAGTTCCACGTCACCCGAACGTCGGAGCTCGACGCAGACCGCTTCGGATCGACGCAGCTCCAATCTGAGCAGCATCACCACCTCCGACTTCAGTTTCCGCCGACCTTCACTCTCAACACTGCCAGCCACAACGTCGCAACGTCGTAAGTCTGTCTATCTGCCCACTAAGAGCCCCCGCAGACGACAATCGATTGTCGCCGGACGCGATCAGCAGCCAAGCAAGCGCGCCAAGATTGCCAAGCCGAGCACTTTGTCACCTATCATTGGTACCCCCAACAAGGACACACCGCAGAGTCCCTTGCACGGCGCTGCCTATGATGCAGCGCATCGAGATACTCCCTCGGATTTGTCCATGCGCCGGGACTCTGTGTCTCGCATTCCTGTACGCAATCGCTTGGATCTTTCACAGCACAGTTCACGCTCCAATTCGCCACTTAAGGACTTCAACAGCTTATCCCTGCTGTCGGGACGCAACTCGCAGGAGAGCAACAGCCGTTCGCCCTCGCAGGCCACCATCCGCAGCAGCATAGACGTTCTACATGGCAACCAGCTGGACTCGAGATTGACACCCACACGTTTCCACACAAGAAGTCCCACCTCTCGCGGTGCTACTTCGCGCCCCGGTTCACGCATGGCAGTGCAAGACACGAGCTCGCGGAGGAACTCCTTGGCCAACTCACAGATCAACTCGCGAGCCAATTCCCGCGCGGATTCACGAGCTAATTCCCGCGCGGATTCACGAGCTAATTCCCGAGCGGATTCACGAGCCAATTCCCGAGCTGAGTCCCGTGCTAATTCCCGTGCTGATTCTCGCGCCAACTCCCGTCTGAGCGTACGTTCCTCGCTGCGTTCCACGAGCATTTCACCCGCCACCATGATGCGCAATAGTCGCATAGCAGACGCTATGCCCAACCGCAGAAAATCCATTTCCACCAGCCCCACAAGGCGTGCCGTGCGCAAGATGTCGCTTAGTCCCGGCGTGAGGCCTGCGAAGCGTTCGCCTCAGAAACGAGACTCAAAGGAGGCACCATCTGCAGCAGGCGAACGTCGGAACTCACGTTCCCGCATCCCGCGCAGTACCAGCATCAGTCGCGTGAATTCCAGTTCACCCAGCAAAAAGCAAGCAAAGCCAGTAGAGAAGTCCCGTTCGCCCAAGGGCAAAAGGACTGCAATCGGTCAGGCCAAAGTGAGTCCAAGGGAAAAGCCCAATAAAGCTGAAAGTGCCAAAAAGAAGAATGCGCCAAGCGGCAAAGCGGAAGCTGGCGCAAAGCGAACTGCAGCGAAAACCCCCTCAAGAGTCCCATCTAAGAAGCTTAGCCCAAGCCAAGCCAAGGCGCCGCAGCAACAGCAGCAACAGAAGAAACAGGACAAGGATGCGGGAAAGGAAAAGACAGAGGGCAAAAGCGCTGGCAGAGCAGAAAAGTCCGCAACGAAACCTAACGGAACCAATGGCCAGTCAAAGACCCTGACTCGCCAAGGATCTCAGCTGCAGAATCAAGCGAAGCGGGCAAACAACGAGAGCAATGCAGCAACAAAGGCAAAGCTGAAAACTTCACCAGAGAAGGTGGAGCACACTAAGGATGACGCAAATGCGTCTGCTGATAGTATTAATCCGCTGGCCGTGCAGGTTGGCAATGCCGTCTTGCAGGCCGCGGAAGTTCTGCCCGCAGTAAGAAGTGAAGTCAACGCATCCACGGCAACGGGTGCCGTCAAGCGACAGGGATCGAATATGTCCACGCTGGTGCGCATGAGCTCCCGGCTCAGTTTAATGAGTAACAAGAAGCGGGCGGATTCGGCGCAGCATCGTAAGGTAGCTACGGTAAAGGAACAGCCGCAGGAAACAGAGGGTAAGATTGCTTAAAATGGAGAAAGGGCTAGGAACTTATAGACGAGGCGAACCTAACTTGATCAAATTAAAGTCTTACGCCTAGTAGTTTACTAACTGAATAGGGAATAAAAAGAGACTAAAGCTGATTAGCAAAAGGTTTTGAGATTCGCTAAAAGATTCTCAAATTTATAAGTGGTTGTTAAGCTCTTAGTATTCTTTATACTTATTGCCTGTAGAAATGTGTTGTAGCTTTGTGACAACAGGCAGAAGGAGGCAGCTCCTACCTCACATAGTACATACATTCTAGATCAATGTAAACAGCCTTAGAGACTCAGAGACCATTAGAATTAGGACTACCAAGTTTGTTGACAGTATATCTTATTATTAAACGCAGATTAAGTTCATTTCAAAATTCGTTAAAGTTAATTGTAGGTTTGTACAATATTTACCACTTTCCAAATGATTTGGTAGTTAGATTGCCCTCACTCTTTTGTAGCTTTATGGCTTGCTAGGTTCATTGTATGATAGGTTTGAAGACCGCATATTAATCACCTTTTATCTTAGTGAATTTCCACTCGCCTGTTCAGCGCTTTCCTGTTCTGTAGTTTAGGTTCCATTTCAGCTTTTTGGCTAATTTATTACTTCACTTTGAACCAAAACTAAACCGGTTGACAAACCTATGAAGGTCCTCATATAAATCAAGCTGCAAAACTTTAATTTCTTTTTCAAATTTCGCCCGCAGTGTCCAAAGGTCACGCTGCCTTAACGGCACCAGCGACCTCCGGCGATGGCGTCGCCCAGGCGCAGGCAACAAGTTCCAATGGCATTGCAAATACGTCGAATGGAAACGAGACAGGGCAACCAAAAACGATTAGCGAAACCTCAAGCGATCCCAAATCGCATGAAAGTGAATCGGGCATCAACTCGGAGCATGCTGCCACGCCCTCGCCAAGTGGGAACAAAGCGCCGCCAGCGGTTTTGCAGGCATCACATGACGCCACGTCGCGCCTGGACACAGCTGATGGCAGCAATGTGCAGCGTAACGCTGGCGAAGTGATGCAAAAGTCTCCGTTGCCACCAACGCAGCCGATTGAGGCAACGATATCTGTGCTTAATGCAACAGCGACGGATGCGGCAACAGCAGCGGCGGATGAACTTAGTGGTCAATCGGTTTCCGCCAAGCCGGAACTAGACTCGGAACGAGCTAATGCACAGGAACAGCATGCCCTGGATCTTGAGCATGCCATGCCCACGACGGGCAGTAGAGATGATTTCCTGGTGGACGACAAGCGACTGTCGCCCGATGGCCAAGGTGGCTCCACGGCTGGCAGTGGGGGCAATGCAAAGTAAGTGTAGAAAAGTTGCACCTTCTTAGTACATAAGCAGGATGTGACCATAACCTCACTCAAATGGTGAGTAAGTGAACATAACCTCACTCACATGATGAGTAAGTAAACATAAACCTCACTGGGAATTCCACAGTGCGTTCTTGACCGTGAATGAAGCTCAGAGTCCGAAGTGACTGAACAAAAAAAAAGCATTTGAGCCTCAATTTGCCACACGCTTTTAAATGTCTACTAACTTTTTGCCACGTCCTTAAAGTCTCCAAGTGAAAAACAATTGCCAGGCGCTCAGGCCTCTCTCTGACTGCGAAATTTGCATACCCGGAAACCCCCAACAACAGCAGTAGCAGCAAGAACAACAACAATAACTACCGCACCACCGACTTGATACGTAAAACTTTAGACCGCTACCTAAAGAGGTACAAACATATATACACATATATATCGTATAGAAACGTATGTGTGTGTGCCGCCTTGTGGGCCGCCAAGCCACTCATAAATGCGTCAATAAATTTACTACCACCTGGCAAGGGGCAGAGGTTCGCTAGACCATACGGAACGCCTTAAAGGATTTCCGTTCGCTGGCTTGTCGTCCTCAAGCCCAGCGTCCTTGCAGGCAACCACACACGCACACCAGCATGTGTATGTGTGTGTGTGGCACATTCAAGTCGCGCCAACGGGTGACCGACAAAGCAAGCGACCAAGTCGAGCACTCACACACTCACCTGGAGGGGTACAACCTTTTTTCGTGGCATGTCCAAAGTTTCATGCCGCAATAACAAATCAGTTTCAGCCGGACAATTGCGCCAAGCGCAGCACAACAAAATTCACTCCGAGAAAAGGAGAAACCAAACAGAAATTCTGTTCGATCCTAACTAATTGACATATAATTGCGAACTATTAACTAATCGTGCGATTAACTCGAGAGATCTATAGTACGTTAAGAACTTGGAAAAATGCTAGGAAAAAAGAAAGAGAAACAGAACTCGGTCATCTTCCACATGGATCTGCCGCAGAACGCTTTTCTGGACGCTGAGAAATATTTATTTAGGTAAATCAAGGTCGATTCTTTTATGGAATTAATAAACTTGTCCTAAGACCGTAAGTCGGGGTTCGTTGCCACGTTCCCCCTTGCAAACTTTTGCGCTGGGTTGGCGATGAAAACTCCAGTTAACGAGCTTTATTAGCGTGCGGGCTTCGCTTTCGACACGTGCGCGAGCGGAGAATTGTGTAAGTAGTGAAATAAGAAAGAGGCCTCATTGGAGTTTCGGTAATCAGCATATTATTAGGCAAGTCGTCAACGCAGTAGCCGACCTTGAACTCCAGTCTCAGACTGGAATTAATAATCAAGAAAAAAAAAGGACCCAACTCTGACCTATAAATCTTGAAGTGGGTCTCGTGCAGCTCTGCATCTTTATCGCGTATTCAATACGAAAGTCATTAAAACTGCTAATGCATATAATGGCAATGCAGCGGGGCAGAACACGAAATCGATTTGCATAATAAGAGTCGTACTTAGTTCTCTCGCAGGACTCGCTACTCGAGCCCCATCTAGTTAGCCCCCTATGCAAATGTGTGAATGTAATCCATGATATCGCAAAACAATAACGACAAGGTCCATGGTTATTACCCACGGTGATTATTCCGCAATGATATACATACACATACTTATATAGTATGCGTACATACATATATAGTATGTTTAGTGTGTGTGAGTGTGGCGAATGCAGTTTTATTGCAGAGAGGAAAGACTCTATATCAGAACTTAGAAAATTCACTTTTTGCCTTGATTGAGATTGAACTTTACTCATTCTGCATACACGCGAATTTGAACTGTGAACTCGGTATTATACATATATAATATTTACGTAAATAATGCGCATGTTAATTGTATTATTTTATATAGTAAGAAGTAAGAGGAATGTTTGTGGGTGTACCGATTTTGTGAGTATGGAAAACAATTTGAGAAATACATAGTATAGTATTTATAATATACATTGTATAACATTCAAGTACATCAACTGATGCATTCTTAATTCTTTATAGTTTATTTCACTATACTATACTATACTATACTATATAATACTAACTTGATTTATGTTTGCCTATTTGGAACGTCTTCAACCCATAGTCATAGCCATATTCTCAGTCTGTACGTCTATTTCAACTTGTTTGATCAGATCTCTTGACGAAGCTGATGTTCATTTATGAATTGTCTACTATATTATTATTGCTTTTTTCTCAGGACCGGTAGCCAGGAGTTCCTCAAGGAGGATGCGGGCAAGGCAGGCGTCTGTCGCTGTTGCAGCAAGCTGTGCATGCGCTTTCGTCGCTCTCGTTGCATGCGCTGCTGTGGTCGGCGGCAAGATCGTCTTCATGGCTCTGTTGAGGAGCAGCCCGTACTTTCTAGTGCCAGAAGCAGTGCGACAACAACGACCACACAACTTGAGGTAATCGACGAGACCAAGAAGCACAAGAAGTCAAGTTGCTGGCCAACATCCACTTGCTGCAAGAGCTGCCAAAGAAAGCCGAAGACGAGTCAAGAGCCCAAGCAGAAACAGGCCAAAGCTAGCACAATGAGCGAGGAACCAATGCATCAATCAGTTCCTCATGCAAGTCCCAAACAACAGGGAAAATGCGGTCTATGTCTGACTAAGATCTTCTGCTGTCGTTCCGTCAACAAAGTCGATCCACGGACTGGCGATGAAACGGAGCTGCGCAAGTGTTGCTTCTGTATACCATGTCGGCGGAAGAGAGGAGCAGTAGCGAGCTCGACAGATCCTAAAGTAGCATGGCGGGATCGTGATCCAGAAGTTGGTATTACGGCAACAGATGCGGCAATTGTGGAAGGTTCATCTGTAGCTCCATCGGCAACGTCACCGAGAGATGATGCAGCCCAAATGTGTGTGTTTATAGAGTGTTTACTTTGTTGTTGTCTTAATATATTTGATTAAAATGAGTTCTTCAGGAGTTGCTGTCGTCGATTTTGGCTCATGTTGTTCTGTTGCCGCAAGAAGCCACGTCGCGGATCGGATGCACGCCGGCAGAGCATCAAGGCGCCTCCAACCAGTGAAGTACGTTCTATATATTCCATACTCTAAATACTTTATTCATTCATTCATATATTTGTCTTTAGGAGACGCGTCGCAAACTGCACAATGATCTGGTGGAGTACACTTCCAAGATGAAGGGGGCCATTCCTGTGTTGCCACTATACCTTGCCTGGTTCTGTGCATTCTGCAATGTGATCTTTCCCGGCCTAGGTTAGTTCACAACATTACAATGACAATTACTGTTCACCTTGCTTCATATCCGAATCTTCTTCAGGCACACTACTCTCTGGTCTCTTCTGCTTATGTGTTGGCATACCTCGATTCTCGCAGTTTGACAGTGCACGTGCCCGGATCGGATCCTTTATAATCAATATTATTGTTGCTGTGGCACAATTCTTCACCGTGCTCTTCTGCTTTGTGGGCTGGGGCTGGTCAATCTGGTGGGGCACAATAATGCTTAAATGTGCAAGTATGTGCGCCATTTATGAATGCTTTCGTTTCGTTTTTTCATCTTTCTGGTTTATCCATTTCAGAGAAATTGAGTAAAATCAAAAAGGTGGAACGTCTTGAGCTTGAGGAGGAACAGCGTCAGGCTGAATTGGCAGCTGCCGCCGGTGCTGCTCGTGGCGAAACGGAGCCGGCAAAGACTTAATGGCCTCGAATAAAAAAGAAAGTTTCTTTCTTGGTACCAAAATAATAACTTCCAAACAATACAAATATATAACTTCCAATTTTACTTCCTTAACAAAGTAAGACGGAACGAAATAATCCAGTTAAATAAGTTTAATCATCAAACTTCCAATAAAAGTGACGATAATGAAGACAAATTTTATAAATCAAAAAATAATACGTTTCCACATGTACATATAAACATAAATACTTGTGTATAGAGAAGTATTCATATATAATTTTGAGAATAAGTGACCTTATCCATAGTTATTTTAATGTCAAATTTGAAGATATAATAGAAAAATAAATAATTCGGATTTACCAAAAAATATTTAATCCGTTTATTCAAATTGAAGGTATTTCCATAGGGTGATTGGTAAAAATACTACAAAGTTGCTTTACGTTCACATGTGGTTGACAGTTCACAATAGTTACCATCGTAACAATCGATAACAGCAAAAATCGATTACTCCGGCACGATTGAGAAAACTAGCAACGCCACGCGAATATTTCGTTTATTTTTTTGCGTATAAATTAAATATTTGAAAGCAGCCAACGTTAATTTTGTCAAATGGCACATCTTGTGAAAATGGAAAACGGCCAAAGTCAACCAATACAGGAAATGTTGGGCTGCATTGAGCGGTAAGTTCTTGCTTGTAGCATTAATCAGCAGTCAACAAACACATACATACATATACAAACATAACCTCTTTGTAGATACAATCCAGAACACCTAAAGAAACTGGAATCATATGTGCAAGAGCAGGCAAAGAACAATACATATGATCTGGAGGCTAACTTGGCGGTTCTCAAGCTCTACCAGTTCAATCCACACCTGCTGAACTTTGACATCACCTACACGATTCTCCTGAAGTGCCTGACGAACTTGCCCCACGCAGATTTCGTTATGGCCAAGTGCTTGTTGCTGCCACAACAGATGAAGGATGAGAATGTTCAGACCATCATCGACTTGGCTGACATCTTGGAGCGTGCTGACTTTACTTTGTTCTGGCAACGCGCCGAAGTTAACCGCACCATGTTCCGTCACATATCTGGTTTCCATGATTCCATCCGCAAATTTGTTTCGCATGTTGTGGGCACAACGTTCCAGACAATCAAGAAGGATCTACTGAAAGAACTTTTGGGTGGCATCGAAGACTCGACCCTGGAGAGCTGGATCAAGCGCAATGGCTGGAAGCATCAGGGAGCCGATTTGGTGGTGGTCGCCACACAGGACGATAAAATTAAAACTAAGAACATTACGGAAAAGATTGAATTCGAGAACGTTGGGGCGCTCATGGCACAATGTATCTAAACTAAATAGGAATTAAAGTAACGTACCGATAAGTAATGTCAATCAATGCCAATAAAATCCAGGCAGCAACAAAACAAACAACGAATTATATAAACTAATTTCACTTTTATTGGGCGGAACCGATTGAGATGTTCCGATTTACAATTAGTCAACTTTACAAATACCTAAACTACACACTATTTGCTATGCTCTGTTAAACGGAGGTTTACGACTGCTTCTTGAACTTTTTCAGTATGGGAAATATCTTATCGAAGGCATCGTAGATCTCTTGTCGTACTTTGGCGCCAGTTAACACAACTTTACCCGACACAAAGATGAGCAGTACTATACGAGGACGCACCATACGGTAAATGAGACCGGGAAACAACTCGGGTTCGTAGCTGCTGAAGTTGCAATGCGTAAGAACTAAGCCCTCCAGTCGAATGGGAAACTTAACATCACAAGATCCGACCATGTTCTGGATCTTGAAATCAAGAAATTTTGCCTGAAATCAAGAGGAACACAAATCCAAATCAGAAATGTAATGGTCATTCAATCGGTCTCGCTGCTCACCTGAAAACCCAACTTTTGAATGATACGTGCGTATTTTCGAGCTGCCAGTCTCGAGTCGTCCTCACTCTTTGCTCCAGTACACACCATTTTTCCGGAACTGAAGATCAGTGCGGTTGTGCGGGGCTCACGAATACGCATTATCACGGCCGCGAAACGTTTTGGATTGTATTCGGCATTTCTTGCATGCAGAGCAATCTTTTTCAGATCCAATTTGCAGCATAAGTTCACGGTAGATACAATATTCTGAAGTTGTGGCACAATGCCTGGATCCGCTGAGCCGGGCGTGGCAGGCGTCATGGGTGTAGATGGGCCCATTGTCTGATGAATGTTACTTAGCGACGAGTCAGCGCCGCCGCCCAACCCAGCACTTCGCTCCGTCATTGGCATCATATGCGACATCATGCTCTGCGGTGTCTGTGGCTGCATCAGGGATTGCGGTGTGCTGCCGCCTGCATTACCTTGCTGTTGCTGCTGCTGCTGGTACGATGCTGAGGACTGATAGCTCTGAATTTGCTTGTGGGCCAATGGCAATGATGGCTCATGACCGAACAGGCCACTCCCGCCGGTTCCATCGGTGCCGACTGTAGCATTATTGGCATCAGTTTGTTGCTCTTGTGCTCCTGATGGCACTATGTTCGTCGGTTCTGGCGCTGCTGGCGGATGGTAAACCTGTTGGGGTAATGCTTCTATCTGCTGATCGGCATCCAGACTGTGGTGAATGGGTGTCGGCGCATGCCCAATGCTGGGAATGGAGAAGCTCGGACTCAGCATGTCATCCATTTTTCTATGCTTGATGTTTTCCCTTTTGACGGAAAATCAGTATTTGCGTGAAAATTCTTAGGGAAAATATACTTTGTGTTAGCGTAAATGGAAAGCCGCGTCGCTGAACAGGGCTCCAGTAAAATAAAAACTGTGTTCGTGCGACCGTGTGCAGGGCTGCATCAATAGTTCATTACAAAGACATCACGAACTAATAAACGAACTGGAACTATTTTAATGTGCTACGACCCTCGTTTATTCAGTTCACTCGAGTGAGGCGGGTTTTTTGTAATATTAAATATATATATATATAAAATATTTAAATTTTGCATTCCAAATTGTGTTTTGATTTTGTCTTATTTTTTAATATATAAATTTAAATAAAAAAAAACATGCGTCTTTTACATATATATATTGAAAAAAGAATTTATTTATTAAACATGGGAAATATAATTGACGATTAAAGTAGGCTACTCAATCGAGTTGTGGCAGTCAATCTCTCCCAGTGGTTCCCCACTAAAATATATATGAAGTAAATATTAAATTTTAATTTAGCCATTTTGTGTATGTTTACCCTACAACACACATCTTAAATTTTTTTAAAATTTTAACATACCCGAAAGTTAAATCTAAAGAGCTTTGATATACACATATAGACAATCTGTATTAAGTCCACACAATGACCGATGTAAAGCCGATCTTATCTCGTTCTGTCATTCATGGGGAAAATATGTCGCGCCACCAGATACTCGAGTGGGTCAACAATATGGTCAATGGACATTACCAGAAAATCGAAGAGCTCTGCTCAGGTAAGCCCAGCCACTCCGAGTTCTTCTAGCTTACGTTGGGAAACTCTTCTACCGCTTGCAGGTGTCGCTTATTGCCAAATTCTGGAAATAATCTTTCCAAATTGCATCAATTTGAAGCGAATTAAAATGTCGGCCAAGCTGGAGCACGAGTGCTTTCACAACATGAAGCTCTTTCAGGGCGGTCTAACACGTCTTAAGTTAGACAAAACGGTACCAGTAGAACGTTTGATCAAGGGTCGATTCCAAGATAACTATGAATTCCTTCAATGGTTGAAAAAATTCTTCGACTCGCAGGGGCCTGAACGTGGGACTAGCAAAACGGCCGCCAATGCTGTGAAGCTAATACCGATCAAACCTCGTACTATTTTCAACGATAGACTGGCCGCTCCGAAATCTCTATCTGCAGACGAGCTTCATGCATCGATCGACGAGCTCACTGCGAAGAGTACAGAAATCATCGAGGCCCGTGATAAGTCATATAACAAACTGCTCCAAATCGAGCAGCTGATTACAGAATCGACCCAAAATAACGAATGTGTCGAGTTTTGCAATCATATTCGTGATATACTCTATAAAAGTGATGGGCAGGAAAGCTCGATAGTAGTGACAACTCCACTAATGACTCTTAAGAGGGCTTGAATTGATGCAAAAGTGTTATATGTTGTATTATTTGGATATAAAATGGAAATTTTCATTTATCATTTATTGCTTTAGTCATTTGGATCGGGACTGCTCTCCTTGGAGGAACTGGAGCTGGTATAGTCACCCACCAGGCTTACGGGTTTCTCGGTCCCACTTGCTTTTGCGTCTGCAATTGCTGTCGTTGCCTGCTTTCGTTTGATGCCCAAATCCTGCAGCTGGAGCTGTGTGCCCAGTGCCTTCTGTCGCTTAAGACCACCGAATGTGGTTGTTGTAGCGCCAGGTAAAGCGGGTCGCAAAAGCAGCTCTAGCCGCTGCTCCGACTCACGTTCCAATGCGCTTTTCGTTTGTAGTTTCATTAGAGCCGCCATTTCCCTATCCTGCTTGGTTTCCGGTAGAAGGGCTATGTCCAGACTGCTCTTTGCAAGCAGTTGGCGATCGAGATCCTGTTGGCCTTTGATTTCTTGCTTTTGCTGACGAAATTCTGCACGCAAGCGACAATTGGCCACATAGCTGTCATCCCACACGCTTTGATTGCGCTCTACCAGCTTTTGTAGAACGGGCTTGGAATCTGCGGCAGCCTCTGCATCTTTGGCCTGATGCTCCAGCTTGTACATGGCATCGTCAAAGAGCCGCTTCTGTACCTCCTTCGTCTCGGGAACAACCTGTTCGTTCTGCAGTGGGTCCCAGCGGTTTTCCTGACGCCGTGCACCCGAAAGTATCACATAGTCCAGATTGCCAGGATCCGTTTGTATCTCGAAGTGATTGTCGCACAAGTGGCACTTCATGCGAAACTTGTAAATAGGTGTGGTGTAGTACATGCCCACCTTTGTCTTCTCCGCATTGTATCGTACGCCCATGCCTATGTGATTCTTGCAGCCATCGCACCAAATATTATAGGGCATCTCAAAGCGGATGATGATGATCCCCAGGTGGATTTTCCGAGCGCGCTCGCGCAGAGCATGTGTACCTTGAAATTTGTTGAGTCCGCCCTTCTTGGGATTATAGTCGGGCGGATAGTATTTGTTTTGACCCTTGCGTTCGCCCATTGTAACAATTAATAAGAAAAATACTCCGGAGCTCTTAAAATGTTTACATTCACTGTCAACTCACACTTGCGCCATCTGTCGTAAACAGCTGTTGTTAAACGTTTCTTAAGTTTTACTTATCGATAATTAGTTTTCATATCGTTAATATATCGACCCGCGTCAAAGTATGCGATAGCTCATTTTGCTAGAGGTGTGCGATATTCATTAGAAATATATATATTGCACAAATAGCGTGTAGCAGTTTGTGTTTGGAGGCCGTTTTAACCCGTTTTTGCCACGTAAATTGAATTAAATTTAAGCTAAACGCAGCAATTCCCAGGTCAAAATGATAATCTACACAAATGAGGGTAATCCACTCGGCCTGCAACTGCTGATGCTGGCCAAGTTCGCCAAGCGAACGGTCCAAGTGCAGTTGGTTAACCTAAATGGTAAGGAGATCAGAAAAAAAGATGCGGGCCGGCAACGTGCAACACTGAATCATAGTTAACTGATGCAATACCAACAATTGTTGCAGATGCCAAGAACAAGGATTTGCTGGTGCTGCCTACACTTGAATTGGACGACGGCTTGCGACTGTTTTCATCGGCTGCCATAGCCAAATATTTGTTAGTGGACGAGCAGAGTCAGCAGAGAGACGAGGTATGTTGCCCCCCATCAAGGTTAAACCAATTAGAATTAACGCACAATTTTATCCGCACACACAGTGGTTGGAATGGTCCACAACATTGCTGGCGCCAGCGTTGGCTCATCACATGGCCGTGGGTCATCGTGCGGATCCCAATGCTTTGCCCGTGCTAAACAGTTTGGTGAAGAAACTAAACGATTCGCTTGTCAGTGCCCCCTTTTTGGCTGGTGACAAATTGACGGCAGCAGATATTGCAGTCTGGTCTTTGCTTGCGCCAGATGGCACACTCAAGGGCGCCCAGAACGTGGACAACTTACGGAGTTGGTACAACAAGATCAAAGCTTTGCCAGAGGTGCAGCAGGTGCTGGCCGAACAGCCGCTCAAGGATCTCACCTTCAATGCACTGCAGCAATCGAATCGCTATGGTGGCTTGCATCATGTGCCGCTCAAGCGTGCCAGCCTTGCGGATGCTGGCAAACTTCTTGCAGAAGCAGCTTCTTCTGTTGCGGATACCGTTACAGATGAAGAAATCCAGGCTGCACGCGAAGGTTTCGTCTTCAGTAAACCCCAAGAGCTTGCAGAACCACGCACTGTGCTGCCCAAGGCGGGTGAGCGCAATGTACTCATCACCTCTGCCCTTCCGTATGTCAACAACGTGCCCCATCTGGGCAACATCATTGGATGCGTTCTCTCTGCCGATATCTTTGCTCGTTACTCTCGCAGCGCTGGCTACAACACGCTGCTCATCTGTGGCACAGATGAGTACGGCACGGCGACAGAGAACAAGGCGCTGGCCGAAAATATGACGCCACGCGAAATCTGCGACAAGTACTTTGAGCTGCATAATTCCATATACCGCTGGTTCGGCATTGGGTTCGATTACTTTGGACGCACCACCACGCAGGAGCAGACAGAGTGAGTAGAATTTGCGTAAGGGGATTAACAAGACTAAGGCCTTCTTTTATATTCCTTCAGCATTGTTCAAGAGGCCTTCAAGGACGTTTACAGTGCTGGATATATACTCACCGAAAGCGTGGAGCAGCTGCTTTGCCAGAAATGCGATCGCTTTTTGGCCGATCGCTTTGTAGAGGGAACTTGCCCGCATCCTGGCTGTGGCTATGAAGATGCACGTGGTGATCAGTGCGACAAGTGTGGCAAACTAGTGAATGCCACTGAACTGGTGCGTCCACGTTGCAAGGTTTGCAACACGGCTCCGGTATTGCGTTCCTCCGATCAACTGTTCCTGGATCTGCCCAAGGCCGAACCGCAACTGCGGGAATGGGTTGATCGCGTCGACAATGGCTGGACAAACAATGCTCGCGTCATAACGCGGGCCTGGCTGCGCGAGGGACTCAAGCCACGCTGCATTACGCGCGATCTCAAATGGGGTATCCCTGTGCCGCATGAAGGTTTTGAAAAGAAGGTCTTCTACGTATGGTTCGATGCTCCCTTCGGTTATGTGTCCATAACGAAAAAATACACCAAGGAATATCAGCAGTGGTGGCAACCAGCCAAGGGCACCGATGTGGAGCTCTTCCAGTTCATGGCCAAGGATAACGTACCCTTCCATTCGGTGGTCTGGCCCAGTGTACTCCTGGCCATTAACAAGGGCAACACGCTCGTTAGCCATATCATGGCCACGGAGTATCTGAACTACGAGGATGGCAAGTTCAGCAAGAGTCGCGGCATTGGCGTCTTTGGCAACGATGCGCAGGAGACGGGAATTCCAGCGGATGTCTGGCGTTTTTACTTGGCCTCGGCACGCCCAGAGGGGCAGGACTCTAGCTTCAGCTGGAACGATCTGGCTGCACGCAACAATTCGGAGCTTCTTAACAATCTAGGAAACTTTGTGAATCGTGCTTTAGTCTTTTGCGAGAAGAACTTTAATAGCACAGTTCCTGAGATTGTGCTGACCCAGGATGAGCTTGTGTTGCTGGCGCTGATCAATCGTGAGCTACGCGGCTATATTAACTCTCTAGAGAAGGCCAAGCTACGCGATGGAATACGTCATTTGCTGGCCATTTCGCGCCATGGCAATGGATACATGCAAACCCAACAGCCCTGGGTACTGCTCAAGGGCAACGCAGAGCAGAAGGCCCGTGCCGCCACCATCATTGGTTTGTCCGCCAACATAGCCTGCCTACTGGCCAATCTACTCTTCCCCTATATGCCCACAACAGCGCGCACCCTGTTCGCTCAGCTGAACACCAAGCAAACTCCACTCAATGCTGAGTAAGTTACTTTAAGTTGTTAGACACTTGAGTTATGTATTAACCTTTAACCTTATTTATAGCAAACCTATTGCCACATTGTTGCTGCCTCCTGGGCACAAGATCGGTAAGCCCGCGCCGCTCTTCGCCAAACTGGAGCAGGCATTCATCGACGAGTTGAAGGGCAAGTATGGTGGCTCCCAAGATGTGAAACCTACGTCTCAACAGACAAATGTAGCTGAACTGGAAGCCGCTGTGCAGGCACAGGGTGAAAAGCTGCGTCAGCTAAAGACCACCACAAAAGACAAGGCCGTGTTGCAACCAGAGATAACCAAGTTGCTCGATCTAAAGAAACAACTTGAGGTAGCCCAGAAGGCCGCACCAGCAGCTGCACCAGTTGCAAACGCTGCCCAGCCTGGCACGAAGACAGTGGAGGATCTGGAGAAGGCTGTGCAGGTGCAAGGCGAAAAGCTGCGCCAGCTGAAGTCAACCACAAAAGACAAGGCTGTATTGCAGCCGGATATTAACTTGCTACTCGATCTGAAAAAGCAACTGGAGGCAGCACAAAAAGCGGCACCAGCCGCAGCTCCTCCTGCTGCAGCGCCTCAAGCATCAGAATCTGCTAAGGTGAAAGAATTGGAAGACAAAATCGCAGCGCAGGGCGAGAAGGTGCGCACCCTGAAGGCCTCAGGTGATCCTGCAGTTTGGAAACCCGAGGTCGATATACTCCTAAATCTGAAAAAGGAGCTGACGGCACTTACGGGAGCACCGCCTGCTGCTCCACAGGGAAAGAACAAGAAGAAGAAGTAAACTCAGTATATACATTTATTTATTTAAAATATTTTTGAAGGTTGCAAACATCTCGGGACAATTCTAATCATTTTTATTAAGTTATTTCGCTTTGGTTTTGCATTTAACTAACTTGATATATTTATTTAAATAACAAGTATTGCCGATTTCTTTATAGTAATTTATTGAGTTTGTGAATCATGAATAAATATAAACATGCTGACTTTGATATACTGGTAAATCTCTTAATGATAGATGGAGGTATTCTATTATTAGTTATTACAAAGGTGTTCAGGCATAACCATGAACAACAATGATTTTCTAAAGTATTCTAAGTATTACTGTTATTATTACTATTTTGAAAGTGTCCTATCGTGCTGGCGACAACACAACTATCGCATGCAGAAGTTCGTGACTGTCATTCCACTACAATTGATGTGATCTATCGATATATCGATAGGCTGCTTAAAGTGTATTAGAAAATGTAAGACCACGAACAGCTAAAGTCTGCATTATTTTTGTTGTAACCTTTTTTTCACACAATACACAATGTAAAATGCATACTAGGCTATTAGTTTAATACAATAAACATGTGCAATTATCGATGGAAACCGAGATAATGTTGTAAAAATACCAATTGAACGCGTTCAACATAAAATAATAATAAACAAAAGTATTTTGCTGCGTGTCTGCAAAAAATTCGTCATCAGCTGGTCGCGAGACTCGAGTCGCCAGTCTCGGGTCTCCAAATCGTCACTGTAATTGCATTCGCAGTTAATTGTGTGACGTGCGCGAGAGAGCTAACAATAAGAAAAAGAGGAGCACAATAAAAACATACAAACACACAAAAAGAGGCCACAAAAACAATACTACTGCTGGTGCTCACTTTGGGTTAATAAGGTGAAATGTGTAATATATTTAAAAACAAATTCAATTGAAAAGAATACATAGATACCACGTCTTTCGCTCTCCTTGAACAAAGAACAGAGATGTAGTCAAAACACACACACACACACTCAGTCGCACACACAACACACACAGGCACACTCTGGTAGCTTTTTCGCTAATGATTTGAACAATTTTGTCCATTGTGTTGGCAGTTGCAGCTGACGCAGTCGCGTACAGACGGACGGATGCCACAGTTATTAAATGTGTATAAGCATATAACAGAGTTATAAAGCACGGTCGGTTAGTTACGTCAAGGGCATACGTGGGCTGCGGCAACAAGTGTTTTTGATTTAATTGCTATTGATTTTCTTAACTGTTAACCGTCAACCATTGTTGTTGTTGTTTTCATCCCTTTTGCAGCCTCCGTCCCCGTCCCTAGGTCACAATTGCCGCCATGGAGTCTGCGGACACACTCATGGAGGAGCAGAAGCTCATGGCCGAGCAAAAGTATAGACAATATATGACAAACATTGATAAGGCGCTGCGCAATTTCGAATACTCCAGCGAGTGGGCGGATCTAATAGCTGCCCTGGGTAAACTAAGCAAGGTATAACTATAATTGTTAAATTTTACAATAATTTTTGCATTTATCAATCATTGTGTTAAGTGCCTGACCCACAAACTGGTCACCAGCATTAACCCTCAGTGCTGCTGATTCATACAATACATTTGCCCTTATCGGCATTGTTTGCTTTGTAATTGTGGGGCTTTTTAAAAGGAAAAGTGAGGGAGGGAATTTCTTGCAGCATTTGTCACCATTCAAGAGTTTTGTAAAATGTGAAACAAATTTAGTGAAATGGTTATTTATTTTACAAATGTTTCTATTCTGTTGAATTCCGATATGAACATATCTTAAAATAGACTGTCGATAAGTTCAGCTTTATATAGTTAATTGGAGGAAGCTTAGTTACGCTAGTTAAGATAAATATAGAACTGGTCGTAATGCATATCAATCTCTTATGTATATTTTTTGCTTAACTCATTTTTAACTTCATCATGAACTTGTTTCGCGATAGGCCATATCAAGTAATACACAGTACCAAGTCATACCACGTCGTCTGAAGATTGCCAAGCGTCTGGCACAATGCATGCATCCCGCTCTGCCCTCCGGCGTACATCTGAAGGCGCTCGAAACGTATTCCGTGATATTCAGCAAAACGGGACCCGAACGTTTGGCCACAGAGTTTATCTATGGGTGAGTAAAGCTTCAAAGCTGAATATTGCGAGGTCAAAATTTCATTAAATAATGTTTCTAATCATTTACAGCGCCGGACTGTTCCCACTGCTCGGATATGCGGCCATGAATGTGCGCCCTGCTCTGCTCAACATCTATGAGACATATTTTGTGCCTCTTGGCGATAGATTACGACCGGCATTGAGTGGATTTCTTAGTGGTGTGCTGCCGGGTTATGATTGTGGCCTGGATCACTTTGAGAGAATTAGCGCATTGCTCAAGAAAGTCTGTGAGGCTGTGAATCCGATGCACTTCTACACGGTGCTGTGGGAGTCGGTGGCCAATAATGCAGCAATTCGCTTGCCTGCGATTACCTTTCTGCTGGAGCACTTCAACAAGCGTCTGGATATGCAGAAACAAATCTATATTATGGGTCACAATCGAGAGATAATGATGTCGGCACTCTGCGCGTGTCTAAATGATTCTCTGATCTTGGTGCAACGCAACACTTTGGAGTTTCTGCTACTCGGCTTTCCCATGCACACCAAACTGCTGGACGAGGAGCAGTTGGTGTTGCTAGTTACAAATGGATTGAATACGATACTGAGGAGGGACATGTCACTGAATAGGAGACTCTTCTCGTGGCTCCTGGCCAGCGAGATTACCAAGAACTCACCCACTTATGACACACTGTCGCTAGACTCAGCCAGCATCGATGCGCAGAAGGAGGTGGAACCCTATTTTGTGACCCATTCCAGGCATATACTCATCCGCGCCTTGGTCAGCACACTGCGTTTGAGCCTGGAATGCCAGCCAATGGATCTGAAGCCATATCGCATTATGTTGTCGCTCTTGGACAAGGCGGAGATTGGTAGCGCTGTGCTGGATTTTGTGCTGCACGACATCATTCGCACCATGTACATATCCAGCAGTAATGCGGATGCTCTCAAATCGGCCAATCTACTGTTTGCCACCTTCGATCCGGCCTATATCTGGAGCTATATAACCGATATAATTGAGCGTGCCTGCCAGCAGGCGCCCAGCACTGCCTCCTCCGCCCAGTCCAATGGTGACAACAAATTCGCCAGCATCGTTGGCTCCGGTGATCCGTGTGTGCTGGAAATTTGCGTACTTACCGAGTTCCTACTGGAAACAATCTCACTGGAAATGTATACGGAAACGACACGCGTCTACTTGCCCAAGGTATTTCTGGCCATAACGCAGCTACTCTCCTTGCACATGGACCACTTGAGCAGCGATGAAGTCACTGCCTCACTGAAGCTCTGCATGAAGATCGTCTCGCGCGTGCAGCCAATGATAACGTGAGATATCATCTGTTTAATCACTTTTTAACTGCGTTTAATAACTTCTTCTTCTTCATTATATAGAAGCCCGATCAAGCTCAACAAGTTGATGGAACAAAGCAGCTCGGGTTTGGATGAGAAGGCTGCTAATTCCAGCAGCAATACGAGTAACCAGGTGGAGTCAGCAGCTGTACAGTCGAATGCACTGGAGAAGAGCAAGTCGGACTCGCGTCTAAATCAATTCGGAGAGCATTCTCTGCAGGGCACAGAGGCCAATGATGAGGAGCTCATACGACGCTCGGCGTCCAATCAGAGCGTTGTGCGTCATAGTCCCAAGAAGAAGGCCAAATCATTCTCTCGACTCTCTGAGCTAGACAAGGATGTAAGTCGAGCAGTAGAAAGTAGAACAAACTAAATCTTATTATTGATAACATTTTCTTAAATAGATATCCGCATCGGATACAGGTCAACAATCCTCATCGGATCTGGATACACCGCGCAGCATTAAGAAGATCAAGGCAAAGGCGAAAGTGCCATTCATACGCAGTAGTCCGAAGAAGAACAGACCCAAGGATATTGTGCTTGAGCCGAGTGAGACGATTGTCGATGCTGCAGAGGAGCCACCAAAGAGTGCACCACCAGAGCATAGTCTGGAATTCCAGCTGGACGATGAGCATACCAAGGCAACGCAGCAACGCGGCTTCTCCATACTAGAGAAATGTATACGACAATACGAGATCTTCTTTGAAGTCTACCTGGCCAGGCAGCTGCTGCAAATCGAGACGGGCAACAAGTGTGGAGTTAAAGTGCAACTGGAGCGTTGCTCCAGCCAAGTCCAGTCTGCGTCCAGCCTCTTTATGGCAGAGCAAGTGCTGGCGCATGAGTGCCCGGTGCGGGAATCCCAAATCGAGCGACTCTTCGGCCTGCTACGTGTGGATGTTGTGGCACGTTCCAAGCAGCTGCAACGTCTGCTAAATCTCTCATTGCCCACAGTCAGTGCCAGCGAAATAAGCAGCGACAGCGATGCCTCCGATGAGCCACAGCAGAAGTTGCTTATCGATGCTCAAACTCAGCGCAGCGTTCAACAGTTGTCCGAATTGCAGCTGAGCTCAGCGCTGCGAACTGCCATCAAGTTGGCAGCCACATTGCTAGTGGAGATGTCTACGTTTCCCAATTGTAACAAGCACATTGTGCTCGACAGGAATGGTAAGTGCAATTGCAAAGCAATTGTCAAGTCTCATGTAATCTTAACGTTGCTCTGCAGAACCCGAACTACCCAATTGGCTGAAGGTGCTCTGCCTAGTGGCTTGCTTTGCGCAAAGCGACAAGGAACTGCAGGTGGCAGCCATAACGACGCTCTTCGATCTTATCAGGTGAGTGGGAGAAGTACCTTGATGCCATGAACACTGTCTAATTAAAGTGTATTTCATTAGTCTGCTACGCTCTCAAATTGAGCACACCACAAGTCCAGGAGTCACTTTTGTGGTAATGCTGCCGCTACTGAAGTTCGGGCATGTTAACTATCTGGAGCAGCGCACACGTGTCTTTCAGCTGGTCACCTCCATATTGTGGGATTATCTGGGCAACCCTGCCACAGATCCCTCACAGATTGCAGCATTACTGCATCAACTGCACAGCTGTCTGGAGAGTGGCCTGGTTGAGTCAGTGATAGGAAATCGCATGTATGCACAGCATTTGCTGCAGGCACAGGCTCAAACGGGACTGGGCGCAAGCAGTGCATTGCGTAGCTTTCAACTGGAGCGAGTTTCTGATGCACAACTCCTGTGTCCAACGGCCAGTGGCATGACAGAACGTCTGCGAGAGAGTCAGGCGCGCAGCTATAAGAAATTTGAGCTGCTCTGGCATTTGGGACGTGAGAAGCAGATGACGCGTGGCTTCGAGAAGACGCTGCTGAAGGTTCTCGACACACTGGCACTGCCGCACTACATGTCCGAGCGCACCTTTGTCACAAATTGGTTGCAGGCCTCGCTGCTGCGCGGTGATCTGGCTCGTCTAACCAAGCCGCTCTACAAGATACTGCTCTCGGCCAGTTCGAAACGTGTGGGAATTGTGCATATGCAGCAGCTCTATCGCGAGGCAGAACAATCTGTCTACGATGAGGATCATCAGGCGCCGGCATTCGAACGGGATGTCTATGCGATCAGTTCGGAGCAGGGCAATGTCAAGTACCATCACATGGAGGCGGCAAGCAGTGGCAATGGCAGTGGCAGCCTAGGCGGTGGCAAGAAGAAGAGTCCGATTCGACATTTGCCTAAGAAAATATTCGGTGTGACACTGAGTGGTGGCAAGTCCAATAAGACATCCAACTTTGTCAGCGACAAGACGCCAATGGCCACCGAAGCCTTACAGGACATTAACACAATTGGATTGATCATTAATCCGCTGGAGAATGCGCATGATTTCGATGATGAAACCGATCTGGAGGAACCTCGCATTGAGCTGGTGCCCAACGCCGGGGGAAAGGATGCGCCGCAAACGCCGTTGGAGCAGAAATTAGCTAGCGCTATGGATGAGAGTGAGCAGGCACAGCCGCAGGAGCCGGAGGCGGTGTCGCTACACTACGATCAGGACATCACAGACAATTCGGAGAGCAGCGACTTCGAGTCGGATTCGGAGCAACGCGAGACGAGCATCGAAAAGGAGGATAGTCTGACGATTAGCTCCAGCGTGGGCGCAGTAGGAACAGGAACAGCAGGAGGAGGAGGCGCTGGTGGTGCCAACGATGATGTCAAGCGTTTTGTTGGCGATTGTGAGCGAGTCACTGAGGCACTGACGCAGCACGAGCGTATCAAGAGCCGCAAAACTTATCGCTTGACGCGCGAGATGACACCAGGCGAGTCTAGTCTAAAGGATCTGGATGAGTCCTCGTTGCTAGTGGCAGCGGCAGACAATGAGCATGCGCAGCCAGCAGATGAATACTTCAGTGAGGCGACAGCAGCAACGGCACGTCCACAAGACAAGAAGCAGGCCAAGGAGCTGCGCAAGCGAAAGAAACTGCTGACCAGCAGCGAAAAGAAGCGTCTTAGTTGCATTTCCAAGACCTCGACGGATAGCAACCACAGCAATCCAACCGAGCAGCTCGAGACGGAGGCCACGCACAGCGAGGAGGAGGAGCCAGAGGCAATCACTGAATCGAGCACCATCAATGTGGAGGATAAACGTCGCAATCTCAGTCTGGAGACAAGCAAACTTCAGGCGCCCGACTGGCAAAAGACGTTGGAGAAGAGTAAACAGAATGTGGAGATATTACGACAAAATGCCGCAGCAGCTGCGGCAGAGGAGCAGCTTAGCATTCGATCATCGACAAAGAGCAGCAGCTCACTTGGCATCGGGCTGGGCACTGCACGCCACTCCACAGACACAGCGCTGCTCTATCACAATCATCTGCTGCTCTATCTGGCCATCTATGACACCCGGCAGACGCTCTATGCCCTGCAGACACTGCGCAACATCATCTGCTGTGATAAGCGCACATTCCTCTGCCTATCCATAACCACAAGCTTCACCAGCGGCAGCCTGAAGCAGTTGCTCATCCGGCATCGCAAGAGCATTTCGGGCAAAGGATTTGCGGGTAGCGTCAGTAACTCGGAGTACGCACATGGCTATCGAGGCTGCATGCATCTGGAGTTGCTGGTCACGCTGCTGTTGTTCTATGCTCGTGGCTATTTCCAGCGAGAGTCTCTGGATGCCCAACGCCAGCCGCCCACACTGCAGGATGTCATCAACAATCGACGTATCCAATTGGAAAGCATCGAGCTGCTGGCGCTCATCTGTACGGAACTGATTGAGATTGTCAAGGGCATGGGCCGTGGCCTGGCGTGTTACATAGCAGATCTGCTGGCACGAGCCAAGCTGCAGAAGGTCATGTTGCACTGCCTCAACAGTTCGGTGTGTAACTATGGCCGCAAGCCAGCTGCAAACTCAAGCGGCAGCTATGCGGAGCAGGTGCTCTATTTCAATGACCCGCAGGATGATCAACTGCATGCGGATTGCTTCCAGTTGCAGTTGCTGCGTTTGCTATTGTCGGTCATACGGTTGGAGCACGAGGTTCATCAGCTGCGCCAGGATACGCCCAGCCATGCTGCAGGCGAGGATGCCAGCAATACGTCGGGCCAAGCATCGCCGACTCGGCTGGCCGAAGGTGCCGCAGCCAATGTGAAATACTTGCCCAACTGCCTGATCAGTCAGCAGCCCATGTTCCTGGCCGCAGTGCTGGGTGCATTGCAGCAGGAGCGATTGCGTCACTTGCATCGCAATTGGACAGATCTGGTGACCAGTTCCTTGAACTGCTTCAGCTTTGGCTCGCTGACGAACATCGTCATCAGTGTGGTGCATCAGTTGTGCAACAATCTGGATCGTCTGGCCCGGCTATCGCTGCCGCAGCAACGGCACTTTCCACCCGACTATGTGCTCTCCCAGCTGGAGGCATTGACCATCCTCTGTCACTATTGCCTGCTGGACAACACGCAGCAGACGGCGCTGTCGCATCTCTTCAACCAGGCCTATCCACAGACAAGTGTTGCCTCGCAAAGCTCCTCCACGGGCCAATTACTGAATAGTATTGTGCACTCGTTCCTCTCGGCCAACGAGTCGACATCGACGTCTTCGACTGCACCAAGGAATCCCCAATTGCAGGCAGCACGAAACGCGGTGCTGTCGCATTTGCCACGCATCATGACCAGCGTGGCAGCCATCTGGGACAGCGAATTGGGTCAACTGCGACCAGTGCGACAGCAACTGCTCGAGTTTCTGTCGCCCGTGTCACTGCATCATGGCTGTAACTTTCTGGCTGCCATTGCAGTCACCTGGCAGCAACGTGGCTGCACTTCTGCCAGTTCTGGATCCAGCTCCAGTCTTAATGTTTCTGGAGTCGTGGAGCAATATCAACGCAACTCCACACTGCAAGCTTGTGCAGCACAGCTGAGTCTGGTCTCGCTGGTGTCTAGCATAAGGGTTATGCCAATGGATTCGTTTGTACAGACGCTGCATCAGGTGGTGAAGTCACCGCCTCCCATCCACAGGCCACCGGCACAGCTGAGCATCGAGGTGAGCGCCCTGGAGCTGTTCTATTTCTATATGAAATCGGCGCCAGCGCCACAGCTTGCTGACGCCTGGCCTTCGCTGTTGGTGCTCATACGGGATGGTCTGAATCTCACGCCGCCGGCTCAGTTTGCTCTGCTCATGCTGCTCAATGAGTTCGTGCAGCATTGCCCCCAAATGCCGTTCCAGGACAAGAAGGAAGTGCGCGAGCTGCACGATGTGACGGCACGACTGGTGGAATCATTGTCCAGCGTGGCTGGTGCTTGCTTGGAGCAAACCACCTGGCTGCGACGTAATCTGGCCGTCAAAGAGGATACCGATGGCAATGCCAAGGACAACAGCCTCGGCGGCGGCATGCAGCAATATTCACTGCAGGCACAAAGCGTCCTCGCCGGCATACTTTCCAATCTGCTTGACGTGGCCTACGGGTCGCAGGAGAAGGACAAGGTGGTCACCATTGTGACGACACTGCTGTACAACATAACGCCGTATCTGAAGAATCATACGGCACGCAATGTGCCCTTCTTCTATGCCTGCTCCGCTCTGCTGGCCAGCCTCAGCGGGTTTCAGTATACGCGCAAGGCGTGGCGCAAGGATATGCTCGATCTGCTGCTGGACAACGCCTTCTTCCAGATGCACATCTTGTGCCTGCCCTACTGGCGTCAGATCATGGACAGCCTGATGACCTACGACAACACCACATTCCGAGAGCTCATGACCCGCGTCTCGCTGTCCCAGGCCGGCAGCTTGAACATCTTTGCCTCAAGGGATCAGGAGTATGAGCTACGTGCCATGCTGCTCAAGCGACTCGCCTTTGTTATCTACTGCAGCGAGTTTGATCAGCACAACAAGTACATGCCGGACATACAGGGTGCGTAGTGGAGTGAAGAGTGCGAAAGAGAGAAATAAATTAACGTAATGTCATCTTGTTCCTATTCCCTGCAGAGCAATTGGCCAACAGTCTGCGCCTAGTGCCCTTGGGGCCATCCGTGCAGGCTGCCGTCTTTTTGTGCTTCCGCGTGCTGTTGCTGCGCATGTCGCCAGACCATGTGACCTCATTGTGGCCCATCATTATTGCCGAAATGGTGCAGGTCTTCCTGCAAATGGAACAGGAGCTCAAGAGCGACAGCGACGAGCGCAGGTAAGGCTTAGCTAGTGAAGGATTGCCCCGCTTCCAAGTCTAATGGCAAACTTCTAACCAATTGCAGTCAACAATCCCAGCGCCTGTTGCCCGGCATAGATGTCTCGTGGTCTTCGTCAAACTCCAGTGCCAGCAATGGCATGAACACACAGACGCCCGTCCAGCAATGGCGTTCAGTGCAACTGGAGGCCTGTAAGCTGCTGGAGTTGGGTTGTGTGCTGCCGGCAACAAAGCTACCGCATTTCCAGATGTATCGCTGGGCCTTTGTGGGCACCGAGTTCGATGTGCATGAGGAAGTGGTGCCACTGCCGTTGCCCAATGGCAGTGTGGAGAACTTGGCCGCATTGCCCAGTGCTCTCTATGTGCCGCACGTGCGACGTGTGGCACGACTAATGGACATGAAGTACACCAGTCACTCGCCGGTAAGACTCGCAGTTCGATTTGCAATGGAACCATTTAAGTAATTCATTCGACTTTTCACTTGAAACAGCTTATGCAGCGTCCACGGAATCGTCACTTGATGCTGGGATTCCAACAGCTGCAGTCCCTGCAGGACCTCTACCCGTTCTTCTCCACACTGGGCATTAGCTGCCCCAATTCGTGCAACTATGCTGATACCGAACAGGATGTGGCCAATTGCCTGGAGGAGATCGAAGATGTGCTCGCCCATGACTTCCTAGAGAAATTGCCCAGCATTACGACGCCCAGATGAAAACTGGTGACGGCCTCGAGGCAAACGCAGGGACACAATATCCAGTCGACGACGACAGGCATGACACAGTTCGAGCTAGAGCTTAATCTGGGCGCAACTGGTCAAACGGCTCGCATCGTTGCCGCTGTCCAGGCGAAGTTGAACAATCCGAGTGCTGAGACTAGCTTCAGCCAGACAACCAAGAAGACGACCAACTTTCCATTTTATGTTTAAGCTGGGGAAGCTGGCAGCCGCATGCGGCATGCCTCATGCCGCATGCCGTGCTAATTAGTTAGAAATGTATCTGTGTATCTGTATCTGTATTAATGAGTATATCGTTTTAAATGTTTCGAGTAAGTCCTATTGAAATGTGTTAGCTCATAGAATAGCACCCTGTATGTACTATATGTATATGTATATTTCAACTGTTGATAGCTGCGCCGAAGTAAATATAATATAATGTTTAACGACTAATTGCAATTAAAAACAAAACAAACTCGCATATTCCATTACAACTCAGAGCTGCAACAAACAATCTTTCTTTAATACGATCGCAAAGTTCTTAAGACTCTTTCAGAGATGCTGATATTTTAAATTCATTCAGCAAGTTTATGATATTGCGATGGTACGAAAAATTATTGTTTTACAGCTCCCATACATACTAGATGTATTTCTGATTTATTTTAAGTATGTTTATAGTGAGAAGGCACACGATTGACTCTTAAATTACACATGTTACCAATGGTGGAGATGCTGAGAGTGCAAAGAATGGGGAGATTCAAACAACGACCGCATGTTGTGGATTCGACTGACGATTCTTTAGTTGCAGATGATACGAGTAGACGATGCGAGCGCAGAACAGAAGAATAACTGTAGAAAGATAGGAGTGGAGCGGGAAATGTAATATGATATAGGACTGAAGGGCAGCCAAACCCAAGTACTTACTGAATGTAATAATGTAGACAAGCAATGCGGGGAATACGCTGTTGAATCCGGTAGACTCGCGATAATAACCAAAATGAAAGATTGTGCCCAGAATGGCGAATGGAAAGTTGATGGCCACAATGATAGCGTATATTAACCACACGCCGACTAATACGTGGTTAAACTGTAATTAAAAATATCGTTTTTATTTATAATATGCTAAACCTTCATAGTACACGATGTATATCATAGTATCTCTCTAAATATTCAAGTTCAAATTAACGCATACGTCATAGAATCAATGAGATCATAGAGAGACGATCATGCAAGCTCGTTTGATTTAAATGATTAATATTGCAGATAATATATGTATAATAAGTATATAGGGAAGCCTCTTAGAACAACGGTATGCTTGGAAACGGAACGCAAGTGAGGTAAGCTTAAGTAGGACTTGACGAAATGGTATATGCTACATACATACTATATGTATGTAAGTACTCTACTTGTATTTCATGAACCCAACCATTCCTTATCGTGTTCTCTGTAGACAAATGGCAAGTTTGGTTAAGTTTGACCACATTTATACTTTTTGATACATATTAAATGTATCATATTTGTTTGATATGCCATAAACAAACAAATGTATGTATATATAATATTTTTATATGCATATGTAGAAGTTTACTCACCTTAATACAACCGTAAAGAAGGCAAACATTTGCAATAACTACAATAACCAACATTATAAATGCGACAGCTGAAAATATAAAATCAAAATGCAAAATTATGCATTGAGAAATGAATGCATGCTGTGATTAATCATAGCTTTAAATCAACTAAGCGTCATCGTCGCTTAAATTCCAAACTATGTATGTAATTCATCTAAAAAAAAACAAAACGAAATTGAAAACAAAACACAAAAAATGTTCGCCTCCACGATGAGAACATGTTTTGAAACGCCTTCTCTAGCAAGGTATTAGCTCATTCTTTATATTTACATATGTATGTGTAATACATATATGTATATATATAGGTATGTATATATACTACATATGTGTTTTGACAATGGCATTTTTGTCTAGAAGCGCGCGAATTCTCAGGGGGAAAAAATGAGCGCAGTGTATAACTGCAAATGGAAGTAAATCCATTTACATACTCCGATAAATGTTACTCACGCGTCGGCCCAAATGTCGTAGAAAGCACAATGCTAATTAGCGAATATATCGCTATGCCTAGACACCAGGAACGTAGCTCTACTCCGCATGGACCATTCTCAACGGTTAGATCGAACTTCATTTTTAGGCAGTTCTATTGTTTATGTTAAATAGAAAATGTTTTTTTTAGTTGTTCGCGAACTTAAAAAGTTTTTTTTTGCAAATAATGCGTCCAACGCAAGCAACAGGCAACAAACAACTGACGCGTCTCCACTTTCTTGTACCCCAGTATCAGTCATCTCCAATTTGCAAAGATGGGGAGAGTAACTGAGCGAATAGATATGTCTGAGTGTGAGTGTGTATATGTCGGTGGGTCAAGTCTGCGAAAGAACGAGAGCGAGAGTAGAAATGATCAACAGATTTTCTGTATTCAGTATGGCGCCCAATACGTATTGAGAGAGAGCCCCCAGAGAGTCACTTGAATTCCACTAATACAATTATAACAGTTATTTACTTTAAATTTCATTTAATTGCAACAGTCTGGCAACGTTTATGACCATAACCAGTGCTATAACTGTTATTTACAGTGACTTTATTGGGCATCTGTGCTTGTGTTTTTTTTTGTATACGTATGTATGTATTTATTATTTAAGTTATTTCTACTTTGCATTAGACTATAGTTGTGTGTTGGGTCTGGTACTAAATAAATATTTACTATACTTCAAATATATTGAGTATCATGCCAGCACTTAACAGTGAACTAGTAATGCAAGCTCATTTTATTTTTGCAGATGCGTGGCAACACTTACTTTTGTCGACTTCTTTCATACGCAATTGTACTGTCTCACTGGTAAGAACGGAAGTGCAGTCTGGAGCGCGCTGTCAGTGTGTACTATATACATATATACATATGTATGCATTTCAACAGAAATTGCAATAATTTTTATGACTTTCCCGTTTGCAGGTTTTAAAAAGTTTAATTTCTGTGCGAACATTTATCACTGCAAGCAGCGAACATGGTTGAAAGTTTATTCTTTATGCGCCTCAATACAGCCGGCGTAGTTATAGGCTGGTTGGGAGTTGTCAAGAACTTTGTGGCGATCATCGCGGAGGGTATCGCTTTGGGATACGCAGATGTGATCGCTCACCAAATTATAGAGAACAAGAATGACCCGAATACCACTTATCACTACGAAGGAGTCCATATGGGTGAGTAATGCAAACAT
Organism: Zaprionus davidi; assembly: GCA_018903715.1. Lineage (NCBI taxonomy): Eukaryota > Metazoa > Arthropoda > Insecta > Diptera > Drosophilidae > Zaprionus > Zaprionus davidi. The sequence goes on from JAEIGL010000011.1 coordinate 467,532, forward strand.
ATGTATGTATTGACATGTATATGTATACGAATGCATGTAAAGAAGAAATGCACTTGTGAATCACAATATTGCGCACCCACTTACATGTCTTATCTTTTTTATCTGTTAAGCTATTGTTATCATATTAAGCATTGCCTTGGCGCTTGGCGTTATTGGTTTTTTGGCCGCTGGAATGCTAATCCTGGGCGTAATGAAGGTGAGATCAAATCTACATACATACATACACACATAAACACATATGTTTATCTCTTTTACTCCAATGCAGGAACGTCATCTAATGCTGCTCCCTTGGTTGATCAACTCTGGCATAGAAATCGCATTTGGCATACTCTTTACTCTAGCTGGAATGATAATCCGTCCGTTTGAATCGGGTTCCATCTTAGGACTGCTTGTTCTGGGTGAGTCATCTCATTTCAATCGAAAGTGTAAAATAAAAATAAATCAAATGAAACTCAAATCAAACTAATACACTCGCATTTAATGAATGCACACAATCATTCATTTGAGCATATAATATATTTATTTTTTTAATATACATATGTATGTACATATGTAGTATATGATTGTGAATGTGAATCCCGCTCTCTTATCGCAGAATTCGCATTAAAATGCTTATAATAATGAATTTAATTGCGTCTCGATTATTTCAGTTTTAAACATCTACATATTCAGGGGTATTTACGTGCTGTTCAAGCAAATGCAGCTTGCACGCGAGCAGCAACATCCGTTGATCCAGCAGCAGCCTACACAGGCTAATAATGGCTATCCTAACTATACCAAAATGTAAACTTGGGATTCATGGAATTGTACGCAGGTCCAGAGAAAATTTATACATATATACACATATACATATATCCACATATACATATATACACATATACACATATCTATATGGTACACACATATATTTTTGATGTTTACAAATAATTTAGAGTGTGTGAGACTTTTGCGGTCATATTATGTATAATTTAACTAACATGAACAATTATGGTTTGTATCCCGTACTATAACCATCCAAATTCGAATAAATTGAAACACAAAAGTACGCATTTGTTGTATTCTTTTTAAATATAACGAAAATGGGGAAATAAGTAAATTTCTTATGACATTAAATGGATATAATATCGTAACTATTTTTGTGTGTATCTATAGCTGCTTGCGCATTTGGAAATACGAAAGGATTGCAAAAACCATTCAGCTGTATTCTGTGTTGCCACTTCGGAAATATACAATAGTTTAGCGATCTAACAATTTTTAGAGATGGCAAATTTTATTGTTGATCAAAAAAATTTTTTAAGTCCAGCGATTAGAGTTATTATAACTGATGACAAATACACGAACAATGTTATCATTTCTGTACCATTGTACAAGTATGTATGTACATAGTTATATATGCTATAAACGATCGGAAGAGATAAAAGCCAAAATCTGCACCTAATTATTATTTATATATATGTATATAAACTTGGGCATGCCAAAGGTACCTATTCCCTTCTAGTTATCCCTTTTTTTAATAAATCACACAATTTCAAGGGTCACGAGATAAGACGAATATGTCGCTGGAAAAAATCGAAAATATTGATATATCTAGCTTACACCAGAAAATCCATACAATTCATACGATTTTGTATTGCAACTCCATACATGCTTTTTATCTATTGCAACGTCACGTAATTATGATTTTATTTTTAGCGAATCCAAACTTTCTTCACTCCAAAATTCTGGCAACACTGCATAGCTAAATGATGCGTAAAGAGCTCGATAGAATTAGGATTTCGATTTCTTGAGAACGTCAATTGGAGTTGTGACGCCGTAGCTTGCACGTGTTATTTATCTAATCGTAATCGCTTGGATATATCTCATAAAATAATTTGCAAACATGGATCGACCATTTCTTATTTTAACTGGCTGCGCACGTCTTCAGGATGCTGGCTTTCTTTTTGCCAGCATTCAACTGGGGTGCTCGTCTCTTGTGTGCTTTTCAGTTTTTATTGCTTTGATTTGCTGCCGCATCACTGGTTGCAAGTTAAGTATGTACATGTATATACATATATATAAATATACATAAATGTAAACAATCTTGACTGATATTTTGCAGTAACCAGCTTGATTGAATCGCTTGTTATGACACTTTGCTTGGTGAGCTTACTGACCTCTGGAATGCTTATGGTTGGTATAAAGAAAGTAAGTCACTTATTTATATATACTTATGTATATATACATACTAATTTACGATGAAACCCTCAGGAACGCCACAAATTTTTGTTGCCCTGGTTGTATGTCTCTACCGTTCTACTTACAATCCTTATATTGTTCAGCACCTTTGGATTTTTCGCTTTCTTTTCCAATCCCGGAACTAAAACTGCTATGGTTGCTGTATTCATATTAGTATTAATAGCTGGACTAGGTTTGTACATCCTATACTTTCTTATAGTTTATATGTGTATGTGCCTAACTTATGTTGTGTTCTATTTTAGGTCTGGGAGTCTACATTACTTACATCATTTACTCTCTATACGAGCAGATTAAGTTATCTTACCAGCCACCACACGAAAGCCCATAGGCACGACAAATTCCGACGAAAAGTCTCTTAAATAGTTGTTCACTACAAAAAATGTGAATAAATATCACTTATAAACATTTGTTGATGTTTGAATATTTCAGTTCTGTTAACTGATAACTGTTAATTACTGATGTGTAAATTGTATACATTCTTGTATTCAGCGTATTTTTATAATGTTCTCTAGCTGCCTTAAGTTAAGTACGGTTGTGTATAGCCATGTTCTCTTTGAAACCTCCCCATAAAAAGGTATATGCATGGCAAAAGAAGGTAAATTATGTACTAACTTTGTGCAAATATATCAGTATCATTAACCATGTCTATTGATCCATGATTGTCTGTCTGTTCGGCTGACTGCGCGAGCACATCTAAGCTATTATATTAGCTAGAGATACAAAGGCTACTGTATTTCCTGATCAAGTTTTTTTTCAATCTTATGTACCGCGCCCAACCCCTCCCCAAATCAATAATTACATATTTCAATTGGATTTGTAAGCGACGTATAACAAATATTATACATCTTTCCGGCTTTAACATAAATTTAGCTTACTATGGTATCTACCTCTCCTCTCGGACTATAAACCTAGAATATATACAAGTTACCTAAGTATCCAAAGCTTCGAAGAGAGCGCTGTCGGGGCGTCTGCGCTTTCTTAATGAACTCTCTGCTTTTTGCGATGTACATATAAATTCTCAATTCTTTTTGTTGATAATCAAAATTCGTTTTCAGTGTGTTATCTGTTGTGCGACAAGAAGGATCGCATCAATTGTATTCTACAAACGTTTGATTACACTTTATCGCCTCTGACTGTTTCTGTCTATTAAGAAAATGGCCAAGACTTGTTGTTGTATAAGCCTCTCTACGGCCGGCTTAGTTATTGGTATCCTGAACCTGACGACTTTGATTATCTTATCGTTTTACCTTATCATAGTCACTACCGTTTTTAATTTTGTCATGGAAATTGATAGTAAGCATAATGATTGGATAATCTGCCTGACTGTGCCTTTGTAAGTGACTATTTACATATGTATATTTGCACATATCCATGTATCCACAGACATGACATTAGTCGGCATTGTGACCTCCTTCATCGTATGTATTGTCGTATGCCTTACACTTATTTTTGGAATCATAACGGTAAGTATTTTATACATACAAATAATAAATATATACAAACATTTAATTATTTCTAAATATTATCAATATTATCTCTAGAAACGCGCTGTTCTGTTGTTACCCTGGATAACATTGTTCATTATTTATGAAATTATCATGACGTTCCAGACAGTCGGAGCAGTAGAAACTACCTATTCGTATGGTGATTGGCACGTTTTGTTGGTTGTCATATTCTTAAGAGCTGTTGAATTGTTTTTCTTCTATGTCATCTACTCGCTATACAAAGAACTGAAGGCGTCATCGGGGATCAAATCTTATCAGTCACGAGTATAATTGAGAACGTTTTGGATTAATTAAGACTTTAAAGACAATCTCTTTCTCTCTTTATAAATTACATTTTGTAAATACAATGTGCTTTAAAATAGAGTAAAATGTAGTCATCTTTGTTTTCAGTGTTAAATGAGTTTTTAGACGCGAGAGTTCGCTTCTATTATATTCTAAAAATTTGGGAATTTACTTTTTTTTTGCCTTTGTATTTGAGAAAATGGGCAAGGCCTGTTTTTGCATAAGCCTCCCGACGGCTGGATTGGTTATTGGTATCTTAAATTTAACGATTTCGTTTATCTCTACGTTTAATCTTATCGTGATCACTCTCGATCCTAATAGTGATGCTCCATGGCAATATTTGAAAACAAGGAAAGGTAAGCATGAGCACAGTTGCAAGTGTTATCTACGTATCTACGAATATATGGATGTATGTATCTATTTTCAGACACAATAGTTTTTATTGAGTTGTTGACCCCCCTCATACTAAGTATTGTCGTATCCTTTTTGCTTTTGTTAGGTATATTAATGGTGAGCATTATTTACAAATATTAATCAAGAATTTACAAATTTACAAAAATCTATGTATGTGTTTCGGAACGTGATATAGAAACGCGCCAATTTGTTGATGCCCTGGCTGATAGTATTCATTATGTATGTAACTAATAGGATGTTCCCGACTGTGATTGCAATATACGAGCATCGAGATTACACGAAAATACCCATAATATTTGTACTATTTTATAACTTCTATGTTATCTGCTCGCTGTACCGAGAACTGAAGGTGTCTGCGGGGACAAAGTCGAATCTTGCACGTGTAGAAGGCGCATCGAACTAATATGTTTTCTTCTTATGAAATATTATTAATAAATAATCGATGCTATATACGATTACATTTACTATACTCGTATACGAGTACATATTTTCAATTCTTTCAATATAAAAAAAAAATTAATTTCAATGTGTTTTTGCTTGTACCCATAATTCGTATGAATTCTATTCTTAGGTATTTAAATTTGAACGATGCTTTTGTTCCCTTAGTCTAACATAAGGTCATCGATAATTGGGCAGACGATTAGTAGTACTAAGCATCGAACATGTTCGAACATATGTTCGATGCTCAGTGTTAGTAGCAAATGCGCTAGCGATGCGATAGACACTGAAGATGTATACGATATTAAGTATCGCTACTCGTTTGATTGTGTGGTAGAGCTGGAAGTTAAATCGATTCTCGAATCGATTAATTTATGTTTTCCATTTTCTCCGATGCATCGATTTAATTTTTGAGAATCAATTAAATCGAAAATTCGAAAATATTACTAAATTACTACAACTAAACAAGTAAACATGTCTACCAAAGTAAAGGTTAAATATGTGCCCTCATAATAGATTTTTTAAAATTTTTTTTACAGATAGGGCTATATTTATGATGAATTTAGCTGAAAGAATTAAGTCTCGGACTCTTCTATTTTTTTTTTTAATTTTTTAACAGCTGAGACATTTCAATAACGCTTTGGCATGCCGTGCGCCAAAGCAACAATTTTAATCAAAAAGCTTAACGACATCGTTTCATTAGAAAGTGCCTGCGAAACACACATTTGTCTGTTGAACAACTAATTGCATAGAATTCCTATTCCATTCCCCATCGTACATACATATGTATGCAGCAAATAATTTACAGACGTACACACATGTTTAGTAAGAAGGGATCTCAACTATCCTGTATTTGCTGCGTCTTTCAAGTGCAGCATATATAAATAGAGATAAGTGAAATAACCACCATCGCGGTTTCTTATAACACCGCATTAGATCATACAATCTTCTACATAGACAGTTCTAAATAAACTCACAAAGTGTAGATGCGTACAATCTTCTACATTGACAGTTCGAAATAAACTCGTACAAGTGTTTTAAAGTGTATTTTTTTTACATTTTTTTGGTCCTTCGAGCCGGATAGAATATTTTCATGTCCTCCGTGTTGAACCAGCCGTCGATCACTATGGCCATCGACCGAACATACTTGTATTCGGAGATGAAGCAAGATAAGGAAGACGAAGAGCCGATGCCACTCATGGACACTGGCAAAAAAGGGCTGCACGCTAAACCGGGTGCTTCTAATGGACTTCAAGCATACTCGTATACAGATGATGATATATGATTTGTAAGGCGATACATAGATACTGTGAACGCCAACCTTTACGATACCGATTTGAAGAAATTGCGGAGCCACAGGAACACATTGAGTTTCCTGTGGTCAGAATTACAAATATCGCTGAGTGTGATAGAGTCAATTCATGGAAAATGTGCCTGCAATTGGGAAATAATTGTACCCCCGGAAATTGATGTCGAGCTTCTATTGATGTCAATAGATACAATACTAAACCGGAATCAACAAAACAAAAAGGAACTGCTGAAGAACCATTGTGAAGGCAGTATCCATAAGTCGTTGATCACTAGGTTAGCCAATACAGGCAACCAAAACCAACGAACAAAAGAGGGACTGCTGAAGAACCATTGTGAAGGCAGTATCCATAAGTCGTTGATCACTAGGTTAGCCAATATAGGCAACCAAATTGCATGAACAGATGAGGAACTGCTGAAGAATCATTGTGAAGGCAGTATCCCTAAGCTCTTGCAATCTAGCTCAGCCGATACAAGCAAAATGAGCATGGAGCAAACTGAGAAGCTCAACAATAAAAGCAATCGAGTATTTGGACTCGAAGTGCAAAATGCAAGGAGCAACCGTTTCCCGTCGGTAAGCCCTCAAATGGGAGGATCGTGGATATATGGACCACAACGTTCAAAATTGGAGATGTGTAGCCATGCCGCACCGACGAATCAAGGGAGGGATGCACAACAAGCCCAGAAGCAGATGGGCAAACTGGAAGTGAATCTCGCCCAGGCACAGATGGGCACTCTCGAGGAGGACTTCAACCAGACACAGAAGGGTAAACTCAAGACGCACCTACCCAGTCACTGATGCGCGTAGAAGAGTCCACTTTAAAGACCTTCACTCAAGAAGCACGGCGTAAGCGAGAGCAGCAGGAATGTGAGAGTGGAACCCAAACACAGGACCCCAAATATGTCGATACTTTGGACGTCTACGAAGTTGGCACCGTGCTGAGCAGCGTCGGGTCAAATATATGCGCTACAGAACCAGATCAGGATCGCACCAATAGTCTACAGAGTGCAGCCCATAGCACCAAAGACACAGCTACGGTGACCAATCTGGACTTCTTAGACAACTCTTAGACACTGGAGCAATTTCCCGTGCAGCAAGAGAATTTCAACATTAAGCTGGCCAATATTCATTTTGAGCAGTTCGATCTGGATATTCAGGAAGCTGAATCGACAGCTAAGATGCCGGCACAACAACTTGAAAATCTGCTACTCGACCTCACGTACACACATGTTTACGATTAGTAAGAAGGGATCTCAACTATCCTGTATTTGTATTGAATAATAATTATCCCACGCTGCGTCTTTCAAGTGCAGCATATATACATAGAGATAAGTGAAATAACCACCACCGCGGTTTCTTATAACACCGCATTAGATTCTAAGATCAGTTCTAAATAAACTCGTAAAGTATAGAGACATACAATCTTCTACATAGGCAGTTGAAATAAACTCATAAAAGTGTTTAGAAGTGTCTTTTCTTTACAGATCAAAGATTTTTGGGCAACCGCCAGCAAAGCAAGAAATCATTTGGGTATCAAAAGTTCCAGAGTGCGGTTGTCATCAGTGGACACTACTAGTGTTTGAAGTCTAAAAAAAGAAACGAAAAAAAAAACGTCTTGTAGATAAATAAAAAATACACATACATATGTAAAAACATATGTATATGTATTCCGTCTCGCGCGTATTATAGTGATCTGATTTTGATACAATTTTATCGAAGTATTACGCACAAACGGTAAATATGAGTAGTTGGTTACAATATCTTAAAAATAACAAATATCCGCCAGATCTATGGCAACTATATCTTTACGACGATTAAACGGTATTATTCTCGATGTACCAAGGTAACTCGATGTACCAAGTTATCGGTCGAATTCCTGTTGATGGTGACTGAGAATATAAGTACTACGTATGTATGTTCTATCAGGTCAACTTAATTCTATTTACTGATAATACAATTAAATTGATGAAATTTTGGTGAGCATCGTATTCAGTGTCTTTTCGGTTGTGCGAGGCTAAAGTTCGCAAAACGTGTTCGTTAAATTTGAATTTGCAGTTTACATATCTTTGTGCGGCTTTCTATCTATTGACAAAATGGGAAAGACCTTGTGTTGCATGCGCCTTCAGACGGCCGGCTTACTTATAGGGATATTCCACATGACGGTTTCGTTAATTGCGATAATTTCCCTGATAAGCTTCTATATCAATAGTAATTATTATTATAGTTTCTGGCAAATTTGGTCATCCAGATGTAAGCATTCCAACAGATGGACCGTTACAAAATCCGATATAAATATATGCATATTTATCCACAGATTCCAATTTATTTATTGAACTCATGTTCTGCGTCGTCCCGAGCTTTGTCGTATCTGGTTTACTTGTGTTGGGCACACTTAAGGTAATAATTATGTACAGTGAGTCAAGTAACTCTTTATACATATGTACATTACATTAACAAGTGCATTTGAGTAAAGAGTTGCTTGACTGTTTGTACATTCAAATGTTTCTTGAAGTTGCCACATTGTTTTCTTGTTCTCTGACGTAGAAACGTGCAGCTTTGTTGTTGCCCTGGCTGGTATTCGTCTTCATTTATGAATCTATCATGATGGTCGGGACTATAGCTGCAATATATAGAACCAATATCTGGGATGGTGTGTTATTCCTCGTAGCCTTAAGATTTATGGAAATGTATATCTACTATGCCATCTACTCGCTGTACCGGGAAATGAAGGCTACATCGGAGATCAAGCCTTTTCAGACACAAGTGTCAGTGGAAGCCCTGTCGGACTTGTAGACTATTACGACATGCTCTTTAGCTTTTTGATATGAAATAAAAACCTCAAATATGTATGAACATATGTATATACATATGTATATATGTAGTACATGATCAGCTTCGTTTTTAGTTTGGTTTTGCCATCTACTCGCTGTACTGGGAAATGAAGGTTACATCGGAGATCAAGCCTTATCAGACATAAGTGTCAGTGGAAACCCTGTCGGACTTGTAGACTATTACGACATGCTCTTTAGCTTTTTGATATGAAATAAAAACCCCAAAATATGTATGAACATATGTATATGTATATATGTAGTACATGATCAGCTTCGTTTTTAGTTTGGTTTGGTTTGAGCGAAACAAAGGTTCTCATTATTCGCTTTAGTTTAGTTTTGCTTTTTACTTTGTTCCTTTCTATCTGTCTCTCTTCTCTCTTGAGAAAATGGCAAGGCCAAGCAATTGCTTAAATTCGATAATAGCCGGCTACGGTATAGGGGGGCTGCATTTGATGGGTACAGTAATATTGTCTTTAATGCGAATCTCCCAATTTACTCGAAGTATGTTGTATGATCAGCAGGGTGAGTACTTACTGATTCACACGGTTAAATATTAATGTTTAATAATGAACTTATGTTTGTATGTTCGGCAGATAGTATATTGGCTTTAATATTATTTATGATTCTCATGGTATTTCATTTTGTTGTATCTGCTTTGCTTGTGTTGGGCATACGAAGGGTGAGTGCTTTATGAACATACGTACATAGATAGATCGATTTCTTCAAGATGTTATTACTCTCTCTTCCATACAGAAACGACTCGCTTTGTTATTGCCGTGGATCGTAACGGTCTTTATTTATATCATTTATGTGATGTGCTTAGCTGCAGTATATATATATAGGTCCTTCAAGCCCTGAGTAAACCAGTTAAAATTATCCGAATTTATTCATTATTTATTTCGTTGCAATAATGGAATTAATAAACTTGTTTACTTAATGCTCAAACTAAATAAATGTACTCGATCTGTTATAAATTCTCAAATTCCTTATCATTGTGTGATGTGTCAGACTTATGGACTATTAAGACAAGCTCTTTATTTTCTTAGTGTGAAATCAAAAAAGAAACATATACACAACAATTAATAAATACTCTATGTACATTTATACATATGTATTAACGTATGTACAATACATATTTTTAAAACGATTTGTTGATTATACAATTCAATATGTGGAATTCTGGTCAGCTTCGTTCTCTTAGTGACGTTTTGTTTGTGCCAAACGAAGGTTCACATTAATCTCTTTCTAGTTCTTAGTTCTTTATTACTTTCTTTATTCCTTTGTGTCTTGCTTTTCACAAAATGGCCAAGAGCTGCTCTTACATTAGCCTAAAAACAGCCGGCTACGGTATTGGCTGCCTGTATATGACGGGTATATTCACATTGTTTCTCTTAGTAATCTCCTTGCTGAGCCATACTATGTTCGATGCTGATTGGGACTCCGAGGAGGAAAAAGAGGGTATGCATTGTCACTGATCGATCGTGCGACAATTAATTAATTTATTAAACTATTGTAATTATGTATTTATGTACGGCAGATGTTATACTGTGTTTCATAGTAGTTATGACCATCGTCATAGAGCAGTTTTTCGTTACCGGTTTGCTTCTGTTGGGCATATTAAGGGTGAGTGTTATATACACATGTATACTTAATAGATAGATTAATTTCTTGAAAATACTGAGCTTATCACTTTTTTCTATTATATTATATAGAAACGATCTGCATTCTTGTTACCGTGGCTAGTATCGCTCATTGTTCTCTTGATTGTCATGATGGTTTTAATCGCAGTAAATAAGCAGTCTATCCATCATTGGGAAGATCTGTTTATTCCAGTAGTCGTTACAATTGTCGGACTATTTCTTATGTTATTAATTTTCTTGCTGTACCTGCAAATGAACAACATCAAACGTAATCAGCCGGAATCTAACAATCAAGATGTGGAAGGGATTACTAGACTATAAAATGTTTTTTTACTTTATGCTAAATTCAAATAAATAAATTCTCTATTGCATACATGTACATACTTATATTCCCATGCCATTGTCTTATAAGGTTTCACGCCATAACTCCTCTATAAAAAAGCAATTAAAAGGTATAACAAAAAGGAAGGTTTCCTTTTGCTCAATGATGGATATTTCCTCGCAGTTTTTGGGTTTGCTCTTCGTCGATGTTTACTTCGTTTATTAGATAGAACATGTTTTATAAAAGCTTTATATATTCCAATTTCCGCATATATTTAATTCTCTTATTTACTTGCGACAGTCTAAACATATCATAATTAATTGTTCTATTCTATGCAGAACTTCTAATTTGGGCGGTGATAATTACTCTAGATATATTCTAAAAGTAACATTTGGAATAAGATTTATATTTATTTAAAGTTACCAAAGAGTGTATAAATTTTATCAGAGTGCATGGTACAGAACCTTGACGACCAAGTTGGTGTCTCTGGGATCGCCGCTTTCATTCAGATGACTTAATCATGACCAAGCATATGCATACACACATATTAAGATATACACATATGTATGTTGGGGGAGTGTAAAGAAAAGACTGGGAAAGCAATGGAATTTCGATAGTTTGGGGGCCAGTGCTCGGCATCAATGTACAAACATTTTTAAGAGCGTAGCAACAGATACGAAGTTCGCATCGTTGTCTTGCTTTACACTGAACGAAAGTGTATTTTGAATATGGAAAAGCGACTGTTCTTATTCACTAACAGTATCAAAACAATGTCTTACGCAACGACAAAATATTCAACATCGTTGAGTAATATTTTCAGTGTGAACCAAACGGTTTTGCCGCGTGCTTGTCAGCAGTTGAGCGACATCTAATTAATTGAAATATAAATACGAGCGTTGCCGAAGCTGGCCGAACGTTATGCGCCACTTTGACACATGGGTGTGTGCCGGCAGAGCTAGGGCAAAGTGACTGAGCATATGCTTGTGCCGACCAGGGCTTCATGGTATCATCATTTCGCATTGTGCCGTCGTTGCCTTTACGTCTTTGCTGATAATCCTTTCTTATAATTCTTGGCAAATCCAGAGAATAATCTGCAATTATGGACGGACTACTTCTTAAGAAGGCTTTCTGCTGCCGCCTTGAGAGCTTTGGCCTTGTTATTGGCTACATTCAGTGGGGAACCTCAGCATTTCTAGGCGTTGTATTCCTAATTGCCTTGCTTTTGGCACGTTTCGAGCCCGAAATTTTCGATACGTATGACATCAGCAAAAGTGGAGCGTCCATTGTGACATATTCCTTGATGAGCCTACTGACGTCAGGAATGCTTGTGTATGGCATCAAGCGGGTAAGTTAATTACAATATAGATATTTATTATGTATACATATTTATACATTTATTATCTATACCTATATATATGTGTACATATATATATATATATATATATATATATATATATCTGTCTATATTACTAATTTCTTCTCCATATTATAGGAACGCCACCAGTTTATGTTTCCCTGGTTAATTATCGCTGTGATTCAACTTACATTCATCATATTTCAAGGAGTCTTTATGTTCTTCTATTTTTTGTCTATACCCGGAGCACAATCTGCAGTTTTGGCTTTTGTATTTTTGATATTGCTCGCTGGACAAGGTAGTGTACATCCTTAACCATATGCTCTCAACTTATATGTTCTGTTCTCTTTTTCAGCCCTGTTTATCTACATAACTTTGGCCATTTACTCCTTATACTATCAGATTAAAGAATCATCGAAACGTCTGCAGAACAGCGCATAAGCTTGGCAAAAGCAAGAGAGAAGAATTTGTCAATTACTTTCTCAATAAAATGCGTATAATGTGTTCACATATCAATTGTATTTACTAATGAATTGTATTAACATGGAAAGCAATAGTTGTCATTATAGTGTGATAATCTTATTGTCATATTCTGTTAAAATTATATATATAATATATGTACTTACATATGAATATATTGTATTTATTCGCAGTGACAGACAGTGACTTATGTTGAGATTGTGATCGTCGTATTCTGTTGTATACTTCTTCTATCCATTTATTATATCCTTAAGATACTATATGTTGAATTGTATTCCTTATATGTTATCTAACTACTGGCTGTACCAAGAAATGATGGCGTCATCGGGGAATGAAAATTTATCAGGCACGAGTATAATTGGGAGACGTGTTGTATTAAGAGACTGTACAAATAGTCTCTTTTTGTTATTCTTATACTCTTCATTAATTTATACTGTACTATATATAATCTGTATACCATTTGTTGATAATCAAATTTCATTGAACAACATTTTAGTCAGTGTATTATCAGTTGTGCGACACGAAAGATCGCTTCAATTGTATTCTAAATATTTGTGCTTTTACTTTTTTCTCCTCCGATTGTGTCTGTGTTTTGATAAAATGGCCAAAACCTGTTGTTGTCTGAGACTTGCGACGGCCGGCTTAGTTGTTGGCATCCTGTATTTGACGAATTTGGTTATCTTACTTTTTCACCTTCTCATGTTCGATTTTAAAAGATATTTTCCCAGATTTTATATGGATGAAAAGCAAGGTAAGCAGAATGCTCTGATAATTAGATTGACCTTGCTTAAACTTTTATACTTCTAATTTTGATATATATATTATTTATTTATCCACAGACATATTGATTTATGTTAGGTTTATGTTACCCTTCTTACTAAGTTTTATCGCATGTTTTTTACTTCTGATTGGCATTATAAAGGTGAGTATATGAGTATAAATAAACATTTCTATTGTAGAATATATCAATCTCTTATCTCCTTCCATAATGTAGAAACGCGCAGCTTACTTGTTACCTTGGTTGATTTTATTTATTATATATACAACTTTCGAGACTATCTCCACTGTGATGACAATATATAAAATCTATGAACATTGGCAGATTTGCTTGGTCCTTACAGCTTATAGATTGGTGCACATTTATTGCTTCTACGTCATCTACTCGCTTTACAGCGAGTTGAAGGTGTCATCGGGGATCAAATCTAATCGAACTGCAGTGGAATTGGAAGCCTTGTCGGATTTATAGAAGCTAATTGTTTTATTAGCAATTAAAAGTATTGTATATATTCTCCATTTGATTTGTTTATAATGTCGGAGTACTAAGCTATAAAATATGAGGTGTTTTATCGAATGCAAATATATATAATGAAAAGATAAAGAGATCAAGTTTTTTAAGAGATCAGCAGTTTGGCTTCCTTACTTGTCCCCTGCCCTACAGTTATTGCAATAAGTGGAAAAAGAGAATATTATTTTTAAATTGAATTATGTTGCTTGTCTTTTATTATATAGATATACATTGATACTTAAATACATATACATATACATATGTACACTCAGGCACACAAAGACATACACACAGAGAGAGCGGGAGAAAAAGCCTAATGGATAGGATATTGCAAAGTGGACGCAACGGGATTCAATCGAGCTGTGCAGCCAATCGTCGCGACTTGGTCGAGTGGGCGCTGGCTTACGGTCATTTGCCCAGACCCAACCACATGTAGCTGGGGTCTATGAACTGCGAGCCGCGGTACCCGTTGGGGTTGCGTGAGACCAGGGATCGTATCTTCTGAGAGGGTCGATAACTACGAGCCGATTGCAACAGTTTGGAAGCCTTCCGCTGAGGACCTGAGCTGGGGTAACCATCAGTATCATTCTCTGTTGCATCACTTCTGCTCTTGTCCACTGCCTGTTGATCTTGGCCCTCTTCTGTGTCCGTCGCCTCATCATCAGCCGTGGCTGGCACTTCCAACTGATGTGGATGCACACCCTCTAGCAACTGTGTCTCGGCCTCACCCAGTTGCTGCGATTGCTCGGCAAAGTGAACATTCGCCTTGAGCTGATTGAAGAATTCGCCCAGATTGGTCATGACTCCTGGAAGAGAGGAATGTGAGAGAACTTAGCAAATCGTGGCCGTACCTCAGGCTCAGGCTCTGCTACCAACCAGCACTGATGGACGGTCGATAGAGTGGACCCTGGTAATCACCGTTGGACGCCTTGCGCTTCAGCAGACGCCGCAACTTCTTGGACTGGGAATAGCTGCGCTCCTTGGCCGGAGATTGAAGTTCGCCCAGCCATGTCTGCTGCAGCTGCAGCTGCTTGAGATGCCTATTGTAGCCCGCCTGCCGCAGACTCCAGTCACGTCGATTCAAGGGCAACGGAAGCAGCGGGAAATTAAACGCTGACGCTGAAGACGACGGCGACGTCGATGTGGATGTGGATGCCGATGCCGACGCCAACGCATTGGCCAATTCGGGCGCCATTTCCTCTACTCGAATTTTCGGCAAAGGGCTTCCGTTGCCATTGATAAAATCACGATAGAAGCTTTCCGACCCAGGCCAACTGTTCCAGCTGGACGACACTAGACTTCGCGTCGACCTTGCGTCAATGGGCGCCGGTCGCATTGGCGCTGTTGCTGTGGGAGGGCAGACTCAACGTTAATTGACTGTGCCCCAGGGGATTAATAAACAGCCAATCGGCCTGTATACATGGACTACACATACACATACATAGCTACAATATATATTATTATATGCCGGATGTCCAATTTCCGCTTTGAGCAGCAAGATTTTAATTGGCGATACCAGCGCATTTCATTCAATTACACTAAGTTTTAAATCCACCTCTTCCCATAGGTTGATGCAGTACAAGATAATAATAAATTACCAGCTGGCAGGTTCTTATTGCTTTCTAGACTCATATATTAACCATGCCATGCTATATTAATTCGATTGTCTGTCTAATAAAGGTGGTTGGAAATGGTAAAATGATCCCTTTTTCAGGCACTAACGCTCATTTCGATGCTGGTTTGAATTTGTTGAATGCAATGGATTAAAGAATTTGGTTCTGAATTTAAAATTTTAACAGTGCTATAAACAATATAAGATGTACAAATTGAACTTAGTTTTTATTGAATAATCATGAACATTAATTATGAATGGCATGGAAATTAAGCATGTTTTAAACTTAACCTTTTAACCTCATCTCTAATACAGAATTAAATCCTGCTTCTAGTACAGAATTGTTAAAAATAATGCTATATATATTTTGAAAAATTCTAAGATTTTTTCGGTATATTGCAGATAAACATAACTGCGTTTTAAAAGGTTTAGAAAATTGCCATAGGATGATCTTTCCTAATGACAGATAAAGTAAGCGCACATGGTAATTTTTGATATCATTGAGATATTTGATTATTGTGTCTTAGTATCATATGTACAATAGTATATACAAATATTGTGTATTGAATTGATGAAGGGACAATGAGAAAAACACACTTTGTTGAAGAGTTGAATCATAAAATTGCATTAGTTTTTTAAATCAGTTAGTCTGTTCTTTATTTAATTTACGATGTAATGCTTTGGCAATTGAATTAAGTCTAATTTATTTTAACATAGTCTGGCTGCGTTATTTTTCATGAAGTTCTACACATCTTAGACATATATAAGAGATTGTGTAATGTGCAATTTAAAGCATACTCACCTGCCAAGAGAAGCATCATCAGTGTAAGGCGTCGCCTGACACTTGAACTTAGTAGCGACATTATCCGTTTTGTTGTTGCCTGTTGCATTTGTTGTACTACGAACAATTGATAATGAACTTTACATTTTGCACATTTCACTCATCATCATAGCGCTAAACCGTTTTGCGGAACATGCTCTGGAGTAGCACAGCGTGTGCAGAGGCAGCGCAGTTGCAGAGAGAGAGTGCACCAACAAGATCGCGTTCCTCGGGGCGAGGACTAAAGGCGACTAACGATGCCTACGCTGGCTTTGCACGCTTTTATAGCCAGCCGAAAGTGCGCCCCGAGCACCTGTTGCCCCACATAGGGGGTCAGGTAGTGCAGCCAGCAGGCAATAGGCAAGGCGGGAGTGTAGCTGGGTAGTTGGATACCTTGTAAGGACATGCGCAGCGCAGGCAGAGTCGTCGCATTAGTTGAGAATTTGAAATATGACTCGCTCGGAGGTTATTCTGGCCAATTGGCCAATCCTAGCTCCTAGTTACCGTCTCCATTTGCACTTGTTAAGCGCGGGGCAATAAGGCTCAGGTGTGCTGAAAAAAGGATTCGAGTGCGGCAGCACGCACAATTATCCCATCTTATTGCGTAATGTCTTTGCATTCGATATTGAATTTCACACATAGCATTTTTGCATTGAAAAGCCAACCCCATCAACCGTTTTTTCTGTGTGCTGCACCTGCCCCGGGCTGGATGGATTCCCTAATGTGACGTCAAAAGACGCCTTTGTGCACATCATTTACATAATTGGGTCAGTGGCTGGTGGTTTGGCAAGTTCTTTGCTGCCTGCTGGTCCGTGCAGCCTCTGACCACCACGGACGATGGACGATGGACGACCTTGCCCGCTACTCGACTCGAATCCAATTAGAGTTGTGGCCAGCACGGCTTCTTTGTAGCGCGCTCTGCGAGCTAATGGCCAACAGCACCAGCACTAGCAGCATCGTCAACAGCAGCGACAACTTTGCAGCAAACCATTTAAAAGTTTGCAAACACTTTGCTAATTTGCCAACTTTCATTTCACTTTTCACTTGTCTGCTACATAAGTTAAGAAAAAAGTTGAACTTTGTCATATTATTCAGATTATTAGGCAGAATATTTGTCTGTGGACTGCAAGTTTGCATTTTGATAAAGCTAAAAGAGGTTTCCGATTCTCAAGAAGTGTCTATAAGTATTTTTAAAGAAACATTCATCACATTCTTTTAAAACTTTCAAATTTTACCGGCTATGTTAGCCAAAAGGTCTTTTATGTAGAAATTTCCTTTTCAGCTGCTGCTATTAACAGCGCATTGTTTTAACATTGACTTCCACATTTTTGCAGCAGCTTAACAGTGATTTTAAAATAGCTACGCGCGCCAAACGTGCCATTTAGAGTATAACAGCAAGCGGTTAACATTTACTGTCTTTTAACTGCAAGCCTTTAGCTAACACTGCAAAAAAACTGTTAAGGTTGAAGCTGCGATTGAGGTGAATAGAATTTAATTGTTGCTGAGCTGAGTTTGGTAATGTGAAATTTAAATTTTAAAGATAATCAAAATAGTATTAATAAATTACATATATGTTTGTTTTTAAACCCTTCTTACACATGTTTTTTGGATGCACTACGCCACTGCCTCGTGTCAGGCTTAACAGAGTTGCGACTGTTGCTGTTACTGTTGCTGTCAGTCGCGTCTGAGCTTTCGTGCCGTTAAGTTGTTAACCGCGCTTAGTTGGCCAAGTCGTCGACAGCAGTTGGTAGTACACGCGACGCGGAGGCAGCAACAAAATAATTGGCTTAACAGCAGTTGAAATTTGTGTAAGGAGTGTGTGTGTGTGTAAGGAGTATATCCATATCGAATGAAAAAGGACTAAGTGCCGTGTTAACAGAAGGCGAAAACAATAACTTAAAGTGTGAAATTAACAAATCGAAAACAATAAAGGTGCGGCTAAGTAATGTGAACTGTGAAAATTTGTAGGGTTGGAGGAGCAGGCAGTAGGCAGCATCAGCGGCTGGTGCAGCACCGGGCAGCGCCGTCGCAGCCTGGAGTCATGCGCAGACGCGACAAAAACATAAAACGGCTGTTTTCGCATTTCCCGCGCTTGCCAGACCAGAGCATGCCAGGCCAGGCCGGTTCGACGACCCGCAATGAAAATACAAAACGCCGGCAGAGTCGACTGTGTGCGTGTGTGCGAGTGTGATAACAGGCTCAGCACTCACTTTCATTAACGGGGCCACGGGTGTGCTGTAAAGGGGATTGGGCTGGTCTCTTTCATGTGAATATCGCAGTTGACACAACAGTTAGAACATATAATTGCAGCATACGCTACGTATACTTAACGCACAAGAAACCATTTGAACATCTCTCGTTCGTGGGCGAGATTCTGCGTGTTGCTGCTCGTGTTCTTGCTTGTTTACTTGCCCCACATCTAGCCAAGACAGTCATGGCAGGCCCTGTACAGTCCTCCCGTATTTGGTCACGCTCTTCAACAACGGCTCTTTGCCTAGCACGCATTGCTCGCACTCAAGAGCGCGTGTTGGGGGCGATTCAAGAGGTTCCCCCATAAAGCATGTGCTAACTGCGCGCAGAGTTCCAAAAGAGTCGACGAATTTGCAATACCCTTGAATGAAATGTGAAGGTATTTTAGAGAGGAATTTTAAATATAATTTAAAATATATCTAATCTAAATATCAATATATTAATGTTCATAGAACAAAACAAAATAATACTCATATAGCAAAAAAGAGCTCCATCAATTGAACTCAACTTGCTTTCTTTGCCATATGCTTAATATATTATAATATTTATAAATATTTAACTATATACTCCCTTAATTGAACTCAGCCATCAGTTTTCTAGACAAATTCAGTTGAAGACACATGAAATATAACAATATACCCAGTATAATTAACTATTTATGCAATAGAATATTATTTATGCATACATACTGTTGGCATAATATTCCTATGCCACATGCAATCTTAAATCTTAAGTCATTTAAGTGAATAACAAGCTTAATTCATGCAATTACCAACTGAGTCATGGCGTATACTTAATGTTCACTTATTCATCGATTTTAGACGTATTCTGCAGCTGAGCTGGCAAATTGCTTCCGGCCCGAAAGGCAAAAAGAAGACAGAAACTGGTTAACCTTGCCGGGATCGAGAGACTATATTGCATTAGTCGTTGCAATTAATCATCAATGAAGCGTGCAAGAAACTGTTTCAATTTCAGTTTCAGTTGCTCTTTCAATTGCAATTTTGGACACGCGCGTCACGTGGAGCATAGAAAAGCTGGCGTGGAGGAAACAAAAACAGAAACAGCATAAAAAAGGGAAAGAGGAGAAGAGAAACAGCTAGAAACAGTCGAGTTTGTGTATTATTCTAATACAACTACAACCGGTTCAATGTTTGCACAATTTTTGTCGCCAGCGACGAGCTGAAAATATTACTGAATGGTCGCTAACTTCGTCTCTGGCAGGGGTAAGAGGGGTGCGGTAAGGGAGGGCAGTGAGGGAGGGGGCCTTAAGTAGGGAGCCGAAGTTGTCGAAGTCGGCCAAGTTGTTGCTCGTTGTTGGCTTTGGGCTACGTGTGGCGCATTCGTTTATGGCTCATTTGCTTGTTAATTTGAATTTTACACACACACATACATACATATATTTATATATATACACACCCGCGCACACATTAAAGTAAACTTCAGCAGTTTGGCTCCATCTTTGCCGTCTCCAAATATTATTTTTAGCACTTGTCGGCCCTAGCGTGTTGGTGCGGAGTGTTCAAATGATTTATGTCCATTTTTATTTTGGGTTTGGTCGCCTGCGAAGGACACGCGTGTTCGCTCACTGTCATTGGCAGCTGCATCAATAAACCTTTTCCTGTTCCTTGCCTCAGGTTAATTAAACAAAGTATTGGCACTGAGAGAAATAAGTGTGTTAGTTTGCAAATATGTTAGGAAATTGCAGAAGTTGTTTAGAAATATAAAATACATAATATAATATACATTGTAAACTTCTTAAATTATAAATCACAGTGGGAAATTAATTTTAAAGAGTATTTCACATTACACTGTACACAATTTTCTAATGTTCTTCAGTTGTTAACCAAAAATGAAGTATTGCATGTACTGTTTTATGCACTTTTATGCCTTGTTTTGACTTACTTGACTCAAAAAAATAGAAATAATCAATTAAATAAATTAAATTTTCAAGCATACACTGTAGAAAAGGAAAGCAGCTACTTTAGCAACATAGCAATATTGCTCTACACTGTGCGAATTCAGGCAATTGGGGAATAACATTTGCTTTGGTTAGCCAATGATCAAATGCTGCACAGTTTTTCTTGCTGTGTAGCTGGCCTGTAATGTTTAAACATAATTGGAAATTAATTTAAAAGAGTGTTTAACATTGCACTGTATCAAAATTGGCTGTTTTACCACTTGTTGCCTTCTTTTTCTTACAGTGTAGCTGCCCTGTAATGTTTAAATATAATTGTGTATTTCACATTACACTGCACCAAATTTGGTATATTTCTTAAGCCAATTGCCACTTGTTGCCCTGCTTTTTCTTGCAGTGTAGCTGCCCAGTAACCGCGTAACTGTTAGTCGCAACTTGTTTGTCACTGAGACAGACCGCAGAGCGTAACGGTAAACACAGTGCGACCCTGATGAACTGCTTTAATTACACGCACTTTACGCGCAGCCTGCGCGTGTGTGTCAGTGTGCCTGTGTGTGTGTATCTGTGTGCTGTGAACTAGAAGTGACCCCCATGACAGGCCGAAAAACATAGAAACTGCATGCGAATTGGTAACTGTGACAATCCCACGGCAGCTTCTGTGTCAAGTCCGTTTTGCAACAGTTGCAATTGGCTGACTGTGTGTGTGAGTGTGTGTAAATAGTGGAGAAGGGGCAGGGTGTGTCCTAGTAATAAGCAGCTATTGGGGCTTCTTTGGCTTGCCGGCTGAAGTGCCAGGGGAGGCACATAAACGGGCATTGCCCTCCAGGCACAATTGCGCCCTCAAGCATGGCCTGACCACGGCGTAGTGTTGTTGTTGTTGTTATAGTTGTTGCTGTGCTTATTGTTGTTGCTGGTTGTTGTCGTAGTAGTTGTTGCTGTTGCTGTTGAAACAAACAAACAATGCAAACTTTAACTAAAACCAAAAATTGTCGTTAATTTGTTGCGCCAAGTGAGCAAAGTGAAATTTTCTACAATTATTTGTTGCTATTGTTGCTGAATAAAGTTGTTGTTATTGCTGGTGCTGTTACTATTGTTGTTGTTGTTGTACTTTTATATTGTTTCTGACGCTGTCGTTTTGTTAATGCAGCGTTAAAACTCGTGACGTTGATTTCACACATGCCGTCGTCGTCGTCGTCTGTCTGGCCACGTTTTGTTGACCCCAGAACTTTCCAAGCGTGCCCAACAAAAGTGCGAAAGAGAGAGAGTGAGAGTGTGAGAGAGGGAGGCGGAGAGAGCGAGATAGCTGACACTCCCTCATTTCATAAACCCAACTCGAATATAAACAGCAAGTCGGGGTAAAAATAAGCAAAGCTTTTGCGTTTATTTGCATAATCTGCCGAATGCACTTGATGCGTTTATTTTTGCTTGAACAGCAACAAAAACAAATAACAATAACATGAAGTAAATATTTGTCATGATTTCACGGTGACCGACAGAAAGCGACAAAGCGACACAGCGACAGCAGGTGTCAGGCTACCAAATACCCTTTGTTTATTGGCGCATTAAGTGGGCATACTTTGTCATAAAACATAATACGGCAGTGTGGAAAAGAGTTTATTAACCAACACTGAACACTTGAGGCTGCACTCATTCAATAGAAAACCTGTATACGGAAGTCATCATTCCCGTTATTTTTTATAATTGGAAATAATAAATGTTTTAAAAATACTTTTAATGCTGTTTTGCTTTTTTGTTGATTCTATTCAAATTTTAACATTTTTTTTATTTATTTATTTTTTAAATATTAACAAGTACACAATATAAGATATCTGATCATATTTTAATGTTACAGAGAATGATGAGTCAAGTATAACTTTCTCAACAATTCGCAGATCCATCGCTTTTTCGATATTTAGTATCCTTGGGCGGAACTTTCAGCTGCTATTCGAGCAGTTAATCTACTCGCACAAATTGAATACATTTGTTTACTACCTATTTTATTACCTTTTTATGCTGCACTCGTCCTTGGATGCAGTGTAATAAAAGCGATAAGGCTGACCAGAATGTAGTGGCCTCGCCAAATGCGGTAGTTGCATGTGGCAAGTCATTCCACTGCACGCATCCTGTGCAGATTCGAGAGTTGGCTAAGAGGGGGCAGATTAACCCAAATACGCCTGGGTGCAGCTCATTCAAAACAAAAAAAAAGAACCGAGAGTTGAACAATGGATTTGCAAGGGGCAAGCAAACAACAAAGAAGAGGCAGAGGAAGGTATGAGGGGAGGAACACGGGCGGGAATTGGCGGCACTTAACCTACTTTGCGGTCTATTTAGATGCTTGACAGACCCAAAAACTGAGGAAGCTATGATCTCATGCCGTCGTCGTTGTCATCCAACAACCCTCGTGTGACCCAAATAAATTTGTAGTGCGAGTGCGTCGACCCCTTGGGGGATGAGGGCAGCAGTGGGGGGCGTGTTAGTAAAACAATTACAGCCTATTGATTTTTACTTTACGTGCTTCATTACAGTTGCCATTACACTGCCAAAACAGGGAAGAGAAAGAGCAAGAAGAAGCAGCAAACCAAAGAGAAGACTGAGGAAAAAACCCAAACAAAAAAAAAAAAGAGGACCAACTGGAATTTTTTCAATGTTTTAGAGGCAAATTGCGTTAAACCCGAAACCGAAAATGTTTCTGCCTGTCAAATCGAATCAGTAAGTAAACTGAAGCTCTTTTTTTTTGGGGTTCAACCCCCGACAGAGAAAGAGAAACAAACAACCCCCACTGGGCGGCGTACGTGCGCGTCTGGCGTCAGTTTGTCGCCACATCAAACATGAGCAACATCCGTATCCCCATCAACATCATCATCATCATTGGCATTATCAACCTCAACTGAGTTTTGATTCCATTTGCATTTCCCTCTCTCTCTCTCTCTCTCTTTTTGCCTTCCTGCTTCTGTAGCTCCACCGATGCGGGTGGCAACAACGAGGACGTCACCACCACCAGCAACAACTCAACACAAACGCCCAGCGATCTGAGCCCACCGGGACCCAACGAGGAGGTGCTGCCCCAGGCGCATCATCAGAATCCAGGACATTGTATTGCCTCCTTTGCGGCCATCAATCAGATGCGAAATAATGCGCAGGTGAGTGAATTTGAGTGCAGGTAATTCACTTATAATTTGTCTTAAGGGATCTTAAGTGTTTCGCAAGTTAATTACATTTGAAATATGATTGATTTTGCCAGAAGTTTAATGCTCTTTCAAGTTTCCCCCTGACTTGGGTAGATGTTCAATCATTTGTTGTAAAATTGCATATGCGATTCGAGTCGTCTTAGAACTTTACTTAGTTTTCGTTGCCTTTCTTTTAGGATATTATTTAGGAATCTTTAGATAACATTTTAGATTTGTTTTCCTTACAAATAAAACCTTTACCAGGTCTAACATTCATTTAGAGACTTTCTTTGGTACATTTCCTATTTTAAATGAATATTTTTGGTATATTTCTATCGATGTGATATTTTTTTTAATTAGATATTTATAATATATTATAATATAATATTATATCTATATTATATTATATTCTATCTATATTAAAATATATACTCAATAAATGATATAATACATTATATATATTACATATTAAATAAATATATTCAAGTTCCATCAGTTAAAACATCCATCAGGTCAAGTGTTGTAATGAAACCATTGGAAAGGGCATCATCGGTTACAGATCGTTCCAATTAGTGGCATTAGCATAACATTTAGCATAATTAGTGCTATATATGTGGAACTATTTGAACGATTGCGTGATTGGAATTGTGCGTTCTCACTTTGAGCTGAGGCGGGCGGGCTCACTTGGCGTATACATAATTTCATTTGGCAAAATTAATTGCCAGCGAACTAACTGATGGGCCGCCCCGAGGGCAGCTGGGTGAGCCGAGCTAATAGACCGAAATTGTCGTTTAGCGATAAAAACGTTAAATTTGCACAGCATGCCCCGAATCGAGCTGGGGCGACTCCGCCCCCCATATGTCGGCGGCATGACGTGTGTGCGACAATATTTTATAGACACCAAAGAAGAGAAGACCATAAAAGGTTGAAAAAAAAGCTATTAAAAATAGATATTAATCGGGTGCACTGACTCGACAAGAGGCGTGTCTCAATGGGGGCCTACTCGCTAGTCGCTTGTAAGGATTCGAGGGCACAGTGTGGCAAGGTTAATGGTGAATTGAGTAGAATGTAGATTGGAGATGCCAATTAGAATAGATATGCAATGAATTCAGTGTCACAACACAGCAATATGTCATGAATACACAAGTAATAGTACAAGAGTTAAAGATACAAAAGTATCTTCATTTAGTTGCTGAAGAGAATCAAAGTATCTCATTCCCTAGGCAGGTCTGCTGATTGCTCACAGCACCTTCTCCTTCCTTTCTCTATGCCACTGGCTGCTTGCCTTGTCATTTTCTTGCCATCTTGAACCACTGTGCCATCGAGCACGTCGCGCCTGCAGGAGGCAACGAGTCGTTAATCGGATTTGTGTAAACGGACACTTTGCCAGTCTCGTCTGCTTCCTGGTCGGCTGCCTCTACTACTGCTCCTTCTTCAATTAAGTTTCTCCTTCCGTTTGCAGCTCTGCGACGTGCGCCTGGAAGTGGGCGGCGACACTATCAATGCACACCGCGTGGTGCTGGCCTCCGTCTCGCCCTATTTCTACGCCATGTTCAACGGTAAGTGCAGTCACTGCGAAGTGCCACAAGTGCTGACATTCCCTTCCTTGCCAGATGACATGCTGGAGCGCACGCAGGGCCTGGTGCGGCTGCACGACGTGGACAGCGGCGCACTGCGTCAGCTGATCGACTACACGTACACGGGCGAGATAACGATCACCGAACAGAATGTGCAGGTGCTGCTGCCCGCGTCGGGTCTGCTGCAGATGCACTCGGTGCGCGACGCATGCTGTAAGTTTCTGCTGCGCCAACTGCATCCCTCGAACTGCCTGGGCATACGCAGCTTTGCGGACGCACACTCCTGCAAGGAGCTCCACACCAGATCCCACAAATATGCGCTACAAAATTTCCAACAAGTCGTTGGCACCGAAGAGTTCCTCCTGCTGCCCTTCGAGGAGGTCAAGGAGCTGATAGCGAACAGTCAACTGAACATTAGCTCCGAGGAGAAGGTCTTTCTCGGTGTGCTCAGCTGGGTGAAGCATGATCTTGGCCAGCGTCGCCTGCACATTGCAGAGCTCATGTCACACGTGCGTCTGCCGCTGGTCTCGCGAGATTTCCTCATGAGCTGCGTCGAGGCGGAGACTCTCATGCGCGACGACTCCGAGTGCAAGGAACTGCTGTTGGAGGCCATGAAGTATCATCTGCTGCCGGAGCAGCGCAGCCTCATGGGCAGCCAGCGCACCCAGGAACGTCGTCCGGAGGGCATGAAGCCATATGTCTTTGCTGTCGGCGGCGGCAGTCTGTTTGCCATTCACAACGAGTGCGAGGTTTACAATCCGCGCTGCAACAGCTGGTCCCCAGTGGCGCCGATGCTCTGGCGACGCTCTCGCTCGGGTGTCACCTCGCTGCACAAGCAACTGTATGTGGTGGGCGGCTATGATGGCGTGAGTGATCTGGCCACGGCCGAGTGCTACAATCCGCTGACCAACAAGTGGACAAACATCACGCCCATGGGCACCAAGCGCAGCTGCCTCGGCATCTGTGCCTACGATGGCCTCATCTTCGTCTGCGGCGGCTACGACGGCGCCTCCTGTCTGAGCAGCATGGAACGCTACGATCCGCTGACGGGCATCTGGAGCAGTTGCCCTGCCATGAGCACCAGGCGTCGCTATTGTCGCCTCGCTGTGCTGGAGAATCAAATCTACAGCTTGGGCGGCTTCGACTCGACCAACTATCAGTCGAGTGTGGAACGTTTTGATCCGCGTGTGGGTCGCTGGCAGCCGGTGCCCAGCATGACAGCGCGGCGCAGCAGCTGCGGCGTTGCCTCCACAGATGGACATCTCTACTGCATTGGCGGCAACGATGGCACCATGTGCATGTCCAGCGGCGAACGCTTCAATTTGCGACGCAACTGCTGGGAGCCCATTGCAGCAATGCATTCGCGCAGGTGAGTAGCAGTTTCTCTAGCAGATTAGTCCAGTTCTGAGCAATGATCCTTTGCAGATCTACTCACGAGGTAGTGGAGGTGGAGGGCGTGCTCTTCGCCCTGGGCGGCAACGATGGCAGCTCCTCGCTGAACTCTGTGGAACGCTATGATCCGCGGCTAAACAAGTGGACTGTGGTCAATGCAATGGTTGCGCGTCGCAGCTCAGTGGGCGCCGCTGTGCTGGAGTGCTTCCATCTGGAGCGCGGACTGGTGCAGACAACGAACTTATGACCCCCAATGAGCAGCATCTGCGAATCCTTTGCCGCTGCCACAGCCACAGCGAATTCCGCCGCCAGTAGCAGCAGCAGCAACGTCTCCGGCACCAGCAGCAACAGCAATGGAGTCTGCAACGGCACCTTAACCGTGCCCAGTCGCGCCGAGGCAGCTGCTTTTACTGCCAATATTGCGCTAAGCTCCTCGGCGCCCTCGGCCAGCTCCACTCTGCGTCGTCATCGTCGGGATACGCCCGTGTTGGCAGAGAGTCGCCGTGCCAACAGCAATGCCAGCAACAGCAGCAGCAGCGACAGCAATGGCAGCAGCGCCAGCAGTGGGGGCAATGGCAAGACCCCATCGACTGCCTGATCCTGGTCCATGTCGAGTGCGCGACATCCATAAAAGAGAAATGACATACAAAGCTAACCCCGCCTATTGCAGGAATCTGAATCGATTGTTCCGAGTTCGTTATTATGGATAGACATTATACGATATGATAGCTATATACAATATGATAATTATGAGTAGTGGAGGATGATCAATTGCTCAAGAATTAGACCAACAAGAACGCGCCCCAAAATGTTTGTTACGTTTAGACACGAAGATATTCTTCAGCCCCAGCTCTTTTTGCACTGCCTAAACTACATTTTGAGATACTTTATCTATGCCTAAACGTAACAGAGACAGAGGGAGGGGAAGGGCAAGAGAGCGCTACACTTTACACACACACACACACTTTTTTCTAGTCAAGATCTCGCACGAACATGAAGACAAGAACAGTAACTGCAACTGCAACAAGGAACTTAATCTGCCTACAATTTACATAAATATATATATAACACACACTCACAGACACACAATCCATATTATAAACTATATATATATATATACATACTATATACATACACGGACCTTCTAATATACTATTCTTATGTATTTTATACATGCAATTATTATAATGTTAAGTAAATGTTTCGTATTTGAAAGGAAATCGAGTTCTTCTTTTAGTTCGTTCTTCCAGAATGATGATGTCCACCGATAAATTATAGATATACATGATGTGTATATAAAAGGGGTGTGTATTTTATCCTGGATTCTTGTTTGTACTTTGTATGGATTTGATAAAAACAACGATGAGTTGGGCAAATGAAAACTGATAAATGTAGGCAGCTGCTTCTCCTTCTCCAACTGCAATTCCAACTCCGATCTTGCGTTAGTATCTAGAGCAGACGACCCGCTGTATTGCGCGCTACATCGCCCACATTGGTCGAGCTGTCCACGGCGGGCGTCATTTTGCTGGCATTCAACCAGTTCTTGGGCAAGCCCGTGCCAACTGTAAAGGATGAGGATGTGTGATTTAGCTAGCTATATAGAGGATATTGGAAAAGGATAATCTGTACAATTACAATCGATTTGATTCGAGTCACAGCGGGAACACAGTGTTTTCTCAATGCGCATTTATTATTATTGTTCTTTTCTTTTGTCTTAATGAAACAAACGCCTTAAATGCTTTCGCAATCTTTGTCGCAACTGCGCTGCCACGAGGAATTGATGTGAGATGAAGCTGATCCCACATGGCAGACACGAGCTTGACGAGCGATTGAAGGAAGTTTATAACTAATAAAACGGTACTTAGGCACTAGGGCTTATTAGGTAGGCAGCAATGTACTTTGGAACCGCATTTAAATTGAATTGAATTTTTAACAAATTTATCCGTTTACTTAATCCAAATCGTCTGGAACTGCATTGCGCGCGTTAGGGGAAGAGAAAGAAACGATTGAAACAGAACGAAATGGATAATAACAATAATAATGATAATAATTTGTTTTTGTTTTTGTTTTGGCAAAGAGAAGTAGAAGAAGAGAGAAAACATATTATGTTTGTTACTCAATTATACACGACGACTATGTCTAATAATTTGTTGTTGGCCAATGCTCGAAACCATAAAACAATCGAATTTTTTTTCATGTTTGAACTTAAAATTAGATTATAAAACTCAATGACGAAACGAGTTATTTACTTTTGTAAACCTTCTCAGTCATGTCATCGAAG
This sequence comes from Zaprionus davidi, assembly GCA_018903715.1. NCBI lineage: Eukaryota > Metazoa > Arthropoda > Insecta > Diptera > Drosophilidae > Zaprionus > Zaprionus davidi. The sequence continues at coordinate 496,641 of JAEIGL010000011.1, forward strand.
TTGGAGTCCTGAATGTTCAACATCAGACTGTCCGCTGACAGGAACACCTTGTTTTGTGAGCTGGCAATCTGTATTAGGAAGAGAATTACGTTAAATAAAGCAATTTATATGCCAAGAGTTAATGATACTTACTGTGCGTGCAATGCTTTGGGCAGCGCGCAGCTTACGCAGCTTGAGGTAGGCGGGATTCTGCTTGACGGCCAGACCTAAGTAAACATATCAGTTAAGGTGCAAACCAAAGTGCAATAGCAATCTATAAGCCTGTAAAGCAATAGATAGTAACATTGTGAAGAGGCATAGATAAGGGATAAATTATTCCCACAAGAACATTCACAATATTACTACAAATTGAGAGAGAGATTAGGGATTAGTTATGGTATTGTTTTTTGTAAAAAGGATATCATTTTGGCTGCCTCGGCTTCTCCCTCAGCCTGCACAATCTTCTGTTGTTTCTCCTGCTTGGCGCGCTCCACAAAGAAGACAGCACGCTGTGCCTCCTGCTGTGCCACCTGCTTGGCCTCAATGGCAGCGGTGTATTCCTTGCCGAAACTCAGCTCAGTCAACGAAACATCATCAAGGATTATGTTGAAATCGCGGGCACGCTCAACCAGTTCCTTGCGTATCAGCAGCGAAACCTGCACGGGGCACAATCAATTCCAATTAGCAATGAGTCCAAACTCAATTGGGATTTCACTAAAAATCTACTGACCTGTTGACGCTGTGTAATCAACTGCGAGGCATTGAACTTAGCAATGACACTCTTGAGCACCTCATTGCAGATGGAGGGCAACACCTTCTCATCGTAGTCCACACCCAGCTGCTTGTGCAGGAAGGGTAGGTTAATGGAATCGGGACGCGACAGCACACGCAGCGAGATGTTGATCATTTGCAAATCCTTGGAACCAGTGGGTGATGAAATCTTGCGGGGACGCGAACGAATATCGTAGATAATTGGATATTGGAACCATGGAATGCGGAAATGCAGACCCTCAGAATAGATATCATTCTGAATACCGCCCAGGCGGCTGAAGATGATGGCACGATGACCACCCTCAACTGAAAGCAAGAGAGATTGAATGTGATTATGGAGTTTGTTATGCAATCGCAACTCGCAGACTAATTTCGCCGGCAACTGCGGAAACTCTCTCTCATTGGACTCCATCGTATACCGTATTCTCTTCCATATTATACCATATTCTTAATAAAGTATACTTCTTGCAATGCATTGTGCAAGCGTCTTTATTAGTTATGAAATGAATTTGTGGGAGCCCACACCGGGCACACACACACGCAACACACACACAGCTCGAGGTTGAGGTTATGTGCACATGCCGCTACTGCAGCCGTGTTTTCTTTCTTTTCGTACCATTATATTGTTCTATTCTATTAAAACTATAACTTACCAGTATACAAAGATTGATTGACACCGTAAGCTGCTGCACCCACTGCAGCCAGAAGCTTCAGTCCAATTCCCAGACCAGGAGGGCCCCCTTTGCCCAGCTTGCCCGCAAGATCGTTCAGTTTGCTTTGTGCCATTGTGTGTGCTAATTAAAATAAAATATATTTCATAAAATCAATAAAAAGTTAAAAAGTACTCTAGGTACTATTTGAGAATAAACTGAGCCTTTTTTGTGTGAAATAAAAATCTTTACGCACGTTATTTACTTGTGTCAGCAAGTACTAAATTACAAGTGTGCTAGTCTATCGATGCCGCTGTCAACAATCGATAGTTATGCACACAAATACTCACCACAAGCATCGATACTGTGTGCAACATATGGATGTTTTTAAATTTGTCTGGCAACGCTTTGAACTCAATTTTTTTAAATTGTAAATATCTGTATATATTTTAATAACGTATTTGGCATTACAATCACTACTTCTAATGTATAATAAACATTTAAAATCACAAATTTTGTGTCACATATTCGCAGCATTGTGTGGCTCGTTGCGACCATAATTCGTGTCGCGCAAATAGTGCACCGTTTGGTCGTTAATGAGCGACATCACAAGCGTTTTCAGTCCCAAAATCGAGGCCAATCTGTATTTGAGTGTGACGGATCGAATGAGATCCACCAGTTGAGCCAGAGATTCCTGCTGTTGAGCCGTGGGTACATTGTTTTGTGAGTGCAATATGAAACTGAAATGGTTAATCATATAAAAAGATATACATTAAGTTAATAAGCTCCTCTTCCTCACCCCTTGATGATTTGCTCGATGATGTTGTCGTTGATTCGCAGATGAATGCGATACTCCTGCAGATAGTTGCGACGCTGCAGCAACACAAACTGAGTCAACAAGGCTTCGCTCCAGTTAATGTCATACCCATAGGCACGACCCAATATCAATGTTTGGGGCACGCTGTGTAAAGGATGAATAGATAAGGAAATTCTAAGGTAGGGGGAAACTGGCTCACCTTAGTTGGCTGTTGACCAGCTCACGGAATTGCTCACGGGTTTGCACGCTAATTACGTTTACGCATACCGAGAGCGCATTGTTGTGGGCTGCTCCACTGACCAGTCCTCCGCCACGTTTTTCCAGCGCCCTATTGCACAGATCGATCTGCATGGCCATGAGTTCGGCACGTGCCACGCTCTGCTGTGCCGGAATCAGCTTGTTGTCTAGCAGATAATTCTCCGTTGCGTGTGTATAGTTCTCCAGTGCCTGATGCAGTTGCGAGTGCAGCTCTGGCGAGCATTTCAGCTGCTGTCTCTGCCCCATTTCAAGTGTTGCCTCCGCGCGCACTCTGTCCAGCACCTCCTTGGCCTCTTGCGTCCACATCTCTGCCAGCTCCTTGTACATGAGAAAGTGATGGGCAGCCAGACGCAGCAGCTCCTTGCCATTTCTGGGATTGTATTCTCGCAAATAGCCCAGTATGGCTTGCCGCAGTCCGCTCTTCTGATCGTCATCGAACTGACCCAACAACGATTCGAACTGTTCGTTCTCAATGAGCGAATCAAAGCAGTAGAACATCTCCCGATAGCGTGCAATGCCAGTAAGCAGGCGCACAATCAGGGACCACGACTTGGCCTTGGTCAACTGACCGTTGAGCTGCTTGGCACGCTCCAGCACACTGGCTATGCCCTCCATGGAGCATTCGTGCACAAAACAATGATTCGCTTTGATCAGCAACTCTACATAGATTTGATTCTGTTTCTTGTGCGACAAGACCTGAGGAATGGCAGGAGAAGCAGCACCAGCAGCAGCATCGCCAGCATTGTTGTTGTTGTTACTGTTGTTTGGCAACCCATAGAGCGTTATAATCCCTGAGAGACGTTCAAAAGCCTCTGTCTGTTCGTAGGGTTTCTTGTCCTGGTAGCGACGATAGGCCTTCAGTGCGTCACAGTAATCGAGCAGACAATTGCCCAGCAATGTCGTATTGGGCACCAGTTCCAGAAACAGATGGAAATCCCTGTCGATATTGTGCCCCCAGAGATCGGCGTTGCGCAGTGCGTTGCGAGGCTGTTGGCTGGCATGGAAGATGTAGAAACGTGGACGCAAAATGCACGTGGTCAGCTCCAGAGCAAGAGATTCAGCAATCTAAAAAGGAATTGAAGTATTAAAGAATGCATAAAATAAAGTTTGATGATCTTTGCTACCTCCTTGGGCGTCAATCTCGCGGATATGTGTATGTCGCTGACCACAAGCAGCCGCTGCAGGCACTCCTCCTCGGCTGCGCTCTTGAGCAGCACAGTAACATCTTTGGTGCGCAGCACATCGATATATTCCTTGTCCAAATACATGGCAGCACGATAGCACAGCACAATGCGTCTGCCCAGCTCGACACCATGCTTGAGCTTGGAGCCAATGCCCAGCAGTGTGTCCAGTGTTTGTTGCTTCTCCTTGGGCGGAATCTCTTCGAATTCCAGCGTGGAGCAACTGCCCGATAGATTGCCACTGCTACATCTGCCCGAGGGATTCTGATTGAGCGTCAAGCGATTGAATTTCGGAAATGTGCTCTTCTCGATATCACTGAGCAACTGTCGCTCCTTGCTGGACAGATTCACAATGCTGGTCATGCCCTCGGCCAGAGCCATGGCGAAGACAATGAAGCGCAAATCATTTGGACGAAACTCGAACAGTTCCTGCAGCCGCAGTGCCTCCACAATGTCGCCCTCATCGAGCAGCAGATTGAGCAATTCGTTCAGACGTTGTTCCATCTCTGCCGACAGTCGCGACTTGTTGGCCACACTGAGATCATCGATGCCAGCCAGTTCCTTTAGCTCTGAGAAGGATTTGTACAGCACACAGCGTTCCTGTCGCATGATCTGCTCAAAGTACTCCGAGTGGTAGATGGGCAAGGACTCGGCCTGCTGCGGCTCTAGCTGTAGATAGCACATGACCATGTCGTATTCAATCTGATCCCGATCGAAGCATTCGTTGGGAAACAGATGATGTTGCTTGATCACACCCAGCGCACTCTGCAGCAGCTCATATCGACGTTGCAGCTGCTGCTGCTCTGGCTGCTGTCCGGCAGCCTGCAGCAGAAAGTTCACCAATATATCCGGTGGCAGTGCATGCTGTGCGATCTCCAGTTCGTATTCCTCGTGCCGACGCAGCTTGCCTGCCTCCAGCTCGGCCAGCCACTTGGCATAGACAATGTCAGCTAGTGGTAATTGCAGCAACGTTGCCAGCTGCAGTGCCTCCTCGTAGGCCTTGGCCTCAGTGAGTGCGTCCACCAAGCGCTTGTACTCGGCACTGTCACGCCTCACCAGCTGCTCGTACTCGATGCCCAGCTTGCGCAGCCAAGGTGCTGCCACGCTGAAGATGCGATGCAGCAGACAGAAGTCCAGCAGGTCGCAGATGTCGCCCACATCCGAACGGCAGATGCAGTCGAGGAACTTCTGCTGTTGCATGCTGCACTCGAAGTTCGTTTGCAGTTGTAGCAGCAGCAGGCCAATGCAACGCTGCATCAGCTGCTTGCGGCCTAGAGGAGTGCACAATGGCAGCTGCACTGCATCCTGGCTCCAACTGCAGAAGAATTGACGTAGTTCCATGATGGTGGCCTCACTAAAGTCCCCATCCTTGGCAGTGAGCTTCAAGAAGCGGCAGAAGTGCACAAACTTACAGTGCTAGAAAGGAGAAGAAGGAATAATGGAATGAGTAATGGCATGAGTAAAAGTTATGCATGTTTCTCTTTCCCTCACCGGCTGAAAGATGCTGAAGCTGTGCAGCAGCGCATTCAGTTGTCCCGCGCTGACAACGCTGCGTATCAGTGACCACACGTAGTCCACCTCCAGCAGCTGCTCCCGCGACTTGCTGACGAACTGCTGCCACTGTCCACTGGCCACCGCCAGCCAGAGTAGCCAGCACCAGTCGAGATTCTGCACACTCAGCGTGGAGGCGAGCACAGCCAGTATGGGCATCTGTTGACGCACGCAATGCTTGAGCAACTGCACGCTCGTGCAGTGTGGCCCTGCATTGCTCTGCATGAGCTCCATAAATCTTGCCATGCTGCCGATGCACTCGTCGGGCAATTGATTGCTGCTGCACAGTATGATGGCAAAGAGATCCTGTCGAGTATTCTGTGTGAGCAGATTACACATGGATTGCCCCGAGTCGCGTTGCAGCTGCTGCAGTTGTGCCTCCAGTCCCGAGCTATGCGATGAGTTTGTCATGGTTTCTTGTGAGGAATTCGCTTGGCTATCGCTGCGTCGCAACTGCCGTGTTGCTGCACGTTTGTGTTGTCGCTCGTTGCTGCAGTTGTAGCTGAGGGCGCGCAGCAGATGGACACCCATGGCGCTGTACTTGAAGTGTGGCAACAGCAGCTGCAGCTCACTCAGTGGCAAATCGTAGTACTGGAAGATTAGCAGCACGCGCCACCAATCGTTTCTTGCGGCAAAGTGTTGCAACATTGCTGTGGGACATTTGCCAGTCGTGTTGCGTGCGCCCAGACGCATTAGCGCCGTGTAGGATTGCAAGGGGAACTCATCTTTGGATTCATCGTGCTGCAGTTGCTCAACCAACGCTTGATCCCAATGCTGCAGTTGCTGTGCATAACTTGTGGCTGCCGCTGGAGGAAATGTGCGTTGCAAGTGCAGAAAACTGCGCAAGTTCTGCGTATCGAAGTCCAACATCTCACAGCAGGCGACACAGTGGGCGACCAGTTCATCATCCCCCGCATGTTGCAGTGCCAGCTGTGTGGCCGTCTCGCAGGCATGGAACAGCTGCGTTCTGGTGATCTGTCCATAGAGCTGCAGTTGCTCCATGAGGAAATAGTAGACAGCGTAGGCGCCGCGATGCTGCTTCAAGTAGTGCGTGTAGTTCAACTGCGCTTTGCTGCCGTAGCGTTGACTCAGTCGTGGATTGGAGAAGGTTAACAGTTCGCCATGATTGGCCCCGGCAAGTGCATGCAGATCGATGTGATAGAACTTGTGAAAGAGCTCGTGTGCTGTGGGCAAGGTGGGTGAACTGCCGGGCACATGTCGCTCGAAGCGCGTCATCAGAGACTTCAGATAAGGCACACGACTCAGATTGCTGGACGAGAGGAATCCCTCCAGGGATTGCACAGTGGGTTCATGGCAGAGGAAGTCAAAGAATATCAGCAGCGGCTCCTCCTGCAGTGATTCGGCGCCGTTGTGTGTGCGATCCAAGTAAGTTTGCACACTCTTGGAGATCTAAATCAGGGAAAGACGTGGAAGTTGAATTAGATTCGTCGTGGTAGCTGCAACATTTGCTTACCAGTTCGAAGCCCTCGCGCTGTGTCAGATCGTTTGTCTTGAGATCGATGAGCAAGGACATCAGTGGCTCATTCTCGCCCGCCAACTTCTCCAGCGCCGAGACGGGCACACAGTCCATGAGCAGCAGTGTGTGGTAACCACGCTCCAGCAGATGCTTGGCCAGCGGCAAACGGCTGATCAGTTCCTTGTGCTTGTCCAGACACTGCATGGTGCAGAGACGACGCAACACTGTGGACATATCCGAGGACTCGCAGGCAAAGAAGTGACCAGCAGCAGCAAAGTAGTTGCGCAGTGGGTCGCATGGCTGCTTCAGCTGCTCCAGTGCATATTCATACATGCTGGACTCGATTTTCCACATGCTGTAGGCCTGCTCCAATGGCAGCGGCAGCTGCTCAACTTCTGTTGCCGTTGTCTCCTGACACCAGCACCAGCGACAGAGCCTGTCCAGATCCTCTGTATCCACCAGATGCTGCCAGACGAGCTGCTTCTGCAGATCCGGAAGCAAAGCATCGTTGCCGTTGGCAAAGTACAACTCGACCAGCAGTAGATGCAACGTGGGCTCGGGCAGCGTCATTAGTGCCTCAATGTGTACGCGTGGCAGCTGCGACTTGCGCCTGTCCAGCAATTCGCTGCACTCGCGCAGCTGTTGCACCAGCGACCAGTAATACTCCAGCACAAGCTTCTCCTGCTCGTACGTCTGCGGTTCGCGGCAACGCAAGTGATCCAGCACGAACTCACTGAGATCCGGATCGTTGCACTCGCAGGCGTATTGATAGAAGAAGCACTTCACGTCGCGATCGACGTTATGCAAAACATTGTCGGCCTTGCAGACGAGTCTTTCGGAGAGCAGACGCTGCACGTAGGCCTGCACAACGTCGTAGAAATAATGGCGATATTCGGATATCGGTATCTTACGCTTGGCAGCCCAATACTCCATGCACAGGTCAATGTACTCGCCCTTGGTGGCCACCTCCTTGATGATGGAGACCTCGCTGATGCCTGACCAGCTTTTGAAGATCTTGTTGCGTGCCTTGTCGGAATGCATTTTGTTGGAATAGGTGTGGTTCGCTTTGAACGTAGATTGCTTTACATTTTCACCAGTTGCTGGTTGCAAATGTTCGCTTTCTTTGTTTGCAACAAGGGATCCAGCTCAGTTGTTGCCGTTGCAAATCGGCCAATCAGCTGCTTAACCCAACAACGTTGCCAGACTTGCCAACAATGAGTAATGAGTATTTTTCAAATTGTGGCAGCAGGCACACGAGTACTGAGTACATTTCGAATTTTAACTGAGTAACTGGCCGGTAGCATATGCAAAGGGTGTCGTATTTCCAGGTAATTTCACCTTTGTTGCCCTTGCCGATCAGCCACTCAGCCCTACAGCGTTGCCAGACTTACCTACATTGAGTAAGGAGTACTTTTTAAATTGTTGCGGCAGGCTAACGAGTATTCCGAGTAACTTTCAAATGTCCAGCGACTGACCGGTAGCATATGAAAAGGGTATCGTCTTTCCAGGCTTCAGGTAATTGAATCTTCACTGTCCTTGCCTGTCGCTGCTTGTCTGAAATTTAATAAACTGCAGGAAGCGACAGCCGTTTATGGTTAAAGTTCAAGCCACACACCAGGCAAACAACAAGGCAACATTCTTGTGAGCCGGCTTATTTAGTCAGAATTATTTCGGGTACAATTTGCAATTGGCCGGGCTTACAACATCCGCTTACAACTTTGCTGGCCCGATAAATCAACAAACTTACAACACTTGTAACTACGAGTAGCAACTGGACATTTCCAAGAATGTCACATTCTAGCAGAGATCCCCCAGACACTTTCTAACAAGTGTACCACGCCTCACCTCGCCCCAGCTCACCACGTTCCCCTCTCACTTGCTTCAGGTGCCATTAATAAATTTCACACGACTGTTTTACACGGCATCTGTACAACCCCCTTCCCATCACCCTCTCTCCATCCAAGTAGAAAGGTTGCGTAAGTTGATATTTTCGTTGCCTTATGCTGGGTTTATATGCAGCAGCATAATTATTCTTTATCGTTTATGAGCCCAAGTCAAGAAAGGGTAAGAAAAGGTAAGAAAAGGGAAAAAAAACTGTTGCCACTTCTTGTTGCCTGTTGCCCGTTTTTGTTGTTGTCGCTGGTGTTGTTGTTACCGTTTTGGTCACTTAACAAATAGCCGAAAAGCTTTATGGGATCCACAGTTTGTTTATAAGCGGGTGACTTGGCAATCCAAACCGGTTGCCCCCCTCCCTCTCTCTCTCTCTGTGTCTGGCTGTGGATGTGATTTATAGTTACGCACAAGCGCGCAAATCCAATTAGACGTACTCACTCACCAACTGACTGACTGCCTAACTGACTGCCTGCCTGTCCGACTGATCGCCCGCGGGCCAAGAGAGTCACCAGGCCCAGAGGACGGCAGTCCAATCACATGTCTCACATGCTCCTCTTTCCATCGAAATGTATATTTCAAATTGTTGGATAGATTCAGATTCAGGTCGCCAGCCGTATCTGTTTTTTTTTTGGTTTTGTTTTGTTGTTTACATCATCGCGGAACTGTGCGCGACATTGGACGCAGTGCGGTGAGCTGGGGTGGGGGGCCTTTGTTGCATTTTTAAATATCAAAGCGAAATGCAGCGCGCGAGTGTGCGCCAGCTTTATCTAAAGAGGCCTACACGAATGTGTGTCATAATAGGCAGCGACGGCAACTCTGGCAGAAGGCAGCGCACTCATGTATTTTTTAATGTCTCCTTCTGCTACTTTGCTGCAACGAATGATTAATTAAAACAGAAGCCATAAATTGTCCCCATTGGGGAACCTTCCTCGCTGCATGCAAATGAATGCAGGCAAGTGGAGCAAGCACAGCTGATGACGTCACTGCACTGTGTGCCCAATTGTAATGCAGCCCGCATGCAGCCAAGGCAACCCTGAATTCGTTTCCAAACGTGCGAAAAAGGGCACTGGAATGGGAATGGGAATTGGAACTGGAACTGGTACTGGGTGTGTTAGCTGGAATTCGCACTTGGAATGCTTAAATAGCAAAGTCTCTCGTACGCACACCCTCTCACTCTCACTCCCACTCGACGGCAGCGGCGGCGCGTAACCTTCAGCTTTGTCCGCAGTCGCCGCGATCGAGGGCTTTTCCAATGGAAAGTCGAGAGCCGGTCGGGTCAGCCCGACAGATTTGGTAATGGTCAAGACAATAGACATAAACGAGAGAAGAAGAAAAAAGAAACAACAAAAAAATAACTGATTGATAGTCGCGGCACATTCCACGCTCTCCCGGAGCAAGCGGTAAACTTGTTTTTGTTTTGCGCAAAAAAAAAAGGGAGAAAGAAAATAAAAATAATAGAAAATAAAACAAATGCGAGCCAATGAGTAAGGCGATGATTAATTGGTGAGGAACGAGGGGCGCGAACAGATCGGGAGTCGGGATAGCAAAGAAGTTAACCTGGCTAGATAACCGCAAAACGCCCCCGGCGTGGCAGAGGCATAGGCTGTAACTGGCCACGGAATTATCGTATCGAACGATCTAGTCCGACATTGGTATTAATTAGCATTGCCAGATGGATCTCGTGTGCAATCAGTCTAAAATATGTGTATTATATACAGGGCTCCCAGGTCAGCTTTTTTCCGGACAGATCTGTTCTCTTATTTTAAAATATATCGCCCTGATAGCAACCCTATATCTAACGATTTAAGTATTCCAATATTGGAATTTATCATTTAAAATCGGTTAACGAACTGTGTGAGAATGGCAAACTAAAGTTAGAGAACTCGAGAACCGTTGATTATTGTCATCTCTTCTTTCCTCTCCCCCCTCGCTCACTATCTCTCTCTCTTTCTCTCTGTTTTGCCGTATTTTATTGTGGCAATTTGCATGTTGCCACCTTTCGCTTGTACCGTTAAGCAGCTACGCTTATTGGACATGCTGCAGCAACACAAGAAGCAGGAGAAGAACCGAATTTAAGCATCAAATTTAGCATAAATTAAACACACAACAGAATGAGCTCATTAGCACCTGAGTATTGTATTTATTTCCCGATTTGCATGTAACGGCCATAATCAATAATTGGGCACAAATATTGCCCTTATTAATTTGTCCATGTGCAGTGGCTGAGGAAGCAGCAGAGGCAGCGGCAGCTGTCAAACGTTGTGGCAACGTTGGTGGTCTCTCAATCTTCCTCTTTCTCTTTCTTTCTCTCTCCCTCTCCTCTCTCTTGCAGTTTGTTTGCTGCTCCTTTTTGCTTAATTGGAAGCGACTTACGCTGAAAATCAAAAGTGCCATAGCAACAACAACAAAAACAAAAGGAACAACAATAACAGGCAGCAGCGCATACATAAATCAACTCTGAAGTGCAGCGGCAGCGGCAGAGGCAGCAGTGGCAAAAGCAGAGGTAGCAACAGCTCAGCGCAGCTCAGCTCTGCACGGCCTTGCTTATCAACGTTTCCTTCATTACGTTCTTTTGGTTTCTCTTACTTTTTAAGTCTTACTTTCTTTGTTTGCCCTGCCCGCACGAATTTTGGCTAAGTGCAGAGACCAAACTGCTGCGCGGACGTAGCCGGCTTCGCTGTCGCTGTCACAGTCGCAGTCGCAGTCGTCGTTGCCGTCGCTGTTACCGCAACAGGTTCTTGTTCTTCGGCATAGCACGCGCAACAGGTTCTGCCCGCTGCCTGATTAAGTGGTGTGTGTGTGCAAGTGTATGAGTGCTCTTGCGCTCTCAGCAAGTCACTGACACACACACACGCACACATGCAGACGGACTCACTGACAGCTGAGATAAGTGACTTTCAATAAAAAATACCTGTTTGTGTTGTTGTTGCTGCTATTGGTTTGCTCTGCTTTGCTTCTGCTGCGTCTATGATAAGACTGACCCCCATTAGCAAACGTTTTTACCATGTGGAAATACGCGTCTCATTTCCCAGCATATTGAGTGCAGCGTCCAAATTTCCACTGGGGTTTTTCGACAGCGACTGCGTCGGCGACGGCGGCGCAGGTAAAGCAGACTTAAGATTGCGGCTTTGTGTGGCTCGCTCTTGGTGTGTGTGAGTGCGGTTTCTCTCTCTTCGCCTCTCTCTCGCTTCGCTTCTCTCTCTACGCCTCTCTCTCTTCGCTACTCTTCCTCTCTCGATGTCTTGTCGTTAACGTGGCCAAAGACAAACATTTTCGCAATTGCTGCGTCGAGAGAGCGTCTCCGTGTCTCTATGTGTGTCTCTGTGTGTGTGTGTGTGTAGGTGTTGGACTCTGACTCTGCCGCTGCTGCGTCGCTGTCGCAGTCGCAGTCGCTGTTGCCGTGAGCTTTGCCTGATCGCGCCTCAGTCTCAGTGTCAGTCCACTTTTGGCTCTCGTCTCGTGCAGTTTACGAAGAAGGAACAACAAAAAGTAAATGCGACGCGTCGCGTTCATTGGCCGCGCGTTACGTGTCTGTGTATGTGTGTGTGTTTCTTACTGGTGTGTATAGAACGTGTTTGTGCGTGTGTGTACACCCGTGTGCATACGAATAATTAAAAGAAAATTAATAAAAATTCAATTTTGAATTCTCTTTTTTATTTGTTGCATTTGTCGCCGCATAATTGAAATATTTAACACAGAAATAATTGACAAATGCGACAAAAACAAAAACGGCGACTCTCTTTCGTGTGTGCGTGCATGTGCATGTGACTATCGATGTGTGTGTGTGTGTAATATGAAGCAAGAGCGACCATCACGCGTTCTGCAACAACAACAACAACCTCGGCGTGTAAAATGTGCCTAAAAAAGAATCATTAAAATTCAGCAAACATAAACAAAAGAAATAAACGAAAAAAATAAGGTTTAAAAAGCAAAGCGCAGCCTTCAACAAGCACATTTCTTCCGCTTACAACAAAAGTAGTTTTTTTTATTTTCGTTCTCTTCGTCTGCTCTTTTCGTATCTGCTTCTTCATATTTACCTTTGCTTCTGCTGTTGCGGGTGGCAAGAAGCTTCTACTGCTTGCTGCCGCTTCTACAACTCCATCTTGTGCTTTGAGGCCAACAAGTTTTGCTCAAGCTTTTCGCTAGCGTGCAGCACCTTCTCCTCTTCTTCTCTCTGCACCCCCCAACTGCCTCCCTACCCCATCGCACGAGCTACATTTTCCTTAGGCAGACCAGTTTTTGGTGGCTGCATTTTGCCATTTTCCGCGCTTCATGAGGCCTTCTCGCGAGTAACAACGAAGGAGCAGAGGAGGCAGAAGCAGCAGAAGAGCAGGCAGAAGCAGTAGAAGAGGAGGCAGAAGCAGTAGAAGAGGAGGTAGAGCAGTTGGAGCCGAGGAGAGTTTGCAGCCTCCCATTGGCAGTTGCACTTGGGAAAACTCCGATGCGGCATCTCGGTCATATAAAGCATATTTGCACAGCCCATAACAAAGGCGGACAGTACGTGTTTTGGATTATTTTAATTGGCGCCAGACGAGACAAAAAACAAGGCAAGAGAAGGGGAATGGGCAGGGGCAGAAGAAGCAGCTGAATATAATAAGAAGAAATGCGCAACGAGAAACATTTTCTATGGGGTCAGTTTCAGCACTTAAGAATTGACCAAATGTCGTAACAAACATGTAGAGCTGATAGAGCACTACCAAAACAAAAAAAACACTAGAAGCAACAATAACAACAGGAACAACTAAAACAAAGGTTCCATAACGTGCAGGAGAAATGCGATAGAGAAGCATTTGAAAAGCTCAGGAAAAACAGAAAGAGCAAGTACCAAAAGATAGCTAGAGAATAAGGCTAAAACAGAGAGCATGTGCTAAATGTAATGCAGATTCCTTTCTATACAACACCTGAGACCATTATTATTATATTCAAAACAATTAGAAGCGATTTTTAACTCACTCGTTCAATATTTACATTACTTCATTTCGTGTGATTCAAAATAAAAACGATAGCGATAGCCATAACGATAGCTATGAATAAAGTTTATAATAAAGCTAAAGCAAAGAGTTGTTCTATACGAGTATACAATAAAATATTTCTTTCTATAATAGAACTGAAACTTGTATTAAATATATATAAATGTATATAAAACAATTAGAACTGATTTTTAAATTAACAATTCTTTTGAATTGCATTCCAGACTTTCGTATGATCCCACTACAAACCTTTGTTGGGAATTCTAGTAAGATTATAGCAGAGACATCAAATGCTAGTTAGAAGAAATCAGGTAATTTGTGTATTTTAATTAGCTAGCAAGTAAAAAACAAATGATAATCTTCATGCTGTTAATGTCTTTGATAAACTTGTTAAGTACTTAATACTCATAAGTACGAAGAGCGTTCAACTTAATCATCGCATTCCACAAAACTCGCTGAACTCTTTGCCGAACTTTGCGCAAAATTTACATATAGATTAAGGGAATTTCAAGTGTGTTGCGATAAAGCAGACAGACAGACAAAGGAGAGCAGAACTGGGCCGTATAGAGTTGCAAAGGGAATACAAATAAATGTGAATCAGAATCGGAATGGGAATGTGAATCGGCATTATCAGCTGTGGGTGGCAGACGAGAGAAGACGCGACACTTCTCACATGGCATCAACATGAAAGTATAAATACAACAAAAGAATTTCAAAACAAACTTGTTTGTAGAAGTGCAGATGGGTTCAATACACTCGCTCCAAAATGTGTGCACATTGTGAATGGTAGATTGATTGAATTATAAATTGACGGAGACGAACGACCATCTCTCTCTCTCTCTCTGTCGAGCGATCATCGATTCAATTAAAAGCAAAATAACATCTACAGCATGCAGCGACCTTGCCGTGCGTACAAGTATCTGTCGGATACACAATGTGTATCTGTAGATAGACATTAAGAGAAGACTGACTATAGCTCACGTCTCATTGCCAGGCAAACTTCATTGGCAACCAGTTTCTGCGCGTGTGTGTGTGTGTGCGTGTCTCGCAGAGGCAGCACAATTTATCTTATCAATTCGCCTGCAAGCGACGACTGGCTAAGTCGAATTTTAATCTTATCTGTCAGAACTAAGTAGTGCAAACATCACTACAAACAAATAAAGAAAAGCACAAAATAACAAACGATCCGAACTGAAGAATTGAAGATATATTCTTCTCCTGTCTGTTCGTGCTCGACTGCGTTCATCTTTAATGTTGTAAATTGCTCAGTTCTTGTTGCTAAACCGAAAATTCATCCGAAGAACATTGCAGATGATGTTGTAGAGTTCCCTGCATAGTCTTGGTCATATATTCTATTCGTATTTAAGTCGTATTTTCCACTTAAAAACAAAGAGAAATAACAAATAATACAGCAAAACAACGATAAATACAATAATAACATTTTCAACAAATTGCGCACAAAAGATTCTCTGCCTTACATGACAGACACCAGTTAAGCAAATAGCAAACAGACTGTTAAACGCGGTTGCTAAAGTTCCGCAGAAATAGCAAATTCATCATGAATTTCCCAACGCAGAGAGAGTGAGAGAGCGAAAAAGAGAGAGAAGGTGTGTATACGCACCTTGATGTGGTGGTAAAACTAGGAAAACTCGGGGCGCAACGGGTTTTTCTTTGAAGTAACCCAATTTGATAAGGATCGAACTGTATTCGAAATAGCTGACAATCTATTTAGATATCTATCTATACATTCAGCTATCTAGCTATCTATCCATCTATCAATTTATCTATGTACCTACCTGGCTATCTAATGATCTAGTCTCTGATGATCTATGATCTTTTAAGTAGCCCAATTTGACAAAGATCAAATTGTATTCGAACTACATTTAGCTGGCTACTTATCTATCTAGCTATCTGTCCAGCTATCTATCTATATTTTTATTATTTATCTAACGATCTTGCTATCTATATAGATATCTAATGATCTAGATATCTATCCATCTATCTAGTTATGTATCTTATCTTATATGGTATCTCTTAAATTTGAACTTACTTCCTTCTCAAAACTTTAGTTTCCTTAGTGCTTTATTTTGCTCTCCGAAACGTTAGTTTCTTCAGAGGTTTAGAGGTTTTTTAACTACAGTTTCTTCAATGGTTTAACTACCTCCTTGACAAGCATTCATTGCATTATTCGACCTGCAAATATCTTAATTCTATTTTCATGCCACCTCAATAACATCAGCGGCTGTTCCTTATTTAGTTTATGACGACATAATCGTTAAAATTTAGTACATACATATGGTGGGTTTGTATAGCTTTATATAGAGTACTGCGCTAAGTGGTATGTGCTGTCGTTCATTATTACGAGCATTTTCATTATTTCATTATTTATTTATATTTTATTTCATTTTGTTTTTGTTTTTCACGTTATTTCGTTGATGCATTTAAAAGGCATTTTGAGATAACTTGACTTCTCAAGTGGGTGAAGTACTCAGCCCCCTCTGACTGCTCCTCTCTACTTTCTCATTTACTATATATCTCTACCATTGCTATCTCTCTCTCTTTCTGACTCTCGTCGCTTTGCGTTCCCGTTACGTTGCACGTTTTACACTTTGTATTTGCGCTGCCAAAGTGCTTGGAATGTGCTGAGCAAATATTTGTGGCACATACACACACACTAACTAAAGGTGTTTAGTGTGTGTGTGTGCGGCGGGTATTTTGCTAACAAATTGGTCCACGGTCTGTTCAGGTGATAAGCGACCTTGCGGCAGCCAACGACCTTCACATCCTGCCACACAAGGCGGAAGTAAACGGCGGCGTATCCGACAAATTTGACTGAAATCAAAGTGCGATTTAGGTAGTGTAGGTGTAGGAGCAGGGATAGTTTCAGGGGTTGGGTACGGTATAGAAGCAGGGGTAGGGGAAGGTGCAGGATCGAGGGTAACTCTTGAAAGATGCACTGAAGAGTAGAGCAAGCAAGCGCAGAGACCGTAGTTGAGCTAAGCTGCTATGGCATTGGGTAGGGTCTTCATGTTTGTAGGTGTTTAGGTGTGTGTAGGTGTGTGTAAGTGTGTTGGTGTGTGAATCTGTCTTGTGTTGCGGGTGTTGCTGCTGTTGCTACCAAGAAGCGCGCTTGGGAATCACTGTGCTGCCTCCGCTTCGTCTACTGCTTCTTCTTCATCTTCATCTGCTTCTTCGCAATTCCGCGCCTTTTGCTGCCTTCAGTTTTGCTGCAAGCCAAGCGCGGCAGGCGCACTAAAGAAGACGTTGAACTTGCCACAAACGTTAGCGCTGCCTGCACTTTTTTGCTGCAACAATTGTTGATTGTTGTTGGCCCTTTTTCTGTTACATTTGTTGCTTTCGTAGCTTTTGTTGTTGTTGCTGTCGCTTTTTTGCGGAAATCCAGCGAACGAATTAAATTTAATTGTAAATTTATGCGTTGTTGTTGTAGTTGTTTTTGTAGCTATTGTTGTTGCTGTTGTAGTTGATGTTGCTGTTGTAGTTGTTGCTGTTGCTGCTGTTGCTATGTGAATGTTGCAGCGCCATGCGATCTTCACCTTTGTCTGCTTGCCTGCCCCGCACTACCTGTGAGAATTGACAAAAATTATAATGAATCGCAGCAGAGGCAACAACAACAACAGTGGCAACAACAACAAGTGCTGTAAACACCTTCGGCCCAGGTAAAGCTAATCACAGCATAAGCAGCCACAGGTAACAGTTTCATTCACATTGCGCTCTCCGACTCCCACTCTTCGCTCTCTCTCACTCCCTCCCTGTCTCGCTCTCCCTCTCTCTCTCCCACTCGCTGCTCTCTTGTCAAGCAGTTTGTTACGCTTGTTGGTAGCTGACACTCTACAGCAATTTCGAGCGGAATTTATGACAACCCTGGCGTAGCTGAGTTCAGTTCAGGGACATTATCTTTATCAGGCATCTCTCTACATACATCTCTGACAAGTCTTTTAAGCGACACACATAGCTGAAAATCTCTAACAGCTGATAACAGCAATTTCGTATGACAAAGGTGCTAATAGAGGGTGCCGGATAGAGGGTACCGGATAAGGAAAACCTCTTGAAGTCATTTGAAAAAACCTTAATAAATCAATTCATCTGTAATCGCATTGCTTTTTTGCTGTAATTCTATTGAGAGTACCGGATCAATAGAAGTTGCTGGTTAGAGGTACCGGATAAGCTCTTTAATTCATCTGGGAAGACTGAAACTTTATTATAGTAATGTGTAAGTTACAACAGATTGTATGGCTTGTCGCTGAAATTATATTAAAAATGAGTACTGCAGTAAACGGGTGCCAGATTAAGGTCCCGTATAAAGAAAAACTCCTGAAATCTTCTTCATAAACTTCCTAAGTCAATTAATCTGTAAGTTGTGAACAGATTGCATCGAATTGTTTGCTGAAATTCTATTCTATTTGAGTATTGCAAATAAAGGTCCGAATAAAGGTCCCGAATAAAGAAAACCTTTTGAAATATTCTTGAAAAACTTTATTAGTCAATTGATTTGCGTGTTGTGAACAGATCTCACCGATTGTTTGCTGAAATTCTATTAAATTTGAGTACTGCAGGAAAAGGGTACCGCAATTACAATTTTGAATACCGATGTAATAAATTACACACCTAAAGGTACCAGCTAAAGAAAACCCCTTGAAATAATAATGAATAATTCAAGAAAACAATTGCTGAGTGAGTTTGGGCAAGCTGTAAACAAATCGCATTGAAATTATATTAATTTCCTTTAGTAATTTCTATAAACAATCGACAACTTGCGTTTCTGAATTTCACCTTGCATACGCAAGCGAATTTTTGTATAATTTTGTAAAAAAATCATATAGAATACAATATGAAATGACAGCTAAGCTTTTGTATAAGGAAACTTCATACATGTTCTTCGCACATTGTCCATATCGAGCTATAATCTTTCAATCTATAATGATTCATAATTTCCATACAATTTATCTTCCTCTTATGGCTTATAGTGATATGATCTTTCAGATTTGTGCTTTTTTTGTTCCCACAGTAAATTGTTTATTTAAATCAATCAATTATGTTAGTAGAGAATTCCTGTTTCGGATTAAATATCTGCGGAAAGTGATCGTTGCTGTCAGCTGTTTGTTGTTGTTACTCTTGTTGTTGCTATGTAGCCTAGTGTAGCCTGTTTTTGACCTCGCCGTGGAATTTATTGGACTAGCGAGCAGCAGCAACAGTTGCTGTTGTTGCTTGCTTATAAACTCGTTCTCTGGCGAGGAGTGTGAGTGTGTAGAGAGAGGGGGTGTAGTACAGGGTAGAGCAGGCACTGTGGCTACTGGGAACTGTGCCCATTTCGCTGGCGCCAGTGTGTGTTAGCCATGGTGTGTGTGAGTGTGTGTTGTTTTTCCGCATTAAACCCGAAGACAACAACAACAACAACAACAACAATAAAAAACTGTCGTTTTGCATTTTAGCCAAATTTGCCGTTGTCGTTGTCGATTTGGATGTTGATTTTGATTCGCATAGCACAGCAAAAGTGTCTAATTTCGCTTTTAGCGCACAATACAACAAAAGAAGCAACAACAACAATAACAATGTTGTAGACAATGTTGTGCAGCAGTTTACCCAAAATATCGTCTCCATTAGCGACAGTGGCCAACGGCAGTTGAAGAAGTTTAGAGCGCTCCTTGGGGCCATAATTAACGAATTGCCAGCTTGGTTTTCCCCCTGCTACTCTCTCTCTTTTAGTCTGTTTCTCTCAGTCTATCTCTCTCTCTCGCAGTCTGTCTCTCTCTACAGCTTTCGTCAATTTTGGGCAACAGCTTTCACGCATTGCCGCTGGGCACAAGATGCTGTTGCTACGGACAGGAGCAACAGCAGGCGATGGCGTTGTCGATGGCAATGTCATTGCACTCCCAGACTAGCTGGGACTGCCTGGAAGTGCCTGGGACTAGCTGGGACTGCCTGGAAGTGCCTGGCTGGCAACTACTAGGCAGCCTGCCATGTTGTAGATTTATCTGCGCCGTTTGCAACGTACTTTGCCCCCTCAAACAGGCTTCGAGCAGGCTGCAAGGTTTTGTCAACTACAGTACAGAGAGGAACAGCTAGAAAGGGAGAGAAAGAGAGAGAGAGACGATGGGCAGAGAGAGGGGTAGATAGGTAGACTTAGAATCCAGTTTTGTGCTGCTGCAGTATTTGCCAGTTCCAGTTCTTGGGCGCCTCTGTCAGCCTCATAATTATGCATTAAACACTTGAGGTTTACGGGGCAACGATTTGCATAGAAACCATAGACAAGATGGCCCCTCCCCCCGTACGGGGTGCATTAAAACTGCCCAAGTTGACAAGGGACAAGGCGGGGGGATGGCAGAAGAGAGGGCTGCGTGGGCAACGAAACGTAACCAAAATGCAGTCGGCAAACGCAAATCGCATTTAAAAATAAAAAAGAAAACTTGTTTATTGGCTTAGGCAGATATGGGCAGGGGGAGGGGGAAGAAGGGCTGCCCTCTTGGGTCAATGTTATGTAAACCTGGTTCACTTTTTTTTTCTTTCTTTTACAAAGCGCGCATATTACACAAAAACCCAAATAACTTGACAACAACAGCAACAATAAATAACGCGGCCAAAGCAATCGATTCAATTTGCTGCTATCCCACTCTATTGCCCTCTCTCTCCCTCTGTCTCCCTCTCTCTCTGTCTGCCTGTTGGTGCTGCATTCCGCGAAGATGCGCAACACAATTTGATGCGATAAAAAGTGCAACAAAAAACGAGAGAGAAAAAGAGAAAAAAAGAAACATAGCTAAATATGTCGCCAGAGCAAATGAGAAATAATAATTTAACAAAGTGAAATGTGCGTTTTAGTTTGCATAATCAGCCTCGAACGTGTTATTTATGTGTTATTATTAATGCCTTTTTTCCCCACTGTACCGCACTGTGTTTCTCTTGCTGTCTCTGTGTGGTATTTTGCATCTAATCGCGTGTTGATCTTCTTCTGCAGAGTCGCCAAAATGCCGGCAACAAGGTGTTAAAACAATTTCAACATTTCACATAATAAACATAACAACAACTACAATAATAATAATCATAATAGTTTTAATCGTGCTGTACGAAAAGGAAAACGAAACGAACACAGCAGTGAAGGAGAGAGAGAGAGAGGGAGAGAGCAATTACTAAATGAAAATGCGAAATCATAAAGAAAACGGAAATCATCAGCAGAGCTCAGCCACGACGACAGCAACAGCAACAGCAGCAACATCGGCAACATCAGCAGCAACGACAACAGCAGCAACGGCAGCGGCAGCAGCTACAACTCCGACGGCGACAATGCCACTGGAGAGCTCAAAAATGGACAGCAGCAACAACAACAACAACAACATCAGCAGCAACAACAACAACAACAATAACTGCAGCAACAACATTAACATCAACAACAACAACAGCAACGGACAAACAGACAAACTGTCAGTGTCGAAACTGTTGCTGCCCGCACTAAAGTCCGCCTCAAAGGATGCCACCACCACAATCCCCTCCTTGCACACCTCGCACTCCTCACAACGACGGCAGCAGCAGTTCACGCCCCTCTCCGTCGTGTCGGATGCGGCCAGCAATGCCAGCTTCAGTTCCGCATCGGTCGCCGGTTCCATACAGGTAAGCTAAGCCAAGCCAACCAAACAGATCCCCAAACTCAAACTCAAACTCAAAGCAGAGACCCAAAGTCGAACTTCAACTCAGACTCACATTGAATACCAACAAAAAATCAACGAAAAACAAAACGAAAAACTCTTCAAGAACTTTTGTACTGGCAAACGCGACTATAGAATACTCTTTTAGCAACTTTGAAATAATGGAAAAGGTTTTCAGTTTAAAGGTTTACTTAAATTTTAATTGGTTTAAGTAAAAATCATTATTAGAATTGATCAAGGAATAGAATAGAACTCTTCTTCTTCTTTGTAATTTCTGTATTAAATTTCCAATTCTTTGTGCTTCAAATGCAGAAAGAAGTCAAGCTAGAGATGTAAAGTTTAACTTCCACTCAGACTTACATTGGACACCAATAAAATATCAACGAAAATACGAAGAAAATCTGTCAGCACTTGCGCACTATGGAATGCAACTTAGTTACACTCTGTTGTCAACTTTAAAAAGATGAAGAAGGTTTTATGAAATTGATTTATCCTTAAAATTCACTTTACATAGCTTAACATCATTATTAGAATCAAGGTATAAACATTTAGAACTGATCTTTACTTTCCTTGTAAACCTAATATCAAATTTTAAATTATGTCTTACAAATTCCGAATGAATTCAATCTAGTTTCTCCTAATGCTCTTAATCTTCAAGCAAGTAGTTTTCTTCCTTCGTCATGCCCTGTATAAGCATATAAAGGCCTACAGGGTATACATATAGTATATACCTATAGCATTGGCAACCGGTTTAACTGCCGGCTCTTCTCGCCGTCGTCTGCGTCTGTTTCTGTTTCGGTTTCAGTTTTTTTATTATTCTTGTTAATAAATCCTCAAAGCGCGCAGAATTCCAATCGTACTGGCGCTGACTCATTGCCCACAGTTTCTGTCTTCAGTCTACAGTCTCCAGTCTACAGTCTGCGATCTGCGATCTACACAACAGCAGAAAAAGTGAAGGCTTAAACAAACAAAATTTAACTTTGATCGTCGTCGATGTCGATTTACATGGCCGGCAAAAAATAAATATCGTTATAAGAAATATAAAAACGAGCGGAAAATGATTGTCTCCTGCTTTGTTTCTCTCTCTCACATTCTGTCTCTCTCTCTCTTTGTCTGAGCCCACGCACAGTGGGTCGGAATGTGTGTGTGTGTTTTGGGGCACGGCGCAGCAGTGTCACCGCTGCAGGTTCCTAATTGAATTATGAGGTTGACCTCCATTCGGCCGAGTTCCGTTTGGTACCCTCTACCGCATGGAACCCCCCGCTTAGTTTTCGTTTTCGAAATCACGATACTGTACGGTACTTTGATTTTGTTTGTATATATTTCGGGATCAGTATCAACGAAGATTCTCTGAGTTCGCATGTCGCATGCTAAGGATCTGACAGCGACAGTTGTTATTAACTGGCAGTCTGACAATGAATGAAACCGTAGGAATGCGGTTATGAGTTGTCAATGGAGGAGGATGAACTTCTTCTTGTTCTGCTTTGCTTCTTTGTGCTTTCACGTAATGTTTTGATTTGCATATTATACGGTTATTTTTATTGACAGTTTTGGGTTATCCTGGGGTTTGTAGTGAGATATCTGTATGTTAATTGGTATTTTGAGCGATATGAATGATTTGCAAATATGTTAATGTTGAAATAAGTGTATACAAACTATAATGAATGAGAAATTATTTTTAAAATTTGCAACTTTTAAACTGAAATGTGTTATTTATTTGGTATATTACATTGACTTATTGACTTATTTGTTTATTTATTGACTTATTTGTTGAATATTTAAGGATTTATCTTGAGTATTTCCAAATTTCAACCTGCAAATTTTATTAATTCTGTATTTCTCATACACTCTTTACTTCTTGTGGAAGAATTCTTACTATCAACCTCTTACTTTAACAAAGAATGCATAAAATGTTGAAAATATCACAAAAGTTCTTATTAAATGTTTAATTTTCTTATTAAATGTTTAATTCTGAGGATTTATGTTGAGCATATCCAAATTTTAATCTGTAATCATTTAAATTTTGTATATTTCATACACTCTTTATTTCCTGTAAAAGAATTCTTGCGACCACCGTCATTCTTCAATAACCAATGCACAAAGCTAAAATTATCGCATGTATTTGATAGTTGAGTCACCCAGAGGTGCGTTCCCCGTTGCTTTTAACTGTTTATTTTGTGTTGCCAAAAATGGTTGATGAAGTCACTTGTAAGCTCTACCACCTCATGCTTTTCAATTCTCTTTTAATTCGAAACAAAACCTATATTTATTTTTAGAAATTCGATTATAAATCCCATTCTTTAATAACCTATTGAATTTCTGGGGTGCTTCTCTTCTCTCTCTCGCATTACACTCATTGATGGGCCCCACCCAGAGGCAGTGCCACTTGGTAATGTTTCATATATATATTCCACATGTATGTGCCGTCACCCATTAACCTTAACTGAATTACAAGTTTATTGTAAGCTGGGGGTCTCTGGCATTATCATCATCGCAATGAAAATGGATTGGTTTTGCCGTCTAAATGCAAAATAATTTACCAAATTAACGGTACCATTATCAACAGCGACGATCCGATCAATCAAAGTGAATCCGATCAATTAAATGTTGCCTCGAAGCGTGCACGAAGAGAGCACACAATGAAAATGGGTTATGCGCAAGCAAACCAACAAACAACCAACGAAAAAGAATTGAAAAGAGAAAGAATTGTAGAAAATAGAACTAGAAATAAAGAAAGAAACAGCATGGAATACCACAAATCGTATCTAGAGTTACTGCATATAGAGAAAGAGGCGATTGTCTGTCTGCCGTTTTGGGGAATTTGGAACAGAGTTGACCTTATCACATAGTCGAAGCTTCAACTGCTGTTTCTTCTTCTTCTGCTGCTGATGCTTCTTCGTCTTCCGCCTGCTGCTTCTTCGTTGTCTTCTGCTGCTGCTTCTTTGAGATGGGGGCGTGCGTTGATTAATCATCGACTTTGCATGTTGCGGATTATCTTCAGTTTGACCAGCACTAGCCGCAGGCATAAGGAGGAGTGGCAGAGGAGGCGGAATGGCGCAAGCAGCTGCCACATGCGCCCGCCAATCGATAGACAATGTTCGATACTCGATTGGCAGGTTAATGAACCGACTCACGCTGCGGGTTCACTTACGCTCGGCTATTTGTAACGATTCTTCTTCTACGCTAATTGCTGCATGCTTTAGTTCCAGTTATTAGACATGACTTCATTCCCAGAGAGTGTGTGCAAGAGAGAGAGAGAGAGACAGAGAGAGAGACACAGCAGCTCTGCGAGTGCGTGGCATCTCTCCCATTGATGGTGGTCCTTGTCCCGGCTTAGAACAAGTTTTCGGGCGATTTTGCATCGATTAGGCGCATTCCAAGCTCTCGCGTCGCCTCTTTGCTTCTGCCAGGTGGGCGTGGCAGCCGATTGCAACAGCAACCAACTGCCCCAGCCGTGTCTATTTATAGCTGCAATCAAATTAATTGGGGCCACGCCCACTTGCAGCACAGCGACAAAACCAACTGTAATGCAGCCGCGCCGCGTCGCAGCTTGACGAAGGTCGCTTGCCGCCGTTGTTGTTGTTGTTGGTGGTGGTGTTGCTGTTGTTGCTGCAGTTGCTGTTGTTGTTGTCTTCTATCTTTCTGTTTAAGTTTTTTACGTTCAGATGAATGCGCAGATTTCCACAGAAAATTATAAAAATATTTTGATTTTTTTCTCCATGCATTTGGGGTGTTTGTAAGAGTTTCGCTTCTGCCTCTTTTTGTATGTGTTTTTTCTTTGATTTGTTGGTTTTTTCTCTGCCTCTACCTCCTCTTCCCCTTCTATATCCCCTTACCCCTTCCACTGTTTATTTTCTGTCGAATCAGCCAAAACACTTGACGCTGCAGTGGAATATTTTGTAGCCCTTCGTGATGTAAAGTTCAAGTGGTGTGCGTGTGTGCGACATTGTGTGTGTGTGTGTGTGTGTGTGTGTTGCGTAGTTGCAGCTAACTGATCACTTAGCCAAGTTCGAGCTGAAGATAGAGTCGAAGCCGGAGTCGAAGTCAGAGTCGGCGTCTTAATTGCCGCTTCATTTCCGTGAACTGTCCGCTGTGCGCTTTCGTTTTGCCACGGAAATGATCGCATATTTTGCTAAAGAGTTTAAACCAAACACAGTTCCGAACCGCTTAAAGCTCTCCCATAGTTGCGCAATTAGGGCGGTCCCAGGAAAACGCCTCTTTTTAGATACCCTGTTAAGGCGAATTAAGGCTGAAAGGTGTTGAACAAAGTGAAGGGTAGTGATGGTTAGTTGAACTAAAAATATGCGTAAATATTAGTTCAAAGCGTTAACTTCTATTGTAGATTATCAGTCGATCGTTATGGTTCGCTTAGAGATACTATCGATAGTTTATGCGTTTGACAATCAACAGATTATTAAACTATATTAAACATACATTGATTTGGTCTTAGCCCAAGTTTCTAGACAATAAATCGATTAATATGACCATGATTACCATAGGGTTTGTTGTTTATGTATACTATCGATAGTTTGCAGTTTAATGTAATTGAAAATCTAATGAATAAAAGTTGATTATTGTAAATCAGTTTAAAATTCATTGTCAAACTAGGTTAGGCTTACGATACTTACTACTACTCACTATAGGACGATATAGCATTCTAAATCAATTAAGGCCATACTTTATTGTTACTATCGATAGTTTGTAATTCATTCTAAATGTTACTATTAACAATCCTATAGATTCATGTGTTAACTAGATTAATCGATAATTTCAAACAATTTCAATACTTTTAAGCAAGTGTTGCTTGCATATTTATACATTTCTATGTAATATTCATTACTCTGTTCGTTCTTCATATTTAGCTGTGCTTTTCTCAGTTTCACCATCAAGTCCATCCACAATTTCCCAGGGTATTCGCCTGGCATTGGTTCTACTACACATTTTCTTCTGCTTGCTTTCTTTTCTTGTCGCTGTTTCATTTTCATTTCCAATGCTCTCGGGCCGCAACTCTTAATGCTCATTAGTTTTCTAACCTGCCGTCGAACTCGTTTCTCACACACACGAAGTGCGGCGGCTCTGCAATTAATTAATGCCAACAGTCCAACAATGACAACAGCAACAACAACAATGACAACAGCAACAGCAACAGAGAACACAACAGCAACAGCAAAAGGAACAGCAACAATGCCGCCAGGCAGCGCTAAATTCTAGCCAGATTCCAGCTAAATTGTTTGCGCCGTCTTTGAACTTGCGCCGCCTTCAGCTGATCAGCTCAAGTGGGTAACGTAGGGGGGACGGGGATGGTTCTGTAGCTGGGGCTGAGGATGGTCAACCGTCAATGCTTTGCATTTTTTCAACAGAAATTATAACAAATAATTGCAACGCTAACAATTTGCCAGGCTACAGTCGGGACAGGTGCAAGAGTTTCACCTTTTGTTAAGGCCAACAGCGACAACTACAACAACAGCAACAACAACAGAAACTTTGACTGCATCATATGCACTTTGGCCATGGCCTGCAGGAGGCATAGTTTCATTTCATTATTATGGTTAGTTTGGCTTGTTAATTAATTAATAGGCCAAGTGAAAATGCATTTGGACAGTGCCGTTGGCTGCCTTAACGGTGCAACAGATACCCTGTAAGTGGTTGACAAGGGGCTGTCTTTAGTTTAGACTTGAGTTACCGTAGGGTTTAGTTTCCTATGGTTATAGTGTTTGTTTGGTTCGTACTCTATCTCAAACTTCATCGGGATTCATCTCCATCTCAGTTACTATAGGATTTTTGTGGAAAATAGGCTGTCTTTAGTTAAGACTTGAGTTATTATTGAGTTTATATATATATATATTTCTAGTATATGCTTATTTCTTGCTCTATGCCAAACTTCACTGAGATTCATCTCCAATTAGCTGAGTCTACATAGGATTTGTATAAGTATCTCTAGTATTTGTTTAGTTTCTGCTCTATGATAAATTTCCCTAGAATTCATCAGGATTTAGCTGAGTTAACTGAGTTAGGACACCTTAAAAATGCACTTAATCAATTTGTCTACATACTGTAGGGTATTCTCCAGTCTTCCACCCTACTCTTAACTCTTTTCACTGAGATTGTTTTTGTTCGCAGTCGAATTGCCGCTAGTTCTGAACCCACACGAGAAAAATTTCACTTTTGTTTCTGTGGCCAGACAAAAACGCGACATTCAAGCCACGAAAATTTGAGGTCAAAAACAACAAAAACAGCAACAGCAGCAACAACAACTCGCTCTTGTTCCCATTACTGCCGGTGGCAGAGCCGTTGCCGACTCGATCGATGGGAAGCACAAGTGTTGTTGTTGTTGTTATTGTGGATGTTGTTGCTGCTGTTGCTGCTGCTGCTGTTGCTGTCTCGACTCCATTGAAATTCTTGAGCTGGCAACCGCAAATGAACTGCGTGCATGTTGCCCATGGCTCTTATACCTGTCTCACTCTCCGCCCCCCTCCATCCCCCCTCACGTAATTTAATGCCAAGTTAGAAGCCTCTTCGCCACGCAAGCAGCAAGCAGCAAAAACATTCCTGCGCCAGCTGCGCCTGCTGCCCTTGTGCGCATGAAAAATATGCAAACTTTCGATCCAGTTGACAGACATCGGAGCTTCTGACATGATATGCCATTTTGGGGAGCCACAACAACAGCAGCAGCAGCAGCAGCTGCCACTTGCTGCCAGTTGTTGCCAGTTGTTGTTGCAGCCAGTTGTTGTTGCTGTTGCTGATTTTGTGTGTTGTCATCGAGGCAGGCAAAGTGACCAAAGAAAAGTGAAAATCTGCGCTTTCTAATTACAGCAGCAGCAGCAGCAGCTGGCGCAGTTCTTGGCTGGAAACGAAGCGAAGCGTGCATAATTAAAGGTCTCTCTGCTTGCAACATGCTGCCTAATTATGGCTAATATACATGACGCAGCACAGCGACTATGTAGAAAGTCTAGTTCAGTTGAAGAATCGGTGGCAAAAAGAATCTGCGTTGCGCATCGTTGCGCGTTGGGCATGCGCATGACCTTCAGATGAGGCAGGGAGGGGTAGAGGCAGGAAGAAGGAGGAGGGGAAGAAAGAGGGAGAGTGAGAGAGAAAAGAAGAGGGAAAGGGAGCAGCAAAGGAAGAGAGAGGAAGAGGTTGAGACAGCTTGAGGATAAGTTAGACTAGGAAACTAAAGAGAAATAGAAAGAAAGAGAGACTGAGAAGTGTGAGGAAGAGGGATAAGGAAAGGGAAAGGAAGAAAAAGAGGGAGACAGAGGAAGACTCTGATAGAGCCAGCATGAGGCAATGTTAGACTAGGAAACTAGGAAGAGGCAAAGTGAGAAAGGTGCTAAGGACAGAAAGCAACAGAGACTGGCCAGAGATAGAAAAGAGAGACAAAGAGAGAGAGAGAGAGATAGGCAGGCAGCTAGCAACTCAGTCTAGCTAGAACGAGAGCAACAGTCGCGCAAAACGCGACAGTGGGATACCCTTCGACCTATGTTCACGTGTAGTTTAATTTGTTAAATTCATACACATATGCATATGCACATGCTTTGAAATTAATCCCGATAGATGGCGCTCGCTCTTCGCGCTCGTCCCCCTCCCTTGTTAGCTGACAGAAGCACTTGGTTTTGTGCTCATACTTTCTTAAATAACTTCTGTGTTTATTGTTCGATTCGGATTGTGATTTGGACACTACGTAGATATTTCATTCAACTTATTATATGTTAAAGTCAGAAAGTTGTATCTTTTATACAGTGCTTACAAATTAAGTTCAAAAATTAAATTATTGATTTGTGGGGGCGTTGGGCGTGGCACCTAACATTTGAAATAAACTTGATCTGCTTATAGTACACAGGAGTCTTCCTGCCAAATTTGGTAACTCTAGCTTTTATAATAGCTGAGATCTGTGCGTTCACACAGACAGACAGACAGACAGACAGACATGGCTCAATCGACTCGGCTTGTGATCCTGAGCAAGAATATATATACTTTATGGGGTCTGCCACGCCTCCTTCTGCCTGTTACATACATTTGCACAAGGTTAGTATACCCTTTTTTGACCATTTTCAATGGTCGAAGGGTATAAAAAGACAGATGGAGTGAGTGAGTGAGGCAGAGCGGGGGGAGCACCCAATGCAAGCACCACAACTCGTTTGCTCTGGCTTCGCAATCGCCTTTGGTCTCTGTCTCAGTTTGTTTTTCGCTTGGCTATTTATTTGTTCTTGGCATGCGCTCCTTGGCCTGCCAAGCCAGCCTAGGCCAGACCAGAGCAGGCCAGACCAGACCAGGCCGGGCCGGGCCGGGGCAGCGCTGCGTTGTTCTTATTGCCTGCACGCCTCAAACTTATCACTGGCCATAAATCTTGGCCCGCATACCAGAGACAGCGACAGCAGCAGCAGCAGCAGAACTGGCCGGATCCCCAACTGGCAACTGGCAACTGGCAACTGGTTGCCATGCCATGACCATTACCAGTTGCTCCAGCTACAGCCACAGCCACAACTGCAGCTCCAGGTTATTAATTCGCGCAACATGCCACGCTTGCCAACGGGGTCAAGGATGCGTATTGTTGCCTCTTGCTGGAGCTGCATCCTCGCGCTAATGAGACGCGCCCTGGGCGCACAAAGACTTGCGCAACTCATGTCGCATCCTTATCAGCAGTGCCTGCTGCACGTGCCCCTTCTCCACACATCTCTTAAATGCCACAACTGATTACCAATCAGGCCAAGTGGCGTTGCAGCGCAGCGCATTAAGTCACAAAGATTTACTTTCATTTGGAGGCACTTAAAGGGCCAACGCCAACTGCCAACTGCCACTTGACAGTTGGCAGAGCTGGCGAAAGGCCGCGTGCGCGAAAGTGTGAAGAAACCAAAAGAAAAGACTCAAGACTCAAGACTGAACACTGAAGACTGAGCACTGAAGACGTCTGTGTGGCAAGAGTTCAACTCGCCACTGCCACCTCCACCGTCGCTTGTCAGCGCACACAATTGGACACGCTTGCAGTTGCAGCAGTCACAGTCACAGTTACAGTTACTGAAACTGAAAAGAAATCGGAATCAGTATCGGAATGGGAATGGGACCGTTAATCATATTGCCAACAAAAGTTCCTGCAGGCGAAATCGCCAGCGGCGCAGCATCCAATTAAATGTAATCGCTTAAATAAGTATCAACTAATTTGACAGGCAGTTTAAGAAACATTGTTAAGCTCTTGTCGCTCTCGGGCCAAGGCTAAGAAATCGTCTCCTCTTAGCTCTTACTGTCGTCTAAGCTGTCAGAGCTTCATTTCTTTTCCCTTTGCATTGCAATTTGGGGAATTTCTGGCACAATTTCGCATCAAGGTGGCTTGTATTTTGCAATACAATGAGTACTTTATGGCATTGTGGCATAAAACGTATGAAAACACTGTGCAGATTATCGGAAATATTATAAAGAAATTATAAATTGAGCATAAGAAAACAAAAAAGAAAAGGAAAAACAAAATTATTGGGGAAGTTTAGTCGTTTTATGCCAAAGACTCTTTGAAATTTCACCAGAATTTGTAGATAATATGGTATATTCAATATTTCGTTTATGCAATGTAAAGTTATCGTCATTATATGTTATTATATCTAGAATATTTATACAATTATTTAAGATATGATAAGAAATGAAATGATGAATTGGTTGATTAGTTGTAGTTTGTTTGCTTAATTTTAGCTAGATACCTTTTATATTTCTGATCTGTAGAGATCTTAACCATTCTAATAGGTTATTATCTTACGCTTTATATTTTATATATTTAATAGATCATCAATTGATATATCTTGTCATTTTAACCCAGAGAATAACTGCGATTTTAGAAGACTTTATAGATTATTATGTTAGCAATTGGTTTATAATGTTAGTATTTGATTTTGGTTATGTTATGCAGTGTTTCTATACAAAAATACTTACTGTTTTATGTTATATAGTATATAGAACTTTTATATAACTCCTAAGCAGTTTGTTAACTTTCAATGATTAATTGCAATTTTATGGATAATTTAAACTTGAATTTCTCATCTACAGACATTTCAGGCTTGTATCATAGTAATCCTTTTTTTTAAATAATAAAGAAATACTTAAGAAGAAACTTTACTGACCTTGTACATTGTACAATACTTCCTCTATTGATAAACCTATCGTTAGATTAATCTATTCCACTTAACATACGTTATTGTATTTATAATTGAGACAGATTTTTATTTACCACTTAATATAAGTAGAAAATACATATCTTTAAACAGTTCCTAAGGCACTTCTGAGAAATAAATACAATTCTATATAGAACTCTTTAATCTGCAGAATAGTATCACGTTTCTGTTGCATATCATAAGAGTCTGTTGTCTGTCTTATCGCAATCTGAAAGTATTTAATACTCATAATATCACAAAAGTGAACGAACATTTTGCAATACAATTCTGACTTTGCTTGGGCTCTGACAACAAGGTAACCAGACAACTGATCGACGGCTACACAAGTCCCTGGCTTACTGACTGACTGAGTGACTGAATGACTGACTGACTGACTGACTGAGTGACTGACAGTTGCTTGTTTCGTGCGCTTGCCAAATTCAAATCGAAATCGCGGCACGATCGCGCTTAACTAAAGCCAAAGCCGATGCTGAAGTTCGCGTTGAAGTTGAAGCTGAAGTTGAAGCTGTGGCTGAAGTTGAAGCTTAAGCTGAAGCTGAAGTTGGAGTTGGAGCTGGAGCTGCGACTGTAGCTGGCCACGTTGTAGCTGACACGTTTGCTCGCATTTTGATTGCAATTTCTTTTCATTTTCTTCTTCTTTTTTGCGCCGGGGCGCGTTTTCTCGCTGCCTCCATTAAAGAGTCAAATTCGTGTTGGCCATTAAAAAAAAGAGCCAAAGCCAGCGACAATGGAAAACGCAAATCAAAAGTTAGAAAATTTCCTCACGAACTCCCCCAAAAAAAAAGAAAAAAGTAAAAGAAAACCAAAAAAGAAAAGAAATAGCGAATGATGATGCGACCAGAGCGAGGTTCAGTATGGTTTGGTAAGGAAAATTCAAGGAGAAACTGTGTGCAGCGACATTTTCGATTTTCAAACAGTTGTTGTTGTTGTTGTTGGCAGCTTGACACGAAAATCTCAAGCAGAAATTCCATTTGCCGTGGGCGGAGTGGGGAAGGAATTGTTGTTTTTTTATCTGTTCAACAAGATTTTTGTGCGGCTCCATGGCGCATTCTCATTGCACATTCCGCCAAATATTTTCAGATCATGTGACAGCTTGGCAGCCACACACACACATTCTCGCGTGGGTGTGTGTGTCTCCCTCTTCCTCACCCTGTCTCTCTATCTCTCTTTCTGTCTGTGCTGCCTCTTGTGTTCTCTTATCACTCTCGTTTTCTTGTTGCATGAACAAATAAATCGCCGACAATTGAATTTGCCTGTCCCACTGTCAGTTCCACTGTCAGTTGCAGCCCCCTACTTCCCCCTTCCCCTTGTCTGGCTGCCTGCCTGCCTGTTTTTCATATGACTCACACATTCTCTGACGTCGCCGACATATCAAATTGTTGTACTTTTTATTTAGTTTGTTAAAGCAAAGTGCTTAACTGACTAATGCGCCGGCAGCCAGCGTTGCTTCTGGCCATGAACAAAGCGCATTTGTTTACGATTAATGCGAAAAGCGCTTGGAGATCGCAGCTCATTATGAATGAAATTTCACTTGTATATATCAAATGAAACACGTTCTTACGTTTTTGTTATTCGTTTTTCGTCTTTCGTTTTCGTTTCTTGTTTTTACCGTTCTCTGTCTACTTTGATTTTGGTGTAATCGCATTTTATTTAATGTCAGCTGAGCCGAATCATTGCTCAATGACAGCAGCTGTCAGTGTGTGTGTGTGTGAGAGGGAGAGCGTATGTGTGTGTTAAAGAGTGTGTGTGTTTGTGTGTGCGACATGTGTTTGGGGCATTAAAGCGGAAGAACTTTTTGGAGAGCAAGATAAAGAGAGAGTTGTGTTTGATTTTGTACATGATTTAAGAGTAATTTGAAAGCTCATTAAGGTGTAGAGTTTCGTTAAATAGGTAATACATATATTTATGCAGAGACCATTCAAAATATATATATGTATATTCTTATTCACAAGAAACTAAATGTACAAATTTACAACCTAAATGGTAAAAGAGTATTAAAATACTGTGCAAATGATGCCTGAAATTTGATCATGATCGGATAATTAACATGGATGTTATTAAAGAATAAGTTTTAGAGGGATACTGATTTCGTAGACTCTGCAAAGTATGCAACAAAAAATAATTTTGTATTCTTATTATTTTTTGATACTTAACAAATCGTAAATACTTAAATTAAAGCTAAATAAATAATAAAAAATTTAAAAATAATAAATAATAAATACAATAATAAATAAATTATAAAAATTTTAAGAATATCGAAAACATGTGAGACTTGCAGTGCTCAGCAAACCCCCTTTGCAAGTGTTACATGCCTACAGGGTATGCTAAAGTCTCTTCATTTGCTGCTTAATTGTTTAATATTACACATACGCAGAGTGTTACAGTATTCGATTAATGTCCAACTTGGCTGACCTTTCTCCTGGCGTTAAGCGTGAAATGGCCAACAAATCTTCCCAGAGCGACTTTCAATAGTTTTTAGCCTTTTTTTGCAGCCGTAGGGCGCTCGCTTTGCACTCCATCAAGTGATTTATTTAACACGAGACGAAAGAACCAAGAACGGGCGAGAGTAGACAGAGGAAAGAAGGTGGGGTAGAAAGGGGAGACCATTAAGAAGCATCAGCGGCCAGCGGCGCTCAGCTGCGTCCAGCTGTTGACCCACTGCACCAGTTTTAATACGCTCTCAGTTTGCCCCAACGTTGGTGCCATTGATTTATTGTCCGCGATGCTCGATCTGTAGCTGAAATTGTGGCCGAACCTGAAGTTGTAGTTGTAGTGGAGCTACATAGCTCTATGCTGATGCTCATCCGGCACAATTTCACATGGATAATTACGGTGGGGCCCCCTTTGAAGAGCTGCTCTAGGAATTGGAATCGGAATAGGAGTCGGAGTTGGGAGTTTGGAGTTTGGAGTAAGGCAAATGAAAGGGCCTCGTGTATTGCGCCGTGGGACAGTTGCTGATTTAAATTCGTGTTAGGAGAGACAAAATAATTACGGCAATTGGCCAAAACGAAACGAAATGAAACGAAACTGACGGGCACGACAAACGAATAAATGACTGACTGACTGACTGAGTGCCAGACTGACTAACTGACTGACTAACTGACTGACTGACTGAGTTCTTGTGTAAGTGAGTGTACCAGCGAATGAATGAGTGCTTAAATGAATGACTTCGATTTGGTCTTGGGAACATTGCAAGAGACAGAGAGAGAGAGACCATTAAAATTCTTTAGCGATGCGCCTGCGGGTTCCACTGTGCCTCGTCTCATTGCCAGTCAAGTTGACCCACTAAGCCGCACTTCACTAGCATTTGTCGCCGTCTGTCAGCTTATGATTGTTTGTTATAAACTAAAGATATACTTCAATATATATAGTATAAATATCTATGCATATATATTGTATATTTGCCGAGCATTCTGTGTGGCGCCAAAGTCAAAAAGACAATCAAAAGCTGCCCACGTTGATGGCGGCGATTGCGCATGGCGACGCTGAGCTGCAGCCGGAGTCAGTCAAGTGGCTCACAGGCTTGGCCCGTTGTCGACTCAACAACATTTACCTTTTTTTTAGCTATTTTTTAGCTTGAAAAACTATGCATAAGTATTTACAATTCGATTTGGTTGATGCGAAGTTGAAATATTAAGTATACGTCGCTTCGCTTTGATTGAGCATTTTGACACCAGGGCTGCTGTAATGATTCAAATAATACACACACTTATGTATAGTATGCATAGTATGTATGTGTCTGTGCAGTATTTACGGCACTCCAGTTAACATGTTCGGACATGTTTGTTGTGCAACAGTTAACCAGAAAGAAATAGTCACAGTTTATTGCAATTTTCAACTCTAATGGGGGCGCAGCATGAACTGCAGAAAGGCGAATAACTGTAAGACTGTTAACTGCAAATGTAAATCGGACTATAAAATGTATTTTAGAGTTGTTAAATAATTTATCTCTGTTGATTAGTCTAATTTTAACGACTAACTGTAAAATTTATCTCGAATAGAATTTGTAATTGAGATATGTAAATTGAGAACTAATATAAATTACATATTGAAAGTTCTATAGATACTATACAACATGGTACAGGCTTATTTTACACGGATGTGCTACAATATGTTTATAATGTCAGCTTCGAGTGGTTCAAGAGATGAATGTTTGTGCATCCCTGGTCGTTCTTTTCTATGTCTGTCACTTATTTTAGAGTAAAGCTGGTGTCTGCTTAGTTCTCTCACTATTTATTATTCATTATATATTGCATTCCCAGTACAGTCGAATTCCTTAAAAGTTCGTAAAATTCATGCTTATAATTTATAAGTTATAAATTCGTTAGGCTCTATCCAAACTATGTGTAGTAAGTTTATATATAGTAAGTGTGTGTGTATGTAAATGTAACTCGTTTTCATGATAATGATCATTTATTATTGTAATTCTAATGCTAACCTATCTCTGGTTCTTTCTTCATAGTAAACTGCAATAGAGATACATTCCAAATGCATCCCTGGTTATCTGGCTACTATAATACCCCATGCTCGTCTTTCTCTCTCTCTTCAAAGTAAACATTTTTCTTCATTATGCCATATGTAGTGCAACCCTGTTCAGTTTCGGTAATCCATCCAACTTAGTTCGCTCTTTTATTCCTTGTATACTTCTTCCTTATGCCAGCTCGACTCAGTACATTTGCATCTAAATGTAACCCTGTATGGCTAGCCCGTCCCTGGCTTTGCTTGCGTTACTTAATCCGGCTTATTATGGAAGCTCAGCTGAATTTTTTCCCCATAACTACAGTCCATTTTTTATTATACACTCTTTTTGTTTGCTGATTTTGTTTTGATTCGTACAGTTTTATACCCTTCGATCATTGAAAATGAGCAAAAAAGGGTATATTAACTGTGCAAACAGGCAGAAGGAGGCGTGGTAGATCTCACAAAGTATATATATTCGCTGATTGAGCCAGGTATATCTGGCTGTCTGTCTGTCTATCTGACTGTTGGTCTGTCTGTTCCTCTGTCTATCTATCTATCTTCTCGTCTATCTGTCTGCCAGTCCGTCTGTCTGTCTGCCTGTTTGTCTGCCTGTCTGTCTGCCTGTCTGTCTGTCTGTCTGTTCGTCTGTCTGTATGAGTACACACATCTCAGCTTTTGTATAAGCTAGAGACACCAAATTTGGCATAAAGCTTCCTGTACACCCTAAACAGCTCTAGTTTATTTCAAATGTTGAGTGCCACGCTCACCGCCATATCAAATCAATAATTTTATGTTTCTATACGGTTTATAAGCGACATATATTAGGTACAACTTACTGACTTTGACAAATACTTAGCTGACTACAGTATCTAGCTGTATTTCGAGTTTGAATCAGCTGTGACCATAAACACAGAAGGTTCTGAAGTCACCTAACTGCCTGCGCTTGCTAGTTTGTTTTAATATGCGCCTGTATCTGTCTGTTAGAGTGAGAAAGCAATAGGCGGAAGCAGACTTTGTCTTTATATGGTTTTTCAACACTTGTCGAAGGGTATCTGACTGTCGGGCTTGCCTTGCTCGACTGTTCGTCTGGTTTTGGTTACGAGTATCACTTTTTTTCTTGCTCAATTTCATTTGGCTGCACTTCAAATTGTTGTTGTTGGCTGTTTGCAACTTTTGGCCAAGCCGGGCGCCTTATCGTCGCTTCGAAATTGCCGAAATGCAAGCAAAAATAATAATTTTCACTTAATTATCCAATGAGCAGACGAACGAGAAACAAACAGGCAAAGCAAACAAACAAAAGTATTAGGCTCAAACTGTTGATAATGATGATGATGATGATGATGATGATGGGGGAGCTCTGCCTCTCTCTCCCTCTCCCCTTCTCTCTCTCCCTCTCTGATATTGCACGTAACAATTATGCGATCATTTGCAAGCTGATCTCGACCCCGATGTGGACATAGCTAATGATTAAATTGTTAAATTGTTGCCGATTTGTTCACATTACGTATACGCAGCGTTATGCAATTGCCAAAAAGAAAAGTAAAACTAATGAAAGACTACGAAAGTAACATTTGATTTTTTCTCTCTTCCATTGCAGGATGATATGTTGCCGCCACCAACGCAGCAACAGCAACTGTTGCACCAGCAACATCAGCAACAGCAGCAGCAGCAGCAGCAACAGCACTTGGACCAATGCGGCTTGACGCAGGCTGGCCTGGAGGAGTACAACATACGCGCCTCATCCTACTACGATCAGACAACGTTCCATCATCAGAAGCAGGCCTCCTATGCACAGTCCGAGGGTTATCACAGCTATGTCTCCAGCTCTGATTCGACATCGGCTACGCCGTTCCTGGACAAGTGAGTAGAACTACCACAATGATCGAGTGCTGAGCTGAGCTGAGCTGAGAAACATGTTTTGCGGCGACAATTATGAGTTTTATTTCTATTACACACACACTCGCACACACACACACTTGTAGCGTGGCACACACGCACATAAAAAGTGATTAAAAGTGATTCTTGGTAAGGCGCACATGGAGCCATAAACAGCGACAGCGAAACTAGCTGAAAACTTTCAAGGTCTCAAGACTCTCGAGTTGCTCTATTGTCATTGTTGTTGCTGTTGGTGAACTTGCCACAACAACAACAGCAGCAGCGACAGCAACAGCAGCAGCGACAGCAGCAACTTGAAGAGAGTTTTGCTTGCTGTACTCGCTGTCATGTCTATCGCCATCGAAATGCGATTTTGAAGGCTAAGCCGAAATTCAAGTAATTACGGCCACAGTCTGTCCGTCTGTCTGTACGTCTGTCTGTCTGTCCGTCTGTCTGTCCCACTGTTTGTCCATCTGTACGTGTTGTAGGAAACGCCAAACCAACATGACAACCAACAAAATTGTTCGCTTTATTTTCTTTATGTAGTCAACGACGCAGCACGCAATGATTTGCCATTTTCAACTAACTCAACTTCAACTTTGCCTCCTTCTCTCCCCCTCTACTTCTTCTGCTCCCTTCTCATGCTCCTCTTCTTCTTTATCTGCCTTCTCTGTAGATTGCGTCAGGAGAGCGATCTGCTGTCGCGCCAGTCACATCATTGGTCCGAGAATGATCTGTCATCGGTCTGCAGCAATTCGGTGGCACCTTCGCCCATTCCCCTGTTGGCGCGTCAATGCAGCAGCCGCAGCAGCAGTGGCGGCAACATTAGCACCACCAACAACAACAGCAGCAGCAACTGCAACGCCAACTCACTTGCCCAGCATAACAACAACACAAACAGCTCGGAGAGCACCTCATCAACGGAGACACTCAAATGGCATGGCTCAATGAGCGACATCTCCGAGGCGAGTCATGCCACAGGGTACAGTGCCATCGCCGAGTCGGGTAAGTGTGCAGTGTTGCAAAGGGTTGGGTGGAAGAGTAAAGGATGCACAGGGATGAAATGGGACTTTGTTACTATTATGGTAAATGGTATCAAATAATGCACGATTGTGTAGAGTGTTTTGGTGTTGCATAGGGATGCAAGCAGTTGTAATGCTGCTGATGTTTGGCCAGTGTTGGGTAGCACTTTTAGCATGGTATAGTATGGTATGGAAATAGTATGAGACATTATAACTATTGTCATGTATGTTTATATAATCCATAATTAAATAGGATCGTTTTGATTGGTAATGGTGAGATTCTTTGTCTTGCTCTAGTGCTGGAAAAGGCGAGATAGAACATTAATTGACAGTGTGGAAAGGCATAAAATGTAACTATTTAAGTAAGATATGTCAACTTATGATCCCTTCAAGAATATAGTGTTAGTTGAAAAATAAGTAGGATGTTTTTTAGTTGAGGAATGGAAAGATTCATTGTGTTTTGCTAGTGTTGGTAAAGGTGGGGTAGAATGTTCAGCATGTTATGCTAGAAATAGCATAAGACTACATAACTATCAAATGTGCTTAAATAAACCTTAATCAAATAGGTTGTTTTAGTATTGTATAGAATTGTTAGATCTCTGATGCTCAGGTAGTGTTGGAAAGGAATAAGAACCCCTTTAACAAGGTATTAAAGAACTTTTGTATTGAATTTTGAAGAATTTGTATGAGCTAGTTATATAATTTGTTAGTATTCCAATAATCAATAACCTCATAAATAAATGACTTGAGTCAAACAAGCTGTTTTCACTCTGAATTATTGTCAAATGTAGCCATATTACGACTAAAACTCAATTCATTATCTCACTTAACTTTAGTTAAATCTTTAAAGTTGTTTTTATATATCATTAAATAAAAACCTTTGGCTGAAATACACAAAAACTTTAACAAGTCTAAGCAGCAATTAAGTTTAGCCATTTTCCAGTCAACAAATAGGTCTTCATGCCTATACAGACTGGAGTGACCCTTCTATAACTATGCAAGTATTAGGTACAAGTCAAACAGAGTTTTCTATCTCATAATTCTGCCACAAAATAACTCAATATACGTCAGTCTAAATTCCACATGAATCTTTCTCTTATACCTCTGTTATTTACATATATCTTGTGCTGGAATACCTCTGTAAGATACATATATCTCTTGCTGGAATACCCCAGTTATTTATATATATCTCTTGAGCTGGAATACCCCTGTTATGCATATCATAAACGTGTCCGAGCCGAAGAACGTGACTTTATCTTGTAATTTTAGAAGCCTGCCAAACTTGTTTTATTTTTTTGGCCTCTCACATTAGCAAAGGGGAGTGACAGGCTGGGTGGTGGGGAGGGGGTGTTGCACAGTGCGACCTTGGGTCATTGTTTGCTTGGCCCCTCATTGACCGACTTTTACTGCTGCAGCTCCTGACTGCGCCCCGACTCCAATCGATTTGCCCAAAACTAAAACTAAAGTTCTGCCTCTCTCTCTTCCTCCCTCTCTCTTTCTGTCTCTCTCTTGCAGTCTCCTCATCGCAGCTGATTGTGCACAGCTCGCGCGTGCTGACGCCCAAGCGGCACCAGAGCGAGAGCGTGTTGTATCTGCACGACAACGAGCTGACATTGCCGGCAACTCCAGCAACGACGGCGTCCGCGAGCAGCGGCAGCAGCGGCGCACTCAACTCGTCGCCGATCTCAGAGGACGCTGTGCCAGCGCTGCGCGTGCAGCATCGTCACAGTCCCAGCTACCCGCCGGTGCACACATCGATGGCGCTGCATCGCTTCCAGCAGCAGCAGCAGCAGCCCAACTACAAACTGAGCGCACAAAGTTCCTTGCCAGAGTTGGAGACGGGCGTGCCACCAACACGTGCCACACTGCGTGGCCAATCGCAGTCAACAGGGGATCTGCAACAGCAGCTGCCGCGTCCTGCACAGAAGCACAAGTCCAGCATATCGGTGACCATCTCCAGCAGCGAGGCTGTGGTCACCATTGCCCCACAGCCGCCGCCCAGCAAGCCGCAGCTTAGCAAACTGGAGCTGCACAGCTGCAGTGCACCCAATGTGGCAGACAGTGGGGAGCAGGAACAGCACTCGCCTGCCTCCTCATATCGCAGCAATCATCGCCTCTTTCCGGTCAGCACCTACACGGAGCCGGCACAGCACAGCAACACGTCGCAGTATGTGCAGCATCCCAAGCCGCAGTTCAGCGCCAACTTGCACAAGTCCGCCAAGTGAGTAACTCCTCTCGGGAAGATTGCACTTGCTCTCAACTGATCTTCTTCTCCTTCTTCCTCTTAGACTTCCTGTGATAACTCCTGCTGGCTCCGCTGTGCAGCCCGCCTGGCACTCGGTGGCAGAGCGCATCAATGACTTCGAGCGCAGTCAGGATGCTGCACCCAAGTTTGCCTATCTGGAGCCCAGCAAGACGCATCGCTTGTCCAATCCGGCACTGAAGGCGCTGCAGAAGAACGCAGTGCAATCGTATGTGGAACGACAGCAGCAGCAGGCGCACAAGGAGGAGCAGCAGCTGCTGCGCCCGGGAAACTCGTCCTATCAATCGCTGCAGGCCGAGCGGAAGTCACTGCCCAACAATCTCAGTCCCATCTCAAGCAGCAGCGGCTCTGGTTGCAGTTCTCCCACGCCGCCACCGCCGCCGCCGCGTTCACGTTCTCTGTTGCCCAATCTGCTGCGTCGCTCCAGCTCCGCCTCGGACTATGCGGAGTTCAGGGAGCAGCACAGCCAGCACAGTCGGGAGCAGCAGCAGCAGCAGTTCCAGTTGCAGCAGCAGCACAGCCGGGAGCAGCATCATCAGCCCAGCATACGCAACATTAGCAGCGCCGAGAAGTCTTCGTTCAACGACATTGGCATGCCACCGCCTCCGCCGCCGCCACGTGGCCGTGTGGCGCTGCCCAGCAGACGCACTTCCTCTGCCACGGAGTATGCGCCCATGCGGGAGAAGCTGCTGCTGCAGCAGGCCGCAGCGCTGGCACATCAGCAGCATCATCCGCAACAGCATCGTGGCATGGGGCACGCCCACCATGGCCACAATCTGCCCCTGGGCCATGCAGAGCGTCCGCCTGAGCGTCCGCCCAAGCATCCGCATCTGCGTGTGCCCTCGCCAGAGTTGCCGCCGCCACCGATGACGCTGGGCGTTGAACTGGACACGAGTTACACCTTTGATGAGCCACTGCCGCCACCGCCGCCGCCGGAAGTGCTGCAGCCGCGTCCGCCGCCATCGCCCAACAGGCGCAACAGCTTTGCGGGCGCCTCGACGCGCAGTCGTGCAACGCCAACGCTGGCGCCGCCCAAGGTGCCGCCGCAGGTGCCCAAGAAGCCCACCAGCTTGCGGCAACAGGTGAGTGCAGCTGCCCTCCCCCCCTCTCTTACACTCTCTCTATGTGCCACACATGCCACTAACTGTCTGTTGCCACGTTCTCTTCCGCAGCTGCCACACAAGCCACAAGCTGCGCTGGCGAATGGCGCCGCCGTCGCCAAGCCCACAAACTCAAATCTGCCCACCACCAACAGCCGCAAGCGTCCGCACATCCCGGAGAGCGGCACAGCCATCGTTGTTGCCTCTTCCCCCACGGCTGTGGCAGCAACACCGCCGCCGCCGCCGTTG
Source organism: Zaprionus davidi (assembly GCA_018903715.1). Taxonomy (NCBI): domain Eukaryota; kingdom Metazoa; phylum Arthropoda; class Insecta; order Diptera; family Drosophilidae; genus Zaprionus; species Zaprionus davidi. Next base: position 538,967 of record JAEIGL010000011.1, read on the forward strand.
CTGCCCCGTGCACGTCCCACGCACGTCGACAGCGTCATTGCCAGCAATCTGAATGCGAATCTGGAGAGCAATCAGCAGCAGAAACTCAGGTGAGTGCAGCGCATCAATCATACGCCCCGTGCAACTCAAATGCATTTCTCATTTATGCAACTCACAAATTGTTAGCGGGTTTCCTCTAGCGGCTTTTAAATGTGGCTACTCTGTGAACATTGATTGGGTTAGTTGGAGCTTTAATTGTATTATGCAACATGAGCAAATTTTGGCTTGCTGTGATACATAGAAACTTTGTAAAGCTTAGTCAAGTAAAAGTTTTAAACTATAAAAAGCTCTTTAAATGTATCTACAAACAGCTTAAAGTCTATTAAAGCCCTAAGAACTCTCTCAGCTCAGAGAAAAACAATTTGGAGTTCTTGTGTAAGCAGGAAGTATACAGTTGAAAGCTTTATAAATCTCTATGAGCTCTGTCAGCTCTCATCAAACATATGCATTTTAAAATTGGTAAACAAAGCAGCTTTTAGTTCACTGATGCTTTAATGATTCTATATTTATTTCATATATAAATGATCTGATATTTATATTATATATCAAAGTTCAGTAAACTTACAGCTTTGAATTACAGGAAAGCAACCAAAAGTTGCACTTATATATCTTAGCAATAACTCAAAGCTCATTAAAGCTTATACATTTCTCGAATACATCATAGTATTAACTCAAAGCTCAATGCACTTGATCTGCAGTCAGTTAACTATAAGTTCTCAAGTAATGCAAAAGCTCTACAGCAATCAGCTTAAAGTTCATATACAAATGAAGCTAGCTTAGTCCAAATAAATGCTATTCATAGCAACACTTAAATAGCTAACGAGAGCAACAGTCGCGCAAAACGCAACAGTGGGATACCCTTCGACCTATGTTCCCGTGTAGTTTAATTTCTTAAATTCATACACATATGCATATGCACATGCTTTGAAATTAATCTCGATAGATGGCGCTCTTGTTAGCTGACAGAAGCACTTGGTTTTATGCTCATACTTTCTTAAATAACTTCTGTGTTTATTGTTCGATTGGATTGTGATTTGGACACTACGTAGATATTTCATTCAACTTATTATATGTTAAAGTCAGAAAGTTGTATCTTTTATACAGCGCTTACAAATTAAGTTTAAAAATTAAATTATTGATTTGTGGGGGCGGTGGGCGTGGCACCTAACATTTGAAATAAACTTGATCTGCTTATAGTACACAGGAGTCTTCCTGCCAAATTTGGTAACTCTAGCTTTTATAATAGCTGAGATCTGTGCGTTCACACAGACAGACGGACAGACGGACAGACAGACAGACATGGCTCAATCGACTCGGCTTGTGATCCTGAGCAAGAATATATATACTTTATGGGGTCTCCCACGCCTCCTTATGCCTGTTACATACATATTTGCACAAAGTTAATATACCCTTTTTTGACCATTTTCAATGGTCGAAGGGTATAAAAATAGCTGTCCTTAAGCACCTTAATTCGCTCATTAAGCTTCCTTGGTCATTAACATTTCCAACTCGCAACCTTAGCAGAACAAAAGAAACGCTTGAAGAATTTAAATCCAACTCGAAATGAAGCAAATAAAACAAGCCAAAATTACTTTGGCCGCATTCCAACTTGAGTCATGGCTCGCACAATATATATAAAGATAAATATATATATGAATTACATATATATATATATATATACCACAATATATTGTTGAGTGGATTAAGTTGAAGCTTGCATTGTTCTTGACCTTATCGAATCCAATTAGGCAACGTGCGTGTAGCACAGTAGCTGCAAAGCTGCAGCCCAGAGCTTTTGGCTAATAAGCTGCTTCCTTTTTGAGGCAATGGGGCAGGGAAGGGGTAGCGGGAGCGGGTGTACAGTGGGTGCCGTCAATCAGCTGTCGCTTAATGTGCGCAGCTCGCTTTAATGCCGCTGGCGGTCTAATTGGATTATGAAACTGACTTCAACTGACGCGAATCACAGCGAACTTTCGCTTTTCTGGCCAGTGTGGGTGCCACTCCCCCCCTCCCCCCTCTGTAGGCAACAAATGTGTCAACATTGTGTATGCTCCTGGCGCTTTGTTCTTTGTTGTTGTTCTCTTGTAAAAGCCAAACGAATTGTAATCGCCTATCGACAATCGAACAATCGAAAACTGGAATTGAAAATTGAAATTTATCTTAGAGTAGAGAGGGCAGAGGGAAGAGTAGAGGGAGGGGATGGGGTGTTGCTGTACTGTCGCTGACATTGATAGATGAACGAGCTGGCTGGGGTTCATTAGCGCATACTTTTTGCACCCACTGTGGCGCATATGCTGCGCTTGCTTGCTGGCTTGCGGCTGGGTGCGGGCATTAGATAACCAGTTGACTTGGGTGTCTCTCTCTCTCCCTCTCTCTCTCTCACTCTGTGCTTAGCTACCAAGTGGAGCAGCAGGCCGCAAGTTGTTGCTTGTCGTTGCACTGCATGTTGCTTGTTGTTTTTGTTGTTGCAGCTTGTGGCATGCTGAACAGTTTGTGCTGTGGCTCGCTGACACCGCGGCAGACCTTTGCGGCACGATTTGTTGCAGCACATCCAGGCACGAGACAAATATTGACACAATTTGTGGCAAGTTTTGGGGTTTGTCTGCCCCTCTGCCCCGCATCCTACCCTCTTCCCCTCTCTCTTTCTCTCTGTTTTGCCAGTTCAAACGTGTCTCATTTGCATTTTGAAAGTTTATTTGCTGCTCATGTTTGTCGCGCTAACAGAAATTGGAGCAAAGGGCAATCGCATTTCCTCAGTTTACCCTCACCTGCACACACACAGGCACACACACACATACACACACACTAAGAGACTGACTGTAATCACTGCCTTGCTGCCTGACTGACAGCCTTTTTTTTCGGCGGCATTAATTGGCCAAACACCTACGGGCCTGCAAGCTGAGGTGTGTCTGCCCGCCTTCCCTTACTACCTCTCTGCACCTCTCCCTTCCCCTCCCCCCTGCTCTCTCTCACACCATGTGTTCTCGACAGGCGCTAATTATCGCCTCTGCACAGCCGGCGGGCTGGCCTAGGCCCAGAGTGCCAGCCTCAGTCAACAGCTCTGACTGGCCATTTGAATTAATTTCGTAGCCAAAACTAGGCGAACCGTATTATTTTCAAATTAACTGCACAGCGCAGCACACGCGGCGTATGCGAAATAAATCACTCATGCGCCGCATTGCGCACCCGTAGCCGGCATAGCAGGCAGACAAAATAACTTGCAATTGCCAAGACAATTCAATTTGCGAGACACTCGCGACAGACAGACAGAGAGACAGATAGAGAGACACTCGCGATGCAGTCGCCGCGATTGCAGGCGGCATCTAATCCCCTCTCCAGCTCCCCTCCCCTCTTCACCCACTGCTTAACAATGAGAGCGACGTCGTGAGCAACATTTAACAAAGTGCTTGCCATAATTTTGGCGCTATCGCCGACTAAATATCGACAGCAATGATCGATTGAACTTTGAGCCGAGAATATTGTGAAATCAAGCCAAAAACTAAATACAAAGAGACGCACACACACACACACGTACAGTCACACAGACAGTCTCACATTTCATTAAATGCATTTTATTTTATGGTCAACGCCAAGTTTTTGTTGCAGTTGTTTCTTCCCTGTATATAGTTTCCATCTGATTTGTGTTCACTGTCAGGGAACACGCAATTGTTATTTTTTACGATCGAAAAAACTAAAAAACAACATCACTTTGTTCTTGCCGGCTGCTTATCTGCGTCTCTTGTCAATTTGCAATTGTTTTTTGCGCTTGATTTACGCAGATGCTTAATAGATTATTAACTTGTAGAGCGTATATATCGTATATATCTGTATATTCTATATAAATGGTAGTGCTATAAAGCCATAAGAGGCTTTTCGCAAATGTTTTGAGCGACCATCTGCGGCGAAAAGCCAGAAAAAGTCCAAAAATAGCTAAATATAAAATGTCATCTACGCTGGTGAGGGAAAACTGTGCGAGAGAGTGGATTATCATTGCCTGCTTTTAGGCTGCTGCGTAAGTAGTGCTAGCCCGCGAAAGTATGCAACATAATTTGCATCTGCCAGTGCCAGTAACAATAAAAATAGCTAGATTTTCCACTGCTTTTCTATGTTTGCTACTTTCGAATAAAGCTAGATTCGACGCGAAAAAGCTGAGTTGACAACACTAATTGCTGTTGCTGCGCGTTGATTCTAATCTATGAGAGAAAGAGAGCGAAACACTTTGGCCACTCTAAAATCCCAAAAGCATCGTTTATTTCGCTAGTGTGACTAACAATTAAACGCAAGCAATAATCAATAAATAATAAAGTGCGAAATAAACAATAATTGAGTAAGCTTGATAACGTCGGAACTGACCAACGAACCTTAAAAATGCGGAACTCCGCATTCCTCGAATTTTGATAAGCCATGAGAAGCAAAGTTTATAAATAGACGAAAATTAATTAAACAATGAATATATTTATAAGAACGCTGAATCAATATATTTTAAATATTTTGTAATGTGCATTAAACAGCTCAATGTGCTGCAGCGTAAAACACTCATTCAAAACATTCATACTCTGAGCGTAACTATGATCGCTCAAAAACCTGTGCTGAGTGGAAGAGCGGGAGCAACTAAGTGCTAGAGCGAATTCAACAACAGCAACAACAACAACAGCAGCAGCATGCACTAACTCCCGCTGCACTGCAAACAAACTCTCTGAGTGAGCGCAAGAGCGTAAGACCGTAACAACAACGTGCATGCACTCTCTCTCACTCTCTCAACTGCTGCACCACCAACACACTCTCACTTTTCAACACTGCGTAGACTTGTCGCCGTCACGCAGACTCCCCATAGGCCTGTATGACTGCGCGCTCTCTCACAGCACACGCACTTGTGCTCTCTCACAGTGCTTGCTCTCTTGCTGTTGCTCTTGCTCTCTCCCAACTGGTTGCCGGCTTCGTTTATTTGTCGTTTGTGGTCGCAACTTCAAACGAGTGAAAACCGCTGACGCGTGCAGACGTACGCGCAGCACCAGCGACAGCGACTGAAATCGGCGCGTGTGCAAATTAAAGTTCTCCCCACCTCTTCCTTCTCCCAGCTCCTACCACAGCACCAGCTGTGGGTGTGAGTGTGTCTGTGTCGAAGATCGAATCGCGAATGCAAACGAATTTGTCATAAAAGAAAAGAGTGAGAAACATCAACAACAACAGCAGCAAACAATGCTAAACTTTCGCCTCTTTTGCATACGTGTAAATCGATTGCAATTGAGTGAATAGAGCAGCTCCATCCCCCTCCCACACACACAGACACACATACTAACACTCGCACAAGTGCAACCCCCTTCCAACGAGAAAAGAAGTGCAAAGAGAGTGAGAGAGAGACTGTGACAGTGAGAGAGTAAAGTGTCATCCGAGTGAAACAAGGAAGTTTGCGGCGCAGTTCAAATGTGCGACAACAACAGCAAAAATTGCATTTAATTTGCAGCAAAAGCAACTGTGAATAACAACAATAATCAAGGAAGAGAGCGAAATAACAAAAACAAAAACAAAAACATAATCGAACACGTTGCTGCACGTTCAAATTGGATTTCACAATTTTGGATACCGTCGATCAGCTTAAAATGGTTTTCGGCGGCAGATTTCGCATCAGAAGGTAACAAAATAAATAGAATATAATAAATACATATATATAAAAGTGGGAGAAGCAGGAATTGTTTGACAGAATTTCCTGCTTTAAGTAATTAATTATTTAATTAAAGCACAAAGAGCGCAGACTGCAACAGTTGCTCAACTTTATCTACCTCTAATTGAATTCTCCGTCAGTGTGTGTGTGTGAGCTTGTCACTGTCTGTCGGCTAACTTTAGTGTGACCATATTTAGCATGTTCAATGCGCGACTCGCTAATGACGACAGTTAGCAAGAGAGGGTGAGGTGGAGAGAGACACATACACACACACAGACTCAAACAGCTGCTAATAACTGTGCACAGCTGTTGCATGCAACATGGCAGTTTTAACTGACGCTGCCACTGACTGCAATTTGCCTTGTAGGCGGCAGGTGCAAAGAAACACACTGAAATACCTTTTCTTGTGGCACGTTTCCTGCTGCTGACAATCAAAATCAGGCTGACGGAGAAAGGGACAGACAGGGAGAGAGGGGGAGAGAGAGAGAGGAAGAGAAGTAGTTTGAAACCTTTGTCAGACACGCGCCATATAAATGTATCCCTCTCTGACTAACTCCAACGGATCCTATATTGATTTTTCTGTGGTAAACTAGTTTAAACCGGTTCTGGCTCGAGTCACCCTTAACAACAGTTTTTACGACTTCGACACACCCTGAGCCACATCGTCACCCTCATCCTCACAGCAGGCTCACCCTCAGGCAACCTGCACAGCTGCAATGCCTGACAAAAGCTGACTGCTACCCGCATGTACTACATACATATGTATATTCCATTTCCCATTTTTGCTTGCGTAGAACCCTTAAAACAGCAACGAATTCAATGAAATTTGCACTGTGGATTCATCATAAGAATTAACATTGATTTATGCAGAGTCACATGCTCTATTGCGCATAAATTACTTTAATTACCGCACGCTATCAATGCCAACAACAACAACAACAGTAGCCAGTAGCACCCTCAGTTCTGCTCGAGTACCGACTTCAAAAAGCAAATTAATTTGTTTGCGTTTACAAATAAGTCGCCTCCTCTGCTTTTGTTCCATTTTTGTTCCGTTTTTGTTATACATTTCGTTTCTGTTTTGTTGTTGCTTCAATTTATTGAAGCTTTGCACGAATGTCGACATCGGCAAAAGAATTTGCTGTCAATGGAGAAAATGTTAACGAACCACACTAAATTCATTCGCAATCAATAAAGAAAACAGTAAAATAAACACTCGGAGAAAACAAATGAGGAAGAGGGAGAAAGAATGAAAATACTATCTACCCTTTTTACAATATGTTAAATCACTTGACGGCCAATAGAATTTTGGTTTACGATCACGAGTGGAACATGGAACTTTTTGTGGAAATTGCTGTGACCTTCGGCGAGCGTCAAACGGAATTGAATTGATTGAATTGTGCAGGGCCTAATGTTTGCTATTATTATGATATTGTGCTGGTGCAGGCCACTAAACAAATCAAACAATCAAACAATAAACGTTTATTGTGCCACAGAGCGCTTTACATGGCCAATCGATTCGATGCGGTGTGTTTTAGGGGGGGTTCGGCTGAAAGATGCGCTGTAAAAGAATTGAACAGATCTTGCAATACAATATAATATAATTTTTGCATCGTTATGAAACTTTTGCCATAGAGAGATAAGAACTTGATGCGTTTGTCTAGCAAATTCCATAATTATTTGACTTAAATTGGCTTCTCGACATGTTTAAAATAGTTTTTTAAACTTTTATCATGACTTCAATGCCTTCCTGATTTCTAAATGACTGTATAGATGACTATATACATATATATTCATACGTAGTAGAGATCTAATATGTAGATTGTGTGCCCAAGCTGTTACTTTCATTCCTTGATATTGATATTGGTATTCCTAATATTGACAATAGAAACCTGTTGTAACTAGGGCATCTATTCCGTTATAAGACCATATAGACAAAACAATTCTATGCGTTTATTCACCATATTTCATAACCATTTGATTTAAATCAATCATTCTCAGGGATTATAAGAACATTAGAGCAAACTTTTCTCATGACATTTGACACTTGCAAATGCCTTACTGGTATCCAAATGCATGTACAGGGTATATTTACAATGTAGCTGGTAATGCCAAGCTGTTACCTTCGATCCCTACTGCCTCTTGCTCCTCCTCCTCCCCCTATCCCTTGCCTTCTCTTTCGAAAAGTGAAAAACATCAACGGCAAAATGTCAAGAGTTTTCAATTAACGCCTGCTGCTCTATAAAAATTGATTGTTCCTTCGCATTGAATACAGATCAGTTGAGATCTGTTGTATGAGAGCGACAGAGATATGGCTGATATATGTATATGGTACATATATATATATATATATATTTAAACGGGTTTTTTGCCTGTTAATGTTTGCTTTTGTTTATCGCGTGTTTTGCTCGGCTTTGGGTTATTTTTGTGGCATGCCAAAATATCATACAACACTTGAGCAAATACGAATTGAACATGCATTTCAATTGGAGCAGCAGCACCAGCAGCAGGAACAGAAGCAAGCGACAATAAAATACGCTTTTTACAATTTAACAATTATTCGGTCTTAATTAAAATGTATAAAAAATATTTCATTTCTTTAAGCGACACTGACAAATTGACAATTAAAGCCTTTTCATTTAAATATCGACGCGTAAACGTTTTAAGTTAAAGGCGGAAATTGTCGTAAATATAAAAGCGATAAATAATCAGTGAGAACTAAAGATGAATATGAACAGAGAACACTTACTAAGTTAGCAATTAAATTCAACTGTTTCTTGCAGTGTAGCTTGTTAACTTACTTTCGTTATATGACAATCTCTTATATACTCCAGCTTTCTCTTAGTGTATTACTTAAAAAACTTATCTCAATATTTGCCCTACATTTTCAACTGACACATTTATTTTGTATCCTCCTTTTCGCTCAGTGTAGAACTGTTGTTTACTCTACATATTCTTGCCTGTTTCGCTCAGTGTCTCTGCTAACTAACAGAGTTCATTAGACCGCCCGCAATGTTATCGAAAATTTGTTAAACATGCCTTTTGTGGCTCGCAGCTCAGCGAACTCGTTTTCAATTCATCAATCAATCAATAGCTTGATCAGTTGTTGTCTGTCTCTCTCTGCCCCTCTCTTTCTCTCTATCTCTCTTTCGTGTTGTTTGTTGTCTTTGTGCCAGTTCTGTATTATGATAATTAGTTGTAGCGCGTCATAAAAATCAACGTAGAAAACGTGAAACTGCCCCCCCAAATGTTGCCCTCTAATCAGCAAAGCCGTCGCCCCGTTCCTCCTTCTCCCGCCACTTGTCTACTGTCCCTCTCTCAATCAATTGTCTCATTCTGATTGGAGGTGTGTGTGTTTGTGTGTGTACGTGCCAAGTTCTGGATTAACCATTATAGCTACAAATGTCAATGTACCCCATATGCAAATGCTGCGTCGGATCGTTGGTGTTCTATGTAGAGCCCTTTGCAGGTTAACTCAAGCTCAACTACCCAGTTGGGATACCAGGCATACTACCTACAGTCTGCTACTCCAGATATGTGTATATATCATCGCATTCTAATTGTAATTTGCTGTTGTTTTTATTGTTTCTTGTGCTATATTTACGTAGTTACTTTCCCAGCTTATCTGAAAGTGAACGGGCGTAGAGAACAGAGAGAAACAGACAGACTAAATGGAGGAAAGGAAGGTAGTGGAGGGGAGGGGAGTAGAGGGAGCACTGTTGGGGAGTCAGCGAACCATCAAGTCGAGTCGAGTACTCTGGCTGTATCTACAATGGCCCGGGGAATACGCGGGCATTATGCATGCATATTCTAAAACAAAAAGCCAAATGAAGTTAAATGAGTGCAGGCGACAAAACAAAAGGGGAATCAAGTATTAAGCCGAGTGCGACTAAGACATACGCTATAAAAGTTGCCATAAAGTTGATATTAAACTTCAACTATAACTATCATGTTTATGATATAATTTCTTAATTTAAACTTTTATTTCTTCAACTTTTATAATACTTCTCAACTTTCTCTCAGCTCTTCTTGCCAGAATCTCTCGGGTCTAAATATGGCATTTCTTTAATTGTGGAATACCTCCAATCTCACACGGCTTTATTCGCCTGGGAAGTTTCTAATTTATGAAGCAATATAAAAAGAATATATATTGCACAATTCCGACAATTTTCAATGGTCGCTGATTTTGCTGTAGCTACGCAATAAACTTTAAATCTTCTCAGCCATAAATCTCTAACCACACCTAGACATACATGTATAGTATATATATATATAGTATATAAATGCTCTGCTGACCTCTAGATATTGTCATTGTAGAATCCTGTTTGGAATCTTTGAATTCCGTTGCTTATTTGCGAACAAACATTGGATTAAGATATGCTCGCTCTGGCATAGTGCATATGCAGAGAACTCAGATTGTAATTACAACAACGGTTTATGGTGGGTAACATTCTACAGCAGAATTGTTCAGAGATAAAGCGGGCAAAAAGTTCAAGTTGAGCGGGCAGACAAAGTACCGCAAAAGTTAAACAAATGTAGCAACAAGTCAGCGACAAAGACACAACAGACAACAAAAAGAATGAGGAAACAAAAGGGCAGCTAAAGCAGAAGAAGCCAACAGCTACAGGTGTCTACGGGCACATACATATACATATACATATGTATATAGTAGAGAACAGTTTGTACGGCCTACGTGTGGTGACGAGATACAAATGTATCTGTATCTGTAGCCAAAAGGCTCTTTGGTATACGGGCCGGGTGACAAGGTCGCGGTCTTTAATGAGAACTCGGGTCCGACAATAAAACTGTTTCAATTAGCCCGCAAAATTAATGAAGAAACAAAGCTTTAAACGCTCCAGTAACCTCCGGCGTGCAACTTCCTTTCCAACATCGTGAAATCATTAAGAAATCCAAACAGCACAAAATTTCACAAATTAACTTTATAGCACGAATGAATTTCTTGCCGCACGAGACCAGACGAGACGAGACGAGAGATGCACGATACATATATATCGTATACATCGTATACGTTATAACGATATAACGATATATTAATAATTATGAGCTGAAAAGTGCCCAAAAGGTAAATAAAAAACTCTTTGTGGCTTCCTGTTCGCTTGACGGGTTAACTGTTTACTGTTTTCTGTCTTGGCTACTGGAAACGACAGACGACATACGTATACATATGTATATATTGTGTGTATGAATCGATCGCATCGATCGTTGGCTCGTTGTCTTCGTCGCCTTCTCTGGCTCGTTTCTTTTGGGCCGGGACCTGACTCTGGGCTCTGGGCTGTGTTTTTGGGCTTGGGCCAAGCACGAAAATTGCTTTGACATAAAAAAGCACAGTGAACAAAAATGCTCTTTTTTAGTGGGTCACGCGCGTCATGATGCGGACACGGGCAGAGGACAGAGGACGGACGGAGGAGGGGCAAATGAAAAGCCTCGGCCAAGCGACCAGCCCACCCAGCTGATAAAAATCAAAAACATGCGCAAAAAACGACTCAAAAATAACCAAAATAAAAACCCAAATTAAAATCGGAGCAGCACTTGGACTGTGTTTGGTACGGAACGGGGTCTGGGTCTGGTCATTACTTTGCCTATGCTGGGTTTCCCGGCATGTTTAAATTGTGTGTGTTTGTGTGTGTTTGCCTAATTTACCTTTGTTTTGTTCGTATTTCCCCCTGGCCCCCTTGGGCAAAATGTATTGCAATTAAGTTGAGTTTTTATTTATACGTATTGCCATTTAAAAAACGCAACAAATTTCACAGTCGCTTGGGAAGGTCTTCGTACTATTTGAGCAATGTAACGCTCGTGCAATATGTAATTGAATGTGGGGAACTTGGGTGGCTTTTCATTTCTGTGAGTCTTGGGCAATGGGAGCAGGTTAATGCGATAGAGATCGCCCTGAATCCAACTAATGCCCACTACTTACAATGCCTGCGAAATTATCATGCTAATTTCCATAATCTTATTTTGATAACTTGACGGAAGATGGTATATAATACTTTATAAAGTGTTTTTGTTGGAAGAACTTAACTTTGAACTCAATGCTCTACATTGATATTTGATTAATGACAAGCTGCACTTAAATTTTCAGCTGAAATAGTATTTTGTTAGGGTTTTTTTAAGTGAATAGGATAGATATATATTAGATGATAATCTCAGTATTAGTGCAATATCTGGCTATCTACTGAGTTTCAGCTCAATCTATAATTTTGTTACGCTTTTTTAAAGATAAAACCTTTAGTGTTTTATCAAAATCCTTATTTAACGAAAGTAAATCCTTAGAGAATATTGGTATTTAGTCATTACAATACTTTATTTAAAAATTGCAACTGAAAATATAGTTTTATTTGGCTTCTAAGATGTATACCTCAAGTTGGTAATCAAAATCTTAGTCTAATCGCAGTATACATGCAATATTCACTTAATTTCAGCGCAATCTATGGTTTAGTTAAGCTTTCTAACCCTAAACCCATAATAGGTAATCAAAATCCTTGTCTAACCTAAGTATATTTGTAATGTCTAACTCTACACTGCAGTGCATTGCGTTGCAGTTAATATTATAGTTTTGTTTTGGTTATAAAGACCAAATTGAAGTTGGTAACCCAAGACGTTGCCCAAACTGACTAAATGAGCATTATTTAACTGTGGCTCGAGTTTCAGTTGAATCTATCGTTTTGTTGGGGTTGCTTTTATGCACAAAACAACACTTTATTCACCCATAAAACTCAACACTCTGCGTGAGAAGTGACGCAAATAAATCGGTTGTCATAAAGAGTTGATTTTATTGCTGAGATCTGGAGGGGAGTCGTGGAGGTACTCTTGTAATTGCAAATAAGTTGAGATCATGCAACGTTTTCTGTGGCTATTGTTGTTGTTGTTGTTGCTTTGGTTTATTCGTCATTCCCTCTTTTTGTTTTGGTCACGATATTTTTGCATGTCCGTCACAATGGGAATCGCATTGAGAGCTCGGGATTCTCTGTGGCCCAAGCTAACCAAGTCGATAACCGCGAGTCGCGAATTGACGATCGTTGTCAATCGGGCGTGGCAGGCCTACCTACTCTCTTGCCTCTCCTGTTCCCCCTCTCTCTCTCTCTGCCTGTCTGTCAATGAACTTGGTCTTTTTGCTACGTGCCTGCAATTATTCTTGAGCAAGAAGAGCGGAGTGAAGGGTGCTACCGCAGGAGGGTAGAGTGTCCAAAGCGGAGCACCTTTTGCATAAATTGAAATTGAAGTCAATGTGTGGACAAAGCAACCGAAATATATATTGCGCAATGTATCTCAATATTGAAATGAAACATTTAATGCGCTCGACGTGAGCCTACGCAGAGTCTGAGAACGCGCTCGTAAAGTGCCGTTAGAAGCTACGCTGTGTGGAAATTCAATTAGTGACACCCACAAGAAGCACACGCGGCATGGAACGACAATGGACAATGGGACAAAGGCGCGTTCTCGTGCTCTCTTGCTTAATGGACATAATCATTACAAAAGCAAAGCACAAAGACAAGCACACTTGGACACACACACATTTACACTCGAATACACATGCAGAGTGTCGAAAACTTAAAAAGCAATTTAATTTTATAGCAACTCAAATTGACACCAAGAAAACCCAAAGCGATTTCAGCCTGGGAAACGAGTCGAAATGGAAGTGTCAAATTGTGAATATTTCGATTACATTTGATTTGATTTGATTCGATTGCACTGTGACAATTGAAAGGCAAATGTGATTGGACTGCGTAAAAAGCTGATGGGGAGAAAACTATGGGAAATTATGGGAAAGAGTGCTATAATGGAGGGAAGAAAAGCTTTCACTTGCCTGCAGAGGGTAGCAGAAGGTACATCTCAGGACATGGTTAAGTTAAAGATAAAGTATCAATACATATGGATAGTTATAGATATATAGAGACGAAAGAAAGAGGGTTCTCTGCAGTATCTGCAACTGTCTCAGTCAAAGCTAAAGTTATAAATACAATGTACATTTTAGAGATATAGACAGTTTGTTGGCCAAGCTATAGATACAATGCAGGCAGATTCAAGTGTATCTTGGGAAAGAAAGAGGCTCCTCTGCAGTACCTGCAACTGCCTCAGTTCAGACTATACTTATGGATACAATGTACAGTCAATAGATAGATAGATATAGATAGTATGTTGGCCATGCAGGCAGATACAAATGTATCTAACACGCACGCATGCCGCTTGGGCGTGAAAGCGACGCGACGCCTGAAAATGAAAGCCAGACATAACAAGAGGCAGACCAATATTCCCCCTACTCTCCCCTTCCCCCTCTCTAGCTAATCAGCGGCATTTGTTGGCCCTGTCGATTAGCGCAGAGAGTGAATGAAAACGAAAGCACTCACAATGGGCCACAATTGAAATGCAAAGCCAGCTGCAGTTGCAGTCAGCAGTATCAAAGTATCTATAACTGTCTATGCGTGTAGTTAAGTTAAGTATCTATGACTATGTGGCTGACTAGCTTAATCGTCTCTGGCTCTGAGCAATGTCGCAATGATTGTCAACCAGTCAAGTCGTCGTCATCGTCATCCTCGTCGTCATTGTCGTCGTCTGCCTTGTGCTCAATCATTATGGCCAACTCGTACTGCCAATTGGCAATTGCGATTGCATGTTGTAAGTACTTGAAATAAGTGTGTAGCATGATCGCACGTTAATAACTAATAAATGACTGGCAAGCGGCTAGACACAGCTCTGACTATAGACCATAGACTGTAGACGAGTCTCGGCTCTCCGTAGACTCCACTTCGTGATTGATTCTCACAATGCAAATGAAATGCAATCAAATGTGAACACTTTGGCTTGCTCGCTTCGCATTATTATGCGTCCAACTTCGCGTCCAACTTCGATACATATATACATACTAGATATATATATATATGTATGTTTATATATGGTATATGTATGCGCGATCTGTTTGCGCTTTTCGTTTTGGCATTCGTACGTGGCCAACGACAGCTCAAGGCCGGCTGTCTGGAGCCGCTGTGCTGCCTTTGACTGCTGCAGTCGTCTGCATGTCCCACTGTTTGTCTCTGTCCGTCCCATTGTACACCATGCCCCTCTCCCCTTAAATGTGTGCCTGCCGGCCTGCCTGCATAATACAACAAAGTAAAAAGCGCCAACTAAGCGGCGAATATTGCTTTTTATTTGCTCTTCAGCTGCCGTTCTCGATTGCATGACGAATTACACGCAAACACACACAGAGAGGTATGCACAACAAAGCAAATGCCACAAAAGGGTCCCCAGGTCCAGACCACAAATATGCATCCTGCGCCGCATCACGTTCTACAGGGAAAACAATTTTCAATTTGCAATTTGCTCACTCAACTCGGCTTGGCTTGGCCAATTTGGCGAAATGAAATGCAAAGCTAAGCAGCACAGAGAAAAAGGCTAAAACCAAAACAGAATGCCAAGCCAGACAACACTTAACAATATCTATATATTCTCTATATATTTTAGATACACTTTAACAGCTTCTTCTTCCCCTTCTTCTTGTTCGGGTTTTGATTTTCTTTCTGTGTGTTTTTTTGGGTCAGCCGCAGTGCATAAATCAGTGCGTGGCCGGAAAACAGCAGCTAATATGTCAGGCATGCGTCTAATTTGTTGGCTAATCAGCAGCAGTTTTCTTCTGCTGGAAATTCCCAATGGAAATTGGGAACGGCGCCGCTTTTCTTTCCCCCCGGGGTTGACACTGGCGCGCACTGCACGCAACATTTTTCCCCCATTTCCCATTTTCATCAGTGATAAATTCTAGTGCAACCCGAATTATGCCATTTATTTTTAGTCAACACGAATATCCCCTGTATGTGTGTCAGATAAATAGCTAAATATTTCCCGCTAAACGGAAATAACTTGCAGTTGGATTTGAATAAAGCTTTTGCAAATATTTTACGCCCTTGCCAAATTATGAGGCAAAAGTTCTTGAAAATACACACACACATACACACAAACACACCTATCTGCATGTGTGTGTGTGATGACACTTAAGTATCTCGTAGATACATTTTAGTTAACTGCAACAGTGCAAATTGTTCAAGTTTTCTTCATGATGCAGCAGGTTTTGCATGCTCGCAAGACAAATACACTTAGCGAAAATAGGTGGTTAATTGTATAAGCTAAATAAGTGTTTTAATTTGAGATTAGTTATGTAAATATTTGTTTAAATTTGAGTTTACAGAAATTACAAATATTTTTAAATGCACATTGAATTTACTTAAAAATATTATGGAAATTAAATTTAAATAGCTAAAATATTATGGAAATCAACTTGAAATAGTTAAAATATTATAGAAATCAACTTTAATTAGTTAAAATATTAAAGAATTCCAATTTAATTAGTTAAAATATTATAGAAATCAACTTTAAACTACTAAAATATTATAAAAATCAACTAATAATAGCTAAAATATTATGGAAATCACATTTAAATAGCTAAAATATTGTATAATTATGAAATTGAAATTTAAATGGTTAGAATATTATAGAAATCAACTTTAAATGGCTAAAATATTATATAAATCCGCTTAAATTAGCTCTAAAATTATACAATCAACTTTAAGTAGCCAAATATCTATATACATATATCAAATTTAAATAGCTAAGAATTGCGCTCTTATAGCAAAACACTTCCACTTCTCATAAATTAAATTAACCATAATTAATTATAAATGAATTTGTAGACAATAGCTGGAATTGTTAACTAATAAGTAGTATATTAATTTCAGGCATTGTTTTACTACATTTTTCTAGCCTTTTTTCCCACATTTATTTGTTCTAGAGAGAACAAAAAACTCCCATTATTATCGCAACATTCCTCAGCAAGGGCATTCTCAGTTCGCTATAATTTTCCCTTTTGTCACACATATGTGCTCTGCTCGGACAGCAACAGATGTAGATAGATATTAGCGCGAGTATCTTACGGATACGCCACACATTGATTTTTTGTATCTCAGTCGAAAAGTGCGCGCTGTGCGGATAATTTCGCTTGATTTACGCGGCATTCAATCTTGAACTTCAACCTGTTGCACACTGCACAAGACGGAGACGAAGAAAGTGATAGAAAGAGACAAAAAGTCAGAGAAAGAGAGAGGGAGAACGAGCAACGATGTCGCATTGGTGTCAAAACTTGGGCTTTAGGTACGATCGTTAGCATTAGTGTAGCGTGTAAAATGGCAGAAATGTCTAGACGACAGCTGTATCTGTGTGTGTGTCTCTGCGTGTGTGTGTATTATGCAAAAACTTTAAATAGCGACAGAAAATGAAATAAATATGACGTCATTTGCTAAGCAATTTGGGGCAGCCAAAACAATTTGCGCAGTCGCGTTTCCTTAGCCAATAAATATAGCAGATAGTCTGCGATATATATACAGCCAGACAGACAGATATATACTATATATATGTATATATATCATGCCATATATGCTGGCATTTTTAATTGCAACGCGCCAATTTTGGGCAATGCAACAGCAGCAGCAACAACAACAACCTTGAAAATGCAATCAAAGCCAAATCTTGATCTCGTTTTTGATTTGTTGCGCGTACTTAATTGCGTTTACTCTCTTGTTGTTGTTGTTGCTGTTTGCTTTTTACAAATTTGCCAGACTTGCCGCGCATGATGCTGTCGTCGCTGGTGTTGCTGTTGCTGCACGCGAGCAACATGCAGCCAATTTTGGGCAAAGCAGCGGCTGCAAATGCTTCCTGTCCCATCCTCAAAGTGCAACAAGTGTTGTGGCTTCTCCAGCAGTTTGTTGTTGTTGATGTTGTTTTATTATTATTATTATTATTATTATGAAAATGCCGCAACGACGGCAACGGCGACGGCGACGGGTTCGTTGTACACATAAAAATAGCTTTGACTCAGCGCAGCGCAGCGCAGCAACTGCAAACTATTTAGGGTCGCAGCACAGAGGCGGGTGCAAGAGGGAAACAGTGAGAGGGTGCGGGGGGGGGGAGTGCTGTGCTTGAATGTCATGGCTGCCCAATGGAGGCAAAAACAATTTCACGCTTTGCCTGACGCTGCCGCAACAGAGAATTATGTTTATGGCAAAATCAAAAACAAAATCGACAAAAAAAATAAAACGCAGAAAAAAATGCCACAAAAAACGCCCACCAAATGACCAACGGGCTTTGAATACAAGTTTGATGAGTAAGGAGGGGAAGAAGAAGGGAGGAGGGTAGCTGCAGGATGATGATGTTGTGTTGCTGCTGCTGCTGCTGCTGCTGGTGATAATCGGCCTGCTCTGATCATCAATTGCAATTCGTATCGTTTTATCAATAAACCGTTAATTATCGAGTGAATACGGGGGGAGAGGAGGGGAAGGTAGGCTAGACGGGGCAGCTGCAATTGTTGTGCGAACAATACGCGGATGTGTTTCAGCTTTTTCTCAGTCGCAGTCTCAGCCAACAGTCGCCGTCTCCAGTCTCTCCACAAAGCTAGGAGTGGCACTCATCACCAGAGCCACAGAGCACTCTGGGGCCAACGATCGCCACGCGTCCGAGAGTCCAAGGTTTTGTAAACAAAAGCTCACGGCGTGGGTGTGGGTGTGGGTGTGGGCAGGGTCTACCCCAACATCACCAACATCATTGCCAGCTCTCCTGCTGTACAGAGATTTTTCAATTTTGGCTACGGGGATAGGCTCGAGTTACGCAGAACAAACCTTTAGATCAAGCTGCAGAGTTCTTTTGAATTTCCAAGTAAACAAAGTGTGACCATATTCGATAGAAAATATTAATAACCATACACAAAACAGTTGAGAGTGCTATACAGTTGGGAGTACAATAAACTAAAGATCAAATTAATCTACAGAAAACTTTGCAAGAGAACTTCATGAAGAACCTTGGTGGCAATTGTAGATTTATAACTGAAGACGTTTGATTTTAGAGTAATAAGAATAGAAGAATTCTATATATTATATACTTGTTCAACGTGAGGAAACTAGTTCAGTATAAAGGTTTTATAAGGAAGATAGATAGAGAGAAGTTACATGAGTTTCAGTTGTTGCTGAATTACAAATCTAAAATGAGAGATATTTGTAGAAAGATAGACACATTATATACAAATGTATTCCAGATTATATTTATAATATATTTCAAAGTCAGATATATCTATAGAAAGATACATAGAAGATTACTACATTACCTTAAAGAGTCAAATACCTAGATCACTATAAAGATCAGAAGATCACTTACAGAGAACTAACAAAAATTGATGAGGTTTTTATGGTAATCAGAGTTATGTATCTATCTATAGAAAGTTTCCACATAGAAACCAGCTAAAAGTGTTCAAGATCAGAGACTTTATCTACTTAACTCACTCTACAACTAATTGCAATCTATAAAAGAAACAAATTCAAAGTGAACTCGAAATCCCGAACTGAAGTTCCCCCCAAACAGAATGTTTTCTTTATTAAATCGAGTACAACAACTCAAGTACTACAATAATTATAAGCGAAACGAATAGAACACTTTCAAATTTGTTGCATACACACAAAGACACATATGACTTGTAAGATTTCTCTGTCTCAAGTTCCCCCTCACAACAATTTGATTACCTCTAGCCTGATGCCAGAGCCAAGTTATTCTTTCTATCAAAAATATTATTCTTTCTCGAGGCATTGTTTGTTCTGCAGACACACACACACACACTCTCGTCTCCAAGTGCCTGTGCTGGCCTTGTGACGTCAGCTGTCCAGTTAGATACCGTATGAGGGGCAGAAGTTACATTCATTGAAGTCGGGAGAGTCGAGTCGAGTCATACTAGTCGCGTCTATATAGAGAAGCGTTGCGCTTTGTTTGCTTTTCGGCTGTGAAGCGCGTGACATAGAAAACAACTGGAGTGCAGCCCCACAGTCGACACATGTTGACATAGCAACAGCAACAGCACCAACAACAACTGCAACTTTGGGGGCAATGTCTCACAGTGTTGCTATCAGGCAGAGAGGGGGCCAGGGTGGGGTGCCTAGCACGATGACTACATCAGAAATCGATCAAATCGAACGAAACTTTGCCAGGCCCGTAGCTACACATATGCAGGGGTGGCCTGCACTAGGGCCCTTAGCTACGAAAAATAGAAAGGGAACAAGAATATACACGTATATATACTTTGTGAGGTCTGCCACGTCAACTGTGTAATGTGTACAATAATTGCGAAGTAAATTGGGTCAACTAGGATGTAATGGATGGGAAATATATATCAATCGAGCATGAGAGCGCCGAAGTATTGGTTTAAAAATGGTTGTAAAATGTAACTAAATTCAAACTATATTTAAAAGAAAGTCAGTTACTCTAGTGGCCCCTAGCACAAGGGCCCGCTAGAGTGTCGCTACGGCCCTGAACTTTGACTAGTTCGATCGTTTCGAGCGTGAGAATTCTTCGTGTGTTGCCTTCGCTACACACTGTGATTTGCATAAATAATCGCTAACTGATGCAAATTCTTTTTAGCTCTATGGGAGTTCTATGATTTGACCTTGTCGGATCAGCAGCAGCAGCGGCAGCAACAGATCAATAACATCCAATAACTTCCAATTCCAATTCCACATTGGCAATTCGACAGCTTCGTTTTGTTCTGGGCGCGACGAAAGACAATGCAGGCGATTGTTATAGTTGTTAATGTTGTTCTTGCCGGACTGTATCATTAATAAGTGCGCTAAAGGTCAGCTAAAAACAACAGCAACAACAACAACAACTTGGGCAATTAACTGTGTGGCGCATACTCTATAAATATACATCAGCCTGGGTCGGGACCATCCATCAATCTCTCACTTTCATTCCGAAAAAAACAAACTAAAAAAAAGAGAAATACTACAAAAAGTTGTAGGAATTCACTGCTAAATGTAGCTGTATTTGTATATATATCTGTAGCTGTATCTGTGTCTGCAATTGTAGCTGTATCTGAGCTGCAACTCTAGCTGTATCTGTAGCTGCAACTGCAATTGCAGCTGCATCTGTGCCAGCAATGTGAGTGTATAGATGTATCTGTATCTGTATATATGCTGTTGTATCTGTAACTGTTTGTGTGCCTCTGTATCTGTATCTGCATGTGTATCTGCAGTTGACACCGACCCTCGTCGATCATGCCGCGTGTTGAAATACATTAAAAAATTGTCCATGTTGTTGATGAGAGGTTGCTCTTGCTCGCGTTGTTGTACGTGTTGTTGCTCGTGTTGCTGTTGCTGCTGTTGTTGTTGCTGTTGCTGCCTTTAACTTTGTATTTCCCTTCGTTTTTGTTTTGGTATTTCATGCCTGTTGCTGACAAGTTTCACTGATGAGCTCAGAGAAACATTTTACATATGCATTTTTATTTTTACACAGTTCTCTTCTCTATGATATCACGTGATAATATAATAAAAATAATAATAATAAAATTGCAATTAGTTAGCTGATGAGGCGCAAGCAGTGAATACTTAATAGAGTTGAAGTTTATGCATAGAAATGTAATCTTGAAATCTTTACTATATAGTCACATGTCTATCTCTGTCTACATATCTATAGATGCCATATATACCTTTCTATATATGCCCACCAACTCTCTATCATTTGCATCTCTTGCATGCCCGGATCTCTCGGAGGCCGTGACATGACCAACAAGTAGAGCACTTACTCCCCCCTCCTTCTTCTCCCCTTCCGGCTGCCACTTCCCACCTGCAGCACGGCGTGCACTTGAAGCATTTCGCAAAAGCTAAGCGCACAAATTAGCAACAACAAATACCAAAAACAAAAGAAAGAAAAAGAGACAAACAAAGCAAAAACAATGCGAAATACGTATTCAGGGCAGTTCCTCCTCAAGAGCAACGACAACGACGGCGACGACGACTGAGGCACTTTGGCATTCGCCGCTGGCTTTGTGTAATGTCTAAAACGCAAATGGCTCAGCTCAGTGTAGCTGCCTCTTCCTCTACCCCTCCCCCCAAACTGCCTGCCTGCCTCTTACCTCCTCTCTATCTCCGACTAGTTCGTCTGATCCATGTCCGGACGTGTTGCGCATGCGCCCGCAGGCCAATTCGCAGTTGGTTTTATAATTTCACAGCGAGCGCAAAAGAGTGAAAATGTCATTGGCAGATGTGTCGCGGATATTAGCAACAAGGCACAACACATATACATATACACACACACACACACACACACACACACAGGCAAATACACTCCACACTCACTACAAGCCACAAGACAAGACAAAGCAGAGTTGGCCCAAAACAAAAGCCACGCTGTAAACAATGAGGCAAGCTGTTGGCCAAGCCCAGGGGGGGGGAGAGTGGGCAGTGTTGAGAAGGGACTGTGACTGAGATTGAGACTGTGCCCAGTGCATCTAACATTTTACGAGCTTGTCTTCTTCTGGGCCGCCGCTTTTGTTCTGCGCTTAATTGTTATGACTGAAGCGTTTAGCTCACAAGTTAATTACCCCATTGCAGCAGCAGCAGTGGCAGCAACACAGTGGCAGCAACAGCAGTGGCTGTGGCAGCAACAATTCCAGTTTCTAGCCAACACTTTCGACACTTTCAACAAGTGGCAGCTGCCTCAGCTGTTGCTGCCTCTGCTTCTGCTGCTGTTGCTGTTGCATTTCTCAAGTTTGTCTATTTCTGTCTGAGCCCTTGCGGCAAAATGTGGCATTAAATCGATTTTACATCAAAAATATTGCACAAGGCGCCGACTGCCGCCAGAATTAATGGATCATAATTATGGCCGAAGCGACAGCAGCGATAACAGCAACAGCAGCAACAGCAACAATGATCACAACAACAGCATCAACATCAACAGCATTAGAAATGAAAACAGCCCACGAAAAAGTGAAGCAAACAATTGTTGAGCTCGAAGATGCTGCCACAGACTGTGCACAGTGGGCCGAAAGACGCTGCACATGGCATACAATGTTGTAGTGTTGACAGCAAAAATAACGTAGCATACAAATAGACACAGAATAAATAGTTGAATAATTCGATATATTAAAATATAATAGGTTAATATATTTAATAAAATAAAGTTATGTACTGATGTAGATAAATAGAGAGATTAATTAAAAGATTTATAAATAAATGAGTAGATTAACAATTGAACAAATATTGATACATAAATGATAAATAAATGAATAGGTAAAAGGATAAATATAGATGATAGATTAGTAAATGAATAATTAATAATTAATAAGTATAAATACATAGATAAATAAATATGAATATATGCAATAAATAGGTTAATAGATAATTTTATAATTAAATTAAATTAAAATTAAATAGATAAGTAAATCGATAGATAAAACATATTGACAGATAGAATAAATAATAATAATATACTTAGCGAAAGAGCAATGGATGAATGCATAAATGTACTAAATAGTTGTAATATTTTTTATTTATTTTTGTATTTATCAGTTAATCTGTCGCTATCGATTGTTAAGTATATTTTGTTATCTATCAATTTTTTTTATTGTTCTATTTTTATAGTCGATTTATCTATTTAGAACTTTATTTATTCCCTCACTCTTTAAGGTTATTGACTCTACTACTCTACTCTAATAAATAAATTATCTCTAGTTTTACACACTCCTGTCCCACTGTGCAGCCATCAGTGGACAGTGGCGAATCTTCCACTTGACTTCTAGCTGCCCGCTGCTGTCTGCAGATGCTGCAATCCGGCACTTTCCGTGCTTCGCACATGAAGAAAGAACTTTTCTTTTCTTTTCTTTTCTTTACTTGACTTTTTCTCTACATTTTCTTTTACTCTGGCTGCGTTTTCTTTCTCGCAACAACGGCGGCCTTTTCCAGTTTGTTTGGCATTGTTTTTTTTTTTTTTTTGGTATTTTACAGTAGTTTTCCTAAGAGAAATTCATGCTAGAGTTTGACGAGTGTGTGTCCGTCTGTGCACAGAAAGAAGCCTAAATACCAAGAGAGTGCCACGAGACGCATTTGAAGAGCGCAACAATTTGTGGCAGTTGCCGCTGCGATTTGTTCTGCAGTTGTTGCAGTTGTTGTTGCAGCTGTTGTTGTTGTTGTTGTTGGGAAGCTGACCTTATGATCCACGCCGTACACTTGCTCTGACCCCAGTGCAATTTCATGCCCGCCGCACCGAAAGAAGAAAGTGGCGACTGCGACGACGACGACGACGACGACACGCTTCGGCCATCTGTTTATGTTGGACTTGACGTCATTTTGCGGCAAGTGAAAATGTGTGCGACGCGTTCAATCCGGTTTTTTTTTCGGTGCCCGCAACGAGAGATGTTTATGTTTTCAACAGCAGCAGCAACAGCAACAACAACAATCGTGTACAACAACAACTACAACAAGCGAGAGCACAACATCAGCGCCAGCTTCTTTTTCTTTTGGCTTTTTTTCGGCTCAATGTTAAGACGAGATGTTAAAAACGTGATTTCCATGCGTAGTCGTTGTTGTTATTGTTGCTGTTGTTGTCGGCATATTTAAATAAAATACTTTTACTATCAAAGAAAACTAGTCAGCCAGGCCGATCAGAAATTATAGTGCAACGGCGCCAAGCAACCATTGCGCATACGCAATGTGCAACGTGCAACATGCTGGCAGAGGCCACTGACCATACTCAGACTTGCTTGCAACTTGCTTGTGTGTGTGTGTGTGTGTTTGACTTGTCGCCAATTTGGACACTGAACCCTTCCCACCCACCCCTACACTTATCACTCTGCTATGCCCTGCAACTGAGAAGCGTAACACTTCAGGCGGGTGGCTTAGGGTCAGTGGCAACAACAGCAGGGGGAATGGTACAAGGAGGTGCTGGGAAGAGGGAAGCAGAGGGGGGTGGGGCATTATGCAACAGTTTTGGCCAAACAAAGGCCAAAGCAATTTATCAAAATCTGCTCTCAGGTATTCATAATTTGCATCACATAATGAACAGCGCCCCGAAATAGCTAAAATATGGCCAAAATAGCAATAGCAACAACAACAACAACAGCGAAAGATATCGAAAAATATGCGTTAATTGTATGGAAATGGAAATGTTATTGAGCAGATCAGGCAAGAAAGGGGCAGAGAGAAAGAGGGAGAGAGAGAGAGACACCCTGCCTTAGTCAGCCAAGCGATTCATTGGCCCCTTTCTTCTGGCCCGGCATGGTGGCATTTTTGTCTCGCCGCCACCTTACACAACAAAAACAGTTAGACAAAGAAAGCCAAATGGCAGAAGAAGAAATAAAGCCAAACACATAATTTGCCATAAATCTGTGCATTATAATCCAAATATCATTGCGGGTGTAATTTTCTCCACATTTGAATCAAAGAGAGAGAAACGGGCGACTTATGTCAGACGAGCTGTTGCCCAATCGAATGCATATTAAGCCAGATATTTATATAGATTTATATGTTATATATATAGACATTGTCTAGAGTTGTAAATATGACCAGCCTAAGCTGTCATTATATAGCGCTAAGTACCTTTCCAATTGTGCTATCGATTGGTTTATCAATTTACAATCTTTGCCAAGTTGATAATGCTGCAGAGCTCACTGAACAACAGAGTTATTGTTCTAGTACGGGGAACTATACTATATAATATATAATATATATATATATGTTGAATGAACTAGACTCTTTGTCTTACTTCCTTAAAGTACTTTTCAAGTAATCTAATAAACTCAAGTCAAGTGGACAAGTTCTTTTGCACTTGCACCTTCAACGATGAGTAATACTCAGTTAGCAAGATTCGAGTGTCGCGCAGAACATTAAACAAGCTAACAATCTAACAAGTGAACGATTCATTTGATCATATGATACTTGGGATACATGTGTAGAGACATTATCATAACATCATATTAGTTCCTTATCTCTCTTTCTCTCACTTACTCACTCAATTCGCCAGACATTCTGTCGTCGTCTGTCTTCTGCTCTTTTGTGCTGTAATATGCAAATCATGCCGTCATATCTTTATGCAAATGAAACAAATTTTTGGCCAAAGGCAACAAACATAGAGAGAGGTAGGACAGAGAGGGAGGGGGATACGAAGAGAAGAGAAGAGGGAGAGATGCTGAAAACCTCAAGTTGAAACAATAAACATGGCAAAATTGGCAACGCGATGGAGTAGAGTGCAGATTACTCAACAGGCTGCTGGCGAACGGAAGTGATTAAGAGAGGCAAACAAGTGGAGATAGCTACAGATACATTGTGAATCTTCCTCCTACCCCCTCCCCCCCTCTGTAACCCGAAGAAAGTGAAGAAGCTCAGCTGAGACATAATCAAATGTGAAGCGTTGGGAACTAGACAAAAGACCCTTGCAAGCTTATGCAAATGCCAGCTGAGGCCAATTGACAGATACAGATACAGATGCACACATGTGTGCGTGTGTGCTGTGTGTGTGTGTGTGTATCTCTGAGATACAAAGATACATTCGACTACAGCTGTTTTCGCTGATGTAAGCGTACAAAATGTAGCTTAATTTATGCACAGCATTTCCAAGTCGGCTTTCTTTTGACTTTTGCTCGATTCATATGCATATAGTTACTATATAATATCTGTTTGTATACAAATATCTTATATATTTATCTAGTTATATAGTGAAAAAGTGCAAATCGCGAGAGACCGTTAGGAGGGGGTGGCCAAGCTGAAAATTGCGATTGTTTTTTTGGCTTTTGAAATTTACACAAAATTAGTTTAGCACTTTTTGAAAGTTGTCGACAAGGTGTCGCTGTGCTTCTCCCTCTCCTCTCTCTCTCTCTCTCTCTCTCTCTCTCTGTCTCTTTCTCTCTCTGTTTCTCTGGCATGGCTCGTCATACGCGCTGCACACTAAAATGAGTCTCCAAGTTTGTCCAAAGGCGGCTCCAAACTGAAACATAAAACTCTTTATAATTGCACTGTAAACATTTCACTTTCGTTTTCTCAGCTGTTTTTTTGGCTTTTTTTTGTTGTCTTGAAACTGTTTTAATACTCGTACGAACAAAATGTTGTCTCCGCATCGTGCACAGAATAATTTTCAGCTTGTTTTTTTTTTGGTTATTTTCGGCTACTTTCGCCATGTGGGTGCGCGTTGAGTTGAGGGTTTGATGGGAACTTGGGATATGGTTGAGGACTCAATTAGCAGGCCCGTCTAGATTATGGCATGCATAATTTGCATAATATAACTGGCGAATCGTGGGCTGCGTGAGCAGCTGAGATGACCCACAGTAGATGACCCACGATTGACATTTAGTTGCCTCCAAGTTACCTCAAGTTACTTGTCTAATTAAGGTATTTCTCTCTTTCCTTATCTGCTTGCAGATCCAACTCGAAGGCTTCGTATCTGCCGCGCCAGAGCCTGGAGAAGCTGAACAATACAGATCCGGATCATGGCATCTATAAGCTAACGCTCACCTCCAATGAGGATCTGGTGGCGCACAGCAAACCCAGCTATGGCGTTGGTGGTGGCAAACTGAAGTTGCCCAACAATTTGCCTGATGTGCTGCCGCTGGGCGTCAAGCTGCATCAGCAGCCTGCCAAGTTGCCAGCGACGCCCAGTTCGCCCGGTGAGGTTGCTGTGCAACTGCGCTATGGATCCAATAATAACCTCGCTACGAAATCGCCAACAAATGCCACGCCCAATGGCACTGCCTACGCAATGATCTATGGACAGGCGCCAGTGCAGCAGCAGCAGCAGCAACAGCAGCAGCGCTACTCGACGCCTGCGCTGGGCCATGCCTACAGCAGATCGCCAGCGCCTCAATTTACGCGATCTCAGTCGTACGACGTGAAGCAGCAGCAGCAGCACAACGATCCCGCTCAGTTCATGTCCCAGTCGCATGTCGATCTTAAGCAAGTTGTCCATGACCTCGAGACGACGCTGGAGGAGGTGCTGCCCGAGACGCCGCCGCGTCTCTCGCCGGCCACCTCCGACTGCAGCCTGAGCAACAGTTCGCTCGAGTGCAGTCCAGTGAATGCCAATCATCATAGTCCCAATCCCAATCCCAACTCCAACTCCAGTGCTGAGGCGCACATCTTCCGTGCCGAGTTGATCAGCACAACGACACCAACAGCGACGCTGCCAAAGCCGATGCCGATGACGACGCCGACGCCACCGCCGCCAGTGAGTCGACAGGAATCGCTGCGTGAGAACATCGAGAAAATAACCCAGCTGCAGTCGCAGCTCATGTCGGCGCATCTCTGTGACACGGGAATCCTTAGTTATGCCAGCAAACAGTTGCCAGCAACTCCAGCAAGTGCCGAGCCAGTGGTGGAGCCAGCAGCCTTGCCGCCAAGCCTTCCTGCAGAGCCAGCACCAGAGTTGGACTCGCCACCACCGACTTCACCCACAAGTGCGGACAGTCTAAAGCTGTTGCAGCGCAGCGAACTGGTGCTAATGGTTAATCCCATGCCCAGCACTGCGGACATGGCCTGCCAGACGGAAGAGCATCTCGAAACTGAACTGGAGGCGACGCGCGAGGAGCAACAGACACGCACCACACTGCAGCCGCGACAGCGTCAGGCCATCGAGCTGGAGTACGAATTGCTGGCCATGGAACTGATTAGGCAGCTGCCAACCAACGACAAGCTCATCGAAATATTGACACCAAAAAGCTGTAAGCCGACGACGCAGTACGTCAGCAATCTGTACAATCCGAATGTGCCGCTGCGTCCGGCCAAGAGGGATGTGGGCACGTCAACATTGATGCGCATGAAGGCGGCAGGCAGCACGACGATTACAGCAACAGCAACAACGAGCTTGCTTGGCAGCACAGTGGAGCAACTGCAGCAGCAGGTGGTCAGTGTGGAGCTGCAGCTGAACGACGAGGCGAACGAGTCGGAAGCCACGAATTTCATCAAATCAAAGCTGGTGAGTAACTGCTTGAAGAGTGAAACTAGTCGAGGTGTTAAATCATTCTCCATTTCTCTGCAGGATGAGCTGATCAAGCAACTGGATCAGAAGATTGGCGCATTGAAGCGCGAACAGCAAACCATTGGGGACGAGTGCGCCATCAATGACAAGCTCGGCCTGGATTTGCTGGACAAACTGACGGAGAAGGTGCGTCCCAGCGAAGCGTCCAAGTTCCGCACCTACATCGCTGATGTGGGTCACATAACCAGTCTGTTGCTTTCGCTGTCGGAGCGCCTGGCCCAAACCGAAGCCAGTCTCGAGGTGCGTCCGCCCAGCAGCCAGCAGGAGAAGGTGAGTTCCTCCCCCCTTTTACTTTGCTGTTCCCTTCCATTAATCCTTATTTCTCTCGTTCTCTCTCCCAATGCAGAGCACGCTGGAAGCGAAACGTGAACGCCTCTACGAGCAGCTGGAGGAGGCGCAACGCCTGAAGGCGGACTTCGATAGGCGTGGCAGCAGCATTGCCAAACTGTTTGGCAAACATCTCAGCGCCGACACATGCGCCGATTATGATTACTTTATCAACATGAAGGCCAAACTCATTGCCGATGCACGCGATCTGGCCGACAGGATCAAGGGCAGCGAGGAGCAGCTGTGCGCCCTCAGCGATGCGCTGGTCCAGAGCGATTGCTAGGCTGCTTCTCCAGGTGCTTCTCCTGCGGCTGCTGCCTCAATTTTCCTTGCTGTCAACTCAAAGTTGAGAGCCGTTTGCGAGAATTGTGAGCTCTCCTGGCTGTTCCTCCACCATCTCCCCCCCTTGTCCCCCTGTCTGAGTGTGTGTTTTAACTTAAAGATGATGTGCTTAAATAAAGCTATCCCCTATCACACACACACACACGTACACACACACTATAATGTATAAATAATATTTTATGTTCATTTGTGATTTTCAATTAGAATGTAGGTTAATCTATGTATCAACCGCATAGGTCTAAGCAATTTTTTATATAATTATCAAAGCAAAGATAAACTGTATGCATTAATAAAAATTTTAAAACAATTTATGTATGAAATTTAAGTTTGTTTTTAATTTTTAAGCAAAGTATTAACTATCTGGCAACATTATTGAAATGCAGTCTTTTAAATGAGACGCGCGCTTTGGTCTGGCAGCACTTGTAGAGTTGCCAACTCTCAAAAACACCTGTTTACAAACATCGTGACAGCAACTATCGTAATATAAATATCGAGTACTTAGCAGCATCGATAACTCACATGGCCAAATTTGCCATTGTTCAAGTATCTAAATTGCAAATAAAATCAAAATAATAAATAAGACAACGCAAACAGCTTAATTAAAGTAGTGCTTGTTATTGTTTTTCAAAATGTAGCGTAGCAGCTTATTTGTAATCGATAAATGTGTTATTAAAGTGTAATCAATTCAATCAGTTGATGGAATACCCTTTTCTTTCTATATGTATATTATCAATAAATTGCTATGTTTAGAGCCAAAACAATCTGCCAGTCCTGGATAAGAAGCGCTTTGGCATTAACAACGCCAAACAATACGCAAACGCAGTCCCATCACAGTTGGCTTTACGACGCGTAAGTTGACTTCATTTGGCATAAATTATAAATCTCGTTCAAACTCAATTTGAAGGCAAAGGCAATATTTGAAACGTAGCAGCGCGACAACAGCAACAACAACGCAAACATCAGCACCAGCACAACAAAAGCAGAAGCAGCCTCACCTGTTTCGTGGTATGGCGACAGGCGGGGAAGTCAAGGCGCAGTCGCCGCCGCCGCCGCCGACCCACACCAACCGATTGGCATCTTCCAAGTCGCCATATTTATTGCAGCATGCGCACAATCCCGTCGACTGGTGAGAATATTCCAGAGGGAGACGAGAGCAACTCACCCTTCCCTCCCTTCCCTGCAGGTATCCGTGGTGTGAGGAGGCATTCGAGCGTGCGCGCAGTGAAAATAAATTAATATTTCTCTCTGTGGGTTATTCCACCTGTCATTGGTGTCATGTCATGGAGCACGAGTCCTTCGAGGATCCGGATACGGCGGACATCATGAACAAGCACTTCGTTAACATCAAGGTGGACAGAGAAGAACGACCCGACATTGATAAAATCTACATGCAGTTCCTGCTCATGTCCAAGGGTAGTGGCGGCTGGCCAATGAGCGTGTGGATCACCCCAGAACTGGCTCCCCTTGCAGCGGGCACCTATTTTCCGCCGAAAGCGCGGTAGGCAGTGATATCTATCGCATAAGATTCCTAATTCCCATTAATCCCTTTTGCCCCACGCAGCTACGGCATGCCCTCGTTCACCATGGTGCTGGAATCTATAGCCAATAAGTGGGAAACTGATCAAGAGTCACTGAAGAAGGCCGGCGCCACTCTGCTGGAGGCGATGCAGACCAATCAGAATGCTGCTGCCGTGGTGGAGGCAGCCTTTGAGCCGGGCAGCGCAGATGCCAAGCTGGCAGAGGCACTGGGTGTGCACAAGAAACGTTTCGATCAGCAGCACTGTGGCTTTGGTCGGGAGCCTAAGTTCCCCGAGGTGCCACGTCTCAACTTTCTGTTCCACGCCTATTTGGTTACCAAAGATGTGGACGTGCTGGATATGGTGCTGCAGACGCTCGATCACATTGGACGCGGCGGCATTAACGATCACATTTTTGGCGGCTTTGCACGCTATGCCACCACACGGGATTGGCATAATGTGCACTTCGAGAAGATGCTGTACGATCAGGGGCAGCTAATGGCAGCCTATGCCAACGGGTACAAGTTAACCCGCAGCATTGATTTCCTCAACTATGCGGATCGAATTTATGAGTACCTTGTCAAGGATTTACGTCATCCGGCTGGCGGGTTCTATGCCGGCGAGGATGCCGACTCGTTGCCAACTCATGAGGATACTGTGAAAGTGGAGGGCGCTTTCTATGCCTGGACCTGGAACGAAATACAAAATGCGTTCGTGGCGGAGAAGGATCGCTTTAGCGATATGAAGCCAGAGCTCGTCTTTGATATCTACAGCTTCCACTATGATCTGAAGCCCGGTGGTAATGTGCCGCCCGCCAGTGATCCACATGGTCACCTCACGGGCAAGAATATTCTCATTGTGCGTGGCTCTGAGGAGGACACGGCATCGAACTTTAATTTGGAAACGGCTGTGCTGAAGCAGGTGCTGCAGACGGCAAACGATATACTACACAAAATTCGAGATAAACGTCCACGACCCCATCTCGATACGAAGATCATCTGTGGCTGGAACGGGCTGGTGCTGTCGGGTCTATCCAAATTGGCAAACTGTGGTACAACGAAGCGCGAGGCGTATCTGCAGACAGCCAAGCAGCTGCTGGACTTCATTCGCACGCATCTTTACGACGAAGAGCGTCAACTTCTTTTGCGTTCCTGCTATGGAACCGGAGTCGAGGATGACACGCTGGAACACAATACGTGAGTTTGCTGGAACTTATCATAAAGAACATATTGTGAAAGGACTTTTGGCTTATAGCTCCCGCATCGAGGGCTTTCTGGACGATTATGCCTTCCTCATCAGGGGTTTGCTGGACTATTATAAATCCTCACTAGACATGGGTGCCTTGCGCTGGGCCAAGGAGCTTCAGGAGACACAGGACAAGCTTTTTTGGGATGAGAAAAACGGCGCTTACTTCTTCTCGCAACAGGATGCGCCCAACGTGATTGTTAGACTAAAAGAAGGTGCGAGTGGAGGATTACCTGGTATACAAACAACACTCATCTCATCTCGCTCTCTCTCTCTCTCTCTCTCTCTCTCTCTTACAGATCACGATGGTGCCGAGCCCTGTGGCAACAGCGTCGCGGCACGTAATCTCACCATACTCTCGCATTATTATGATGAGGATGCGTATTTGAAGCGTGCCGCAAAGCTGCTCAATTACTTTGCAGATGTCTCGCCCTTTGGCCACGCCTTGCCTGAAATGCTCTCGGCCCTGTTGCTGCACGAGCACGGCCTGGATCTGGTGGCAGTGGTGGGTCCAGATTCACCGGATACGCAACGGTTTGTGGAGATTTGCCGCAAGTTCTATATACCTGGCATGATCATTGTCCACTGCGATCCACAACATCCGGACGAGGCGTGCAACCAGCGAGTGCAGCGCAAGTTTAAAATGGTCAATGGCAAGACCACAGTCTATATATGCCACGATCGTGTCTGCCGCATGCCCGTCACAGACCCGGCCCAACTGGAGGAGAATCTAATGGCCAACTTCTACAAGGAGCGCATCTAAGCCCTGACACTCTCGTTGACATTACTCGAAGTAGATATTAGCTTAACAGTTATATATTACTATGATTATTAACAATTATTGTTATTGTTTATTCTTCTGCATGGCTTTTAAAGCTTGCATCGGTTCTCGGAACTAGTTGTATTTTTCATAGTTGTAGTCGCTTATCTGATGTATTATTATCCATGTTTCCTCTGAAATAAACAGACCTTACGCCAGCATCACTTTTGAATGACCTAAGCGACGATTAATCGGTTAACAGGCCTCCCAAAACAGGTCGTCATCGTCGTCGTCATTCCAGTACTGGTTTGATTCAACTAATTAGAATGTCGAATTTTGAGAGTGTTACCAATTTACCTTACCATTTACCTGTTGCCAATTGATTATTAGGAAAAACATACATGTTTGTTTATGAGGAGGTCTACACGATATTTGTTTAATTTGTGACGTTTTCATATAGAACTAGATGATTTCAGTAAACTTCATCAGGATTGCACTATTATATAGTATTGTTTGTTTTAAATAAACAGTCTGATTGAAAAAACTTGTTTGTACAAATTGAATTTTAAGACGGTTTCTTTTGTAGTTTTAGTTCATATGTTTTTTTTGTTTTCTTTTCATCATATTTTATGTTTTGTTTTATATAGTCTGGATCACAACAAGATATATGTATATATCGTATATCGTATCGCTGTCAATATAAACAATCTCTTAAATAGATCCGATTGGCGGATAAGAAGAAAATTACAATGTTCATCATCTTCACAAATACAGCACAATTAATTTGTGCATTTATTGGAATCGTTTGTTTGGCTCCACTGTGCACACGTTCCACACAATCATCCAACAATCGAAATACTAGATATTGTGCCTTCTGTTGTTGTTGCTGCTGTTGCTGCTGCTTCCTCTTATTGTTGCTTGTTATTGCTATTTGCTGTTGTTTTCTGTTGTTGTGGTTGAACGTTGGCACAGTGTCCACACAGGCGTAAGAACTAAGCTAAAACTAAATGCTCGCCCTGCACTGCGCCACGGATGCCACAGAATATGGGATACTATTGTGGATCCCATTCCAGCCGTGTGGAATCCAAGACGCGACGGCAATCAGCGCAAAAGAACTAAATGTATGGAGAGAACAGTTCGGTAATCGATAATCGGTAAACGGTAATCGGTAATCATAATCGTAATAATAATAATAATATAGTAGTAGTAATAAAAATAATTTAGTTGAAATTCACATTCATCACATTGGTTTGCACTTAGCGGCGAACCACTTGCCCGTGCCTGTGGTGTTGTTGTTGCTTGCTCGCGGATGCTGCAGCTACTGCTCCTGCTGCTGCAGTTGCTGTTGCTGCTACTGTTGTTGCAGCTGCAGTTGCAGCCGCTGCTAATGTTGCGACTGTTGCTGCTGCCGCTACTGCTGCTAGTCTGGCTGCAGCATCCGCTCAGGTATCTGCATCGTTGAAGCTCATGGCCGCATCAAAGCTATCGACAATCGTCTCCATGCGCTCGTGATGCTCGAAGCGGGCAAACTTGCGTCCCATGCGGGTGTAGGCACGGCGTCGCGAGTGCCGTGTCCGTCGAAAGAAGCGGAACCGTGTATCCTCCTCCTCCTCATCGTATTCGGGTGCCGAGACCGAATCCTCGTCCGTTTCACGCAGAAATTCCTTGGGATCCCGATGAATCTTGAAGATCTTTGTCGCTCCTCCGGCATGCAGCTTGGATATGGTGCGCGACGCATTGATGATGCCACGCTCGGCCATTTGCTGCTGCTGCGGAGGTTGCTTATTGTGCGCCCGATTCTTGATCGCCGTTAGGCGATTCGTAATGGATACAACGTTGAAGAGCTTGGACAGTTCCGAGTCGACGCAACGTGAATCCCGACGCAGGTTCTTGCCATTTTTCACATAGATAAAGTGATTGATTTGATTATTATCGGCCACCAGGCTGGCGGTGGGTGAGCTGGAGCTTCCGTTGGCATTCACATTGGCACCGACGACAATGGAACCGATGGCACCGATGCTACTGCTGGCTCCGAGAGTGGCGACACTGGGTATGGCGCTGCAGTTGCCGTTGCTGGTGCTAATGCCCGTGCCGTTGGAGTTGGATGTTAGCAGCGTTGGTGTGGAGGGCGGCGCGGGGGGTACGTGCGGCATTGTGTAGCAACGCTGACGTCCCTCGTACAGGTTGGCAACATTGTACCGGCTAAGTCGGCACGATTCCGACTCGATTTCTTCGTGGTCTGAGCTCGGCATGTCCATAGCCTGCGGCGAGAAGCGCATGTGTGTGTATGTGTGCGCGAGTTTGTTGTTGTGATTGTGTATATGGGGAGTACATGTTGTATGTATGTGCGAGCGCGTGTGCGTATTCGTGTTCGTGTGCATGTGTGTGTTGGTGTTTTGAGAGTGGGTGCGTTCGCGTGAGTGGGCAGACGAAGACGGGCGAAAAATAGATGGGGCGTTGTTGTAATCATAACAATTATATTGCGACCATGCACAGAATGTGTTTTTTATTATGCGTACCTGTAGCAAACCTTCTACTTCTGAATAATGACGATCCGTCAGACGGTGCAGTTGTTGATCCATTTTTGCTAAACAACAACAACAACAGCATAACAAAAATACGACAGTTCGATACCGATACTTTAGCTGCACAGCAACCCTGCGCACTGCGCAGTGTCCCAGGCCCAGACGAGAATTCGATACCGTTACTGCAACCCTGGTTGTGCAAGTCAAAATGTGGCGAACTGATTAAGAAATAGCATCCCTTATGTATGGCAACGCCAGACACAAACTAGGTGAACTAGCAGTTATAAATAACAAGAAAATATTAAATCAAAAATTTACAATTATTTTATGTACAGTAGATTGGATTATTAACAGTTAAGCTGGGTTACAAAAATAGATATGTATGAGTGTTTAAAATTAAATTCAACTTAAATTACTATATATGAAAAAAAATTAAATATTATTTTATATACAGTGGATTAGTGCAAGTGGAAAAATAAACTGCGTTACAAAAATATCTTCGACGTAAAGTACAAATGAATGAATTTAGATTCACAGTTAATTATGCATGTGCGAAAATATGTATGGAATTTCTAAAATAACTGCTGCTTTTTATGTTCGTGTTCTCTTTGCTGCTGGATCTTCTCCACCCTCGTGAGTCCGTTTGCGACAGTTTTCATAAGTATGACCACGGAAATTGCAGAAGGTACAACGCATAACCTGACGTGTGGAATACCCAGAGACCTTGGCAGTAGCCTCAATCTCCTGATTATTATGCTCGATGACTCGTCCCTGCTCGAGCAGATCTTTGAATGTCTTCACGCCTGTGCGGGTGATGTGTTTGCGATATTTTATGCTCAGCAGACCATATAAGAAGTCCAGTTCGACCTCCTCAGTGTGCCGCCCCTCAGGCAACTGAGCGAGTAGGGCACGTTTCTCGACGACAAATGTATCGATTGCCACCGCATCCCCCTGACGTTTTGCAAAAAACTCCATATAGATTTGATATGAGGGCTTGGAAGGCGAAAAGTGTTCGCGTATCAGGCTAATGGCTTCGTTCCATGTCTTGGCCTCCTTGCGCACACCTTGCCACCAGGTGGAGGCGATCCCAGTGAAGAGCAGCGAAATACCCTTCAGAGCATTCTCATCGCTAATGTTTTCCAGCTCTTTGAAGGTAACTACGTTAGTAATGAACTCTTCCACCTTGTCATGATTGCGAAAACCACCGAATTTGTGTGAGCAGGAGCTGAAGCTAGACTTCGCCTTGGACACCGCAGCTTCTCCAGTGCCAGAAGCAGCAAGAGCATCGCCGGCTGCACTCACGGCAGAAGATCGTACAGTTTCGATGAGCGCACGCAGTTGTTCATTTGTCATTTGTATGGTTGCTGCTTCGGCCATGTTTGTTTTTGCTTTTGGAGCTATTCACCAAACCGGTATGCAATTTGGCAGTTTGACCGGCCAAAATTTAATAAAAGAATGTGGAGAATTTTGCCGGTTTTATAGTGCGTCATTGCGAAATAGGATTTCGAAAAAGCTTACGCACACAGTTCCAAGTAAGAGTTCGAATTATTTGAATAATATACATATATACATACATACATACATACATACATACATATGTATTGTATATGCGAATTGCATTCGGAATATCTATAGCAGCAAACGACAATGAACTGTTGATATACTATATAACATACATATGTACATATGTATGTATGTACATAGAATATATAATCGTATACGTGTATAGTACCATGTTCAATACTATCTTTATATGCTCAACCTGCTTTAATTTATTATTTTTTCAGTTTCTTATCAATTCTAAGGAAACACAACACTCCTAAACAAACGATCGATAACATATCATTAGCTAATGGAATTATAATATCGAACAGTTGAATTGTTCAGTATCTTTATCTTTATTGATTACTGTACAACTGAAAGAACCCCGTAGTCGAAACTAATGCAAAACTATTCCCTCATACGTTAATAGACAAAGAAAAATACACATGTTTTTATACATATGTATGTACACTCATACAAATACAAATACATGTATTAGTCATAGCATTGAAAACAACTGCCGGCTTTTCGAACTCGAAAGCTTTTGCAGTCGCTCTCACTGTGCTCAAACAGAGAGAGAGAGAAAGAGAGAGAGACCGAACATTAGAGAGAGTGAGAGTGACTGGGAGAGACTTGTTCAATGTTTATTGAATTTCACAACGTGAAAAAGCTTATCGAAGCAGAAATTGTGCTCAGTTTTTTACGCTAACGGCGACAAAACAGTTCGAAGTGCTGCGTACATTCGTATTATTTATGTTGATTTGATATACAAACAATATACTGTATATACTGTACATAGATATACAAACACATACATAAAATGACGCAACTGTCGGACGAACAATTCCGCATACTCATAGAGACCATCCGGGCACTGGCGCCACAAAAGGAGCCCGAAGAGCCACAGTCGAAGGGGAGCTTCAGCAACTGCACGGTCCGGTTCAGCGGGCAGCTGGATAATGACGCCGTCGATGAGTTTGTCACGGCCGTGGAGACCTACAAGGAGATTGAGGGCATTAGCGATCGCGACGCACTGAAGGGCATCTCGCTGCTGTTCCAGGGGCCTGCAATCATGTGGTGGAAGGGTGTGCGACGCGATGCCAAGACCTGGAAGGATGCACTGCGATTGCTGCGCGAGCACTTCTCCCCGGCAAAACCCTCGTACCAAATCTACATGGAGATCTTCGAGACGAAGCAAAGAAGTGGCGAAGTAATCGATGCCTATGTGTGCAAGCAACGCGCTCTGCTCGCCAAGCTGCCCGAGGGGCGACACAGCGAGGAGGTCGAACTGGACTTCATCTATGGCCTGATTCTGCAGAAGTACAGGGGACACATACCTCGTCACGAGATCAGAACCTTTCGTGATCTACTAGACAAAGGTCGCCAAGTAGAGCGAAATCACTTTTAAAACAAAGACTTATTTTCTCAATTCAAATTACTTTTGTTTATTTTTATTGAACATTATTTTTATAATGGATTCAGCTTTATCCAGATACAATAAGTTAGTCACTAAGGAGCAACTCTGTAAATATATAGTATCATTTATATGTATGTTTCCCTCGTGTTAAATATCATAACTCATAAACGATTATAAGTAATATAAATATAATATCAACATATTTTGAATGTTTCTCAATAAACAAAACTCAAATTTATATATTTGGTATCTAGTCTTTTGGATTGGTATAGATTGGAGCTTCTCTACTGGTTCTTCCAGGTGTTCTTCCATCTTCAAGCTGTTTCTGAAAAGGTTCTTCCCATTCACCCGACTTCTCCCCAAAGAAAACAGTTTAGAAGTTTTGGTTTTGTAGTTTAGTTTGTATTTAGTTTGGATTCTGTTTTTTTAGATTCAGTCTTTTATATATTTTCTGATTTCAAATCCATCCTTGTGGTCATGCATGGGCCCCCAGTTGAATGATCATGCAGGTGCAAGATGGAAGGCACTTGAACAAGTCATCGGGGACTGCGGGTCGTCGTTGCTGTGGCGCTTGTGGCCAGGGCTCCAAGTGCTGACGCGCCGGACAACTACGACCAAGATGAGAGACCGATGTAGGTGGCACTACGCGCCCATTGACTCTGCACAAGGAGGGATTCACAATCGGGGTGGGCTCAGGACAGTCGCTGCGTGCTGGAGCGGCGGGGAAGCGACGAGTCCAAGAGCCCGGGTGTGTGTGTGCACGTGTGTGCATATGGAGTGCTGGCGTGCCTAACGCTTGCCCAGCCAGTGGAGCCCCAATCGAATTGGAACTGCCAGTGACCAGACAATTTAGCGTGCCAATTGCACGAATGGCGACGGCATAGCCATTGTAGTGCAATAGTTCATTTCAATTTCTAACGAAATTAGTTGGTTTGTTTGTTTGTTTGTTTGTTTGTTTGTTTGGTGCCTCTGTCCGAGGTGCAGCTGTTACTACTGCGAGAGACACCAGTCCAGGCGACAACAACAACAGGCGGAGGAACACAGCCGCACACGGCTGGGCAGCAGTGTTGCAGTGCACCGAGGTGCACCACAAGGCCGCTGCCAAGCAACTGCATGCGGAGTGCCCCACCAACCTGGAGGTGCCCGCCTAGACGTGCGCCACACAAGAGAAACTGCCGCCACTTGAGCATTAGCGGGTTTTTGTTTTTGCTGCATTGACTAAGGACCCGCACTGCAGGCGAGTGCAGCGCAGACGAGAGGGACAAGTGTGGGAGGTGCACAGCACGGTGAGCCGAAGCCACCCGAGCTGGACACACACCTCAGCGCTTGACTCTCCCGTGCACACTGCAACCCGCGCTCAGTGCCGACACTAGGCCAAGACAGCGGTTTTTGCCGCCTTCACTGGGGGTCCTCGCAGGGAAGGACTGCAGAGCAGACTAAAGGGAGGAGG
The DNA here is from genome assembly GCA_018903715.1 of Zaprionus davidi. NCBI lineage: Eukaryota > Metazoa > Arthropoda > Insecta > Diptera > Drosophilidae > Zaprionus > Zaprionus davidi. The sequence continues at coordinate 578,623 of JAEIGL010000011.1, forward strand.
GTGCTGGGTGCAGAGCAGGGCGAGCCGAGGCCCGTCCAGCTGGACATACACCGCACTCTTGCACTCCCTCGTACACTCTGCAGGCATAAGTCCGGCGGAGACTACCAGCCAAGGCAGCGGGTTTGAGCAACGACGCACTAGTGTCCAGTGAGGGGGAAGGGCGCACGCAGCACTCATCACAGCCCAAAGTACTCGATGCTGACGTGGCAGGGTGTCCGCCCGAGGGAGGGCACACTGCCACGTCAGACTGACACGAGACACTTAGCCTGGGAGCGAGGTGCGTGCGCCAATCCCCCATCCTAGTGCTGTGCTGCTCGGTTCATTGGTTGATTGATTTGCAATTGGTTGTTCATTTGAAAAATGGTTCAAATACAACGAGTGGCGTTCGTAGCCACAAGCCGCAGGTGCGGCGTGAAGTTGTGTGTGTGTTGTGTGTGTGATTTGTTGGAAGCTCTGCTCAGCTTGCCGGCACGTTACTAGGCACTGAGTGAGAACATTGAGAGTTCGGACCGTGGTCTATAGAGGCCTGTTCTTCTCCCTCACTCTACCATGTGTGTGCTTGACGTGGCGGAGAGAGCTTTCTTGTTGAAGGAAGCGTGATCTCAGCGCGTCTAGTGTGCGCTCTGCGCAGGCAGCGGCAGTTGTTGGTGTTGGTGTTGATGCTGCTGTAGATTGCCGATGATGTCACGTTCCATTGAGAGTTGCGTGTGGGGGCTCTCTACGCCTGTTCCCCTGCCTGCCGACGTTTGCGACAGTTCTCGAACGTGTGGCCACGGAAGTTGCAGTAGGTGCAACGCTCGGCGCGGCGGGCACCGCGCTGCGGTCCATTGGGAGCCGACCAGTCCTCCTCTTCGTTGTGTTCGATGATGCGGCCCTGTTCGAGTAAGTCGCGGAACGTCTGAATGCTGTGGCGGGGAATGTGCTTGCGGTACCTGATGTTCAGCAGGCCATAGAGGAAGTCCAACTCGACCTCCTCGCTGTGTCGTCCCTCGGGCAGTTGGGCGAGTAGGGCACGTTTCTCGACGACGAATGTGTCGATGACAACGGCATCGCCCTGGACCTTCTCGAAGAACTCCATGTAGATCTGGTAGGCGGGCTTGGTGGGTGAGAAGTGTTCGCGTATGAGACCGATGGCGTCATTCCATGTCTTGGCCTCCTTGCGCACGCCCTGCCACCAGGTGGAGGCAATGCCGAAGAACAGTAGCGACAGACCCTTGAGCGCGTTCTCGTCGCTGATGTTTTCCAGTTCCTTGTAGGTAACTACGTTGGTGATGAACTCCTCGACCTGATCGTGACTGCGTGTACCACCGAACCTGTGTGTGCAGGCGCTGAAGCTCCCCTTCACCTTGTTCGATGGATCGACGCCTGCGGCAGCGGCGTTGCCAGCTGCACTGGTGGCAGACACGCGGACGGCCTCGATGAGCTCACGCAGTTGCTCGTTGGTCATCTGTATGGTTTGCGCCATTCTGTTGTCTGTTGTCTCTTGTCTGTTCTATCTTGCACTTGTGAGTTGTAGAGAGCACACGCGATGTTGCTGTTGTTACAAGTTACTTGTTACTTGTAGTAATTGTGTGTTGTTGTGCGGCAAAGCCAAAGAGTGGCGAATGCTGCGCTTTCACTTGGGTTGGTCGTCGTCGACTGAAGTTGCCCTGCCATGCACGCATCTTTTATAGCGGCTCGTTGTGAAATAGAACTTCGAAAAAGCTTAGGCGCACGGAGAGCGCGAATGAGAGTGGGAGAATGGAAGAGTGAGAGAGTGGCAATGGGAGAGTGAGAGAGCAGCAGTGTGAGTTCTATTGTTGTACTCTTAGTACCATAAGTCAATTTAGCCGGTAAACTAACTTCAAACATCTATATTAGTACATATGCATGTACATATTTACACACACACTTATGTATGGAATACATGTGCAAACATTTCGGCAACCTTATCGCTGTTGTTTCAAATCAAACTAATGGAAACTGTACTTGAGTTAATTACGCATACTCCCATATCATATTCTATTCTTATCTATTAAAAGTACATAGATATATATTTTAATGCAATTTATGCATGGAAGTGCTAACAAACAAATATGTCAGATTTAGTTCTATTTAATCGTTTATACTCCTTGCTATACTTGTATATACAATAGTTCATATTGCGGCCCATGATGAAATGGATATGACTTCAATCATGGCGTTGCAACGCGTTGGCGTATGTATAAAAAAACATGCATAAGTGCTGTGTACATACATATGTATGTATATGTATGTATATAAATTTACACTTTGTCGATATCCGTTAGATTTTCTGTTGTGTTCAGTTTCTGTTCATGTTCTCTGCAGCATTTCTGCAATACTTAATAAATATTAATGTATACACATACATACATATGTATGTACAAACTAAGTGTCAAAGCGGTTTTTTCCCCCTTTTTGCTATCTATTGGTCTGTTGGACGCGATCCATTTGCCCCTCATGCTCACTCTTTTTTATCTCTCTTTACTCTCTCTCACCCACATTCTCAGCTTTGTGTGCGAACTGCCACAAGTTCGAAAATGCGTAAACAAAAAACGTTTGCCATTATTTTATGGGGATAAATAACATAGGTACTACATATATATGTACGTATGTACTTATAAACTTATACGTTTTCCTATACATGTTAAACGTATACACTTAAGGTATATCTAAATACATATATAGATAAACGTATGTATGTAAACATTGAAAACATACAAACGTACATTGACATTTAAGTTTCGTTTTGTTGTATTGGTATTATATGGTATATTTATATAGATTACATTTATCATGGTTCACAATTCACATTACTCATGCGTTATTCTTGAAATTCCCTCGCTTGATTTGCATAACAATACGAAATTCATTGCGGAGAACATGAACAGAAACTAAATAGAATAGAAAATATGACGGATATCACGCATTCATATATACATTACATGTACATATATATGCATATATGTATATGTATGTATGAATCGCAGTACTTATGGATGTTTGTTTATACATACGCCCACGCCATATTTGAAGTGATATTCATTTCATCATAGGCAGCAATATGAACTAAATGCAAGAATATCAAGGAGTATAAACGATTACTTAGAACTAAATCTGACATATTTGTTTTTTAGCACTTCAATCCGTAATTTGCATTAAAATATATATTAAAGATACATTAGAATATGATATGGGAGTATGCGTAATTAACTCAAGTACAGTTTCCATTAGTTTGATTTGAAACAACAGCGACAACAGGTTGCCGAAATGTTTGCACATGTATTCCATACATAAGTGTGTGTGTAAATATGTACATGCATATGTACTAATACAGATGTTTGAAGTTAGTTTACCGGCTAAATTGACTTACTAGGAGTACAACAATAGAACTCACACTGCTGCTCTCTCACTCTCCCATTGCCACTCTCTCACTCTTCCATTCTCCCACTCTCATTCGCGCTCTCCCTGCGCCTAAGCTTTTTCGAAGTTCTATTTCACAACGAGCCGCTATAAAAGATGCCTGCATGGCAGGGCAACTTCAGTCGACGACGACCAACCCAAGTGAAAGCGCAGCATTCGCCACTCTTTGGCTTTGCCGCACAACAACACACAATTACTACAAGTAACAAGTAACTTGTAACAACAGCAACATCGCGTGTGCTCTCTACAACTCACAAGTGCAAGATAGAACAGACAAGAGACAACAGACAACAGAATGGCGCAAACCATACAGATGACCAACGAGCAACTGCGTGAGCTCATCGAGGCCGTCCGCGTGTCTGCCACCAGTGCAGCTGGCAACGCCGCTGCCGCAGGCGTCGATCCATCGAACAAGGTGAAGGGGAGCTTCAGCGCCTGCACACACAGGTTCGGTGGTACACGCAGTCACGATCAGGTCGAGGAGTTCATCACCAACGTAGTTACCTACAAGGAACTGGAAAACATCAGCGACGAGAACGCGCTCAAGGGTCTGTCGCTACTGTTCTTCGGCATTGCCTCCACCTGGTGGCAGGGCGTGCGCAAGGAGGCCAAGACATGGAATGACGCCATCGGTCTCATACGCGAACACTTCTCACCCACCAAGCCCGCCTACCAGATCTACATGGAGTTCTTCGAGAAGGTCCAGGGCGATGCCGTTGTCATCGACACATTCGTCGTCGAGAAACGTGCCCTACTCGCCCAACTGCCCGAGGGACGACACAGCGAGGAGGTCGAGTTGGACTTCCTCTATGGCCTGCTGAACATCAAGTACCGCAAGCACATTCCCCGCCACAGCATTCAGACGTTCCGCGACCTACTCGAACAGGGCCGCATCATCGAGCATAATGAACAGGAGGACGGATCGGCTTCCAATGGACCGCAGCGCGGTGCCCGCCGCGCCGAGCGTTGCACCTACTGCAACTTCCGTGGCCACACGTTCGAGAACTGTCGCAAACGTCGGCAGGCAGGGGAACAGGCGTAGAGAGCCCCCACACGCAACTCTCAATGGAACGTGACATCATCGGCAATCTACAGCAGCATCAACACCAACACCAACAACTGCCGCTGCCTGCGCAGAGCGCACACTAGACGCGCTGAGATCACGCTTCCTTCAACAAGAAAGCTCTCTCCGCCACGTCAAGCACACACATGGTAGAGTGAGGGAGAAGAACAGGCCTCTATAGACCACGGTCCGAACTCTCAATGTTCTCACTCAGTGCCTAGTAACGTGCCGGCAAGCTGAGCAGAGCTTCCAACAAATCACACACACAACACACACACAACTTCACGCCGCACCTGCGGCTTGTGGCTACGAACGCCACTCGTTGTATTTGAACCATTTTTCAAATGAACAACCAATTGCAAATCAATCAACCAATGAACCGAGCAGCACAGCACTAGGATGGGGGATTGGCGCACGCACCTCGCTCCCAGGCTAAGTGTCTCGTGTCAGTCTGACGTGGCAGTGTGCCCTCCCTCGGGCGGACACCCTGCCACGTCAGCATCGAGTACTTTGGGCTGTGATGAGTGCTGCGTGCGCCCTTCCCCCTCACTGGACACTAGTGCGTCGTTGCTCAAACCCGCTGCCTTGGCTGGTAGTCTCCGCCGGACTTATGCCTGCAGAGTGTACGAGGGAGTGCAAGAGTGCGGTGTATGTCCAGCTGGACGGGCCTCGGCTCGCCCTGCTCTGCACCCAGCACCCTCCTCCCTTTAGTCTGCTCTGCAGTCCTTCCCTGCGAGGACCCCCAGTGAAGGCGGCAAAAACCGCTGTCTTGGCCTAGTGTCGGCACTGAGCGCGGGTTGCAGTGTGCACGGGAGAGTCAAGCGCTGAGGTGTGTGTCCAGCTCGGGTGGCTTCGGCTCACCGTGCTGTGCACCTCCCACACTTGTCCCTCTCGTCTGCGCTGCACTCGCCTGCAGTGCGGGTCCTTAGTCAATGCAGCAAAAACAAAAACCCGCTAATGCTCAAGTGGCGGCAGTTTCTCTTGTGTGGCGCACGTCTAGGCGGGCACCTCCAGGTTGGTGGGGCACTCCGCATGCAGTTGCTTGGCAGCGGCCTTGTGGTGCACCTCGGTGCACTGCAACACTGCTGCCCAGCCGTGTGCGGCTGTGTTCCTCCGCCTGTTGTTGTTGTCGCCTGGACTGGTGTCTCTCGCAGTAGTAACAGCTGCACCTCGGACAGAGGCACCAAACAAACAAACAAACAAACAAACAAACAAACCAACTAATTTCGTTAGAAATTGAAATGAACTATTGCACTACAATGGCTATGCCGTCGCCATTCGTGCAATTGGCACGCTAAATTGTCTGGTCACTGGCAGTTCCAATTCGATTGGGGCTCCACTGGCTGGGCAAGCGTTAGGCACGCCAGCACTCCATATGCACACACGTGCACACACACACCCGGGCTCTTGGACTCGTCGCTTCCCCGCCGCTCCAGCACGCAGCGACTGTCCTGAGCCCACCCCGATTGTGAATCCCTCCTTGTGCAGAGTCAATGGGCGCGTAGTGCCACCTACATCGGTCTCTCATCTTGGTCGTAGTTGTCCGGCGCGTCAGCACTTGGAGCCCTGGCCACAAGCGCCACAGCAACGACGACCCGCAGTCCCCGATGACTTGTTCAAGTGCCTTCCATCTTGCACCTGCATGATCATTCAACTGGGGGCCCATGCATGACCACAAGGATGGATTTGAAATCAGAAAATATATAAAAGACTGAATCTAAAAAAACAGAATCCAAACTAAATACAAACTAAACTACAAAACCAAAACTTCTAAACTGTTTTCTTTGGGGAGAAGTCGGGCGAATGGGAAGAACCTTTTCAGAAACAGCTTGAAGATGGAAGACGACCTGCAAGAACCAGCAGAGAAGCTCCAATCTATACCAATTCAAAAGACTAGATACCAAATATATAAATTTGAGTTTTGTTTATTGAGAAACATTGAAAATATGTTGATATTTATATTACCTATTTACATATGAGTTAATGATATATAACACGAGGGAAACATACATATAAATAGTACTACATATTTACAGAGATGCTATCTAGTGACTAACTTATTGTATCTGGATAAAGCTGAATCCATTATAAAAATAATGTTCAATAAAAATAAACAAAAGTAATTTGAATTGAGAAAATAAGTCTTTGTTTTAAAAGTGATTTCGCTCTACTTGGCGACCTTTGTCTAGTAGATCACGAAAGGTTCTGATCTCGTGACGAGGTACATATGTGTCCCCTGTACTTCTGCAGAATCAGGCCATAGATGAAGTCCAGTTCGACCTCCTCGCTGTGTCGCCCCTCGGGCAGCTTGGCGAGCAGAGCGCGTTGCTTGCACACATAGGCATCGATTACTTCGCCACTTCTTTGCTTCGTCTCGAAGATCTCCATGTAGATTTGGTACGAGGGTTTTGCCGGGGAGAAGTGCTCGCGCAGCAATCGCAGTGCATCCTTCCAGGTCTTGGCATCGCGTCGCACACCCTTCCACCACATGATTGCAGGCCCCTGGAACAGCAGCGAGATGCCCTTCAGTGCGTCGCGATCGCTAATGCCCTCAATCTCCTTGTAGGTCTCCACGGCCGTGACAAACTCATCGACGGCGTCATTATCCAGCTGCCCGCTGAACCGGACCGTGCAGTTGCTGAAGCTCCCCTTCGACTGTGGCTCTTCGGGCTCCTTTTGTGGCGCCAGTGCCCGGATGGTCTCTATGAGTATGCGGAATTATTCGTCCGACAGTTGCGTCATTTTATGTATGTGTTTGTATATCTATGTACAGTATATACAGTATATTGTTTGTATATCAAATCAACATAAATAATACGAATGTACGCAGCACTTCGAACTGTTTTGTCGCCGTTAGCGTAAAAAACTGAGCACAATTTCTGCTTCGATAAGCTTTTTCACGTTGTGAAATTAACATTGAAGAAGTCTCTCCCAGTCACTCTCACTCTTTCTAATGTTCGGTCTCTCTCTCTTTATCTCTGTTTGAGCACTGCGAGAGCAAGCTTTCGAGTTCGAAAAGCCGGCAGTTGTTTTCAATGCTCATTGTTTACACTTATGTATGTTGTATGTGTGTATGCATGAACAATAACATATGTATGTGTATGTGCATGCAAACGTTTTTATACGTTTCTAAACGTATGTGAGAATGTTTTGCTTTGTTTGCTTAATCGAACATTGGTCTATATAAATAATAATCAAAAAAATATACATCTGTTCGATATATAGTACAATTTCATTAGTTAATGGTATGTTATTGTTGTTGTATTTGTTCAGAATCATTAGGAAAATTAAAAGAAAATAAATGAAATCAGAATGAGCTCTAAAGATAGTATAGAAAACATTTCTATACTTATAAAAATACATATTATATATGTACATACGTAAAATATCAACAGTACATTGTCGATTATTACTCTAGAAATTATCAATTCAATTTCCATAGAGATTACTCATTTAATTTGAACTCTCTCTTGTAGAATTACTATGAAATATAAAAGATTGTACTCCAATACTGTACCAATAATTAATATGCTGACTTCGTGCGAATTCTTAATTCGAACTCAGAGCGTAAGCTTTTTCGAAATCCTATTTCACAATGATGCGCTATAAAACCCGAAAAAATAATACACAATCTTTTATTGAATTTTGGCCTCTCAAGCTCTCTGAATTCGCAAAATTCTTCAAATCACAAAATCCGGTTTACTGAATAGCTCCAAAAACAAAAGCAAATATGGCCGAGGCAGCAACCATACAAATGACAAATGAACAACTGCGTGCCCTCATCGAAACTGTACGATCATCTGCCGTGAGTGCAGTCGGTGGTGCTCTTGCAGCTGGCACTGAAGGTACCAAGGCGAAGTCTAGTTTCTGCGCCTGTACACACAAATTCAACGGGTTTCGCAATTATGACACGGTCGAGGAGTTCATAACTAATGTTGTCACCTTTAAGGAACTGGAAAACATTAGCGACGAAACTGCTCTGAAGGGACTTTCGCTGCTCTTCACTGGGATCGCCTCCACCTGGTGGCAAGGTGTGCGCAAGGAGGCCAAGACATGGAACGAAGCCATTAGCCTGATACGAGAACACTTCTCGCCTGGTAAGCTCTCGTATCAGATCTATATGGAGTTCTTCGATAGCCGGCAGGGAGATGGGGTGGCAATCGATACATTTGTCGCTGAAAAACGTGCAGTGCTTGCTCAGTTGCCGGAGGGACGGCACAGCCAGGAGGTCGAACTGGACTTCTTGTATGGTTTGTTGAATATCAAATATCGTAAACACATCACCCGCGCAGGCGTGAGGACTTTCAAAGATCTGCTGGAGCAAGGAAGAGTCATCGAGCACAATGATCGGGGGGCAAAGAAATAGATAAATAAATGCTTATGCTGTCACACTGTAGACTAGAGCTGGAAGTTAAATCGATTCTCGAATCGATTAATCGATATTTTCCATTTTCTCCGATGCATCGATTTAATTTTTGAGAATTAATTAAATCGAAAATTTGAAAATATTATAGTACTAAATTACTACAACTAAACAAGTAAACATGTCTAGTGGTGGTATAAAATTTGGTAAAGGTTAAATATGTGCCCTCATCACGGATTTTTCTTTAATATTATATTTTTTATATAGGTAGGGCTATATTTATGATGAATTTAGGTGAAAGAATTAAGTCGCGGACTCTTCTAGTTTTTTTTTATTATTTTTTTAATTTTTTAACAGCTGAGACATTTTGAATAACGCTTTAGCATAAGAATAATTTTAAATTAAACGTAACACTTTATATGTGAAAAAAGAAATAAATTTAAATGTATAGTATTCTTTGCTTTACTTTGTAGATTCGCAGATGTTTTCGTTTCCTGTCCAAAATGAATACACCCTCTGCAAGGGTATAAAAATTCACGCAGAAAGCAATTATACTTCAATTAAAACTCATTTCAGTTGAAAATGTTAAAATGCCTGCGCGTGCCATTTGTTGAATAATTGTACATATATTATGATATGTATATGACACGTGTACATATGTATGTATATGTGCTTGCCCAACAACAATTCTGACTCTATGAAACGAAAATAAAATTCAAAGTTCCTACAAATATGTGGGTGAAAAATGTTCGAAGCGGGCATCGTGGAGAAGGGGAAGGTTACTCTTTCGTAGTCCTTTAATTATTGAAATATTTTGTGGTTCCCACAGGGTAGAAAGGTGTGTATCAATACTTAAAAATGTATGGTTTATATTCAGAGGGGTATTCAAAGCGAATACGCATGATAGCCTTGACTTTTTGATATCTTAAATACATCTTTAATGAGAGTTTACTCTTTTCTGCACTGCACACAGGACACATGCATCGCTTCCCATTCCTTGCGGCTTTGTAGCAAAGTTCGGGAAAGTTGAACAGCCAATTAGTTCTGGGGTAGTCCTGACTATGCCAGTCATTTAAGCGTTTAGTTTACCTGACAATTAAGTTGGCTAACAAAAGAAAAGTAGGAGAAGTAAAAGGAAAGAGTATGTGTACGGAAGATCCTGCTCTTCCACTCTGTTTCTGTTGATTCCCTCTCTTACTGCTTATATGACAAACAGAAGGAGACTATGACATTAGGGAACGTGTTCAAGATTTTGACCTTTAAAGAGCTTTGCAGCTTGTCGCTTACTTGGCAACGCTTTTCACGTTCTTTCTTTCTTTCTTTTGAAAAGTTCAACCATCTTGGTGCCTGCTAAAAGTTTCTGTGACTTTGCGCGTGCCTGGCTGACTGACGTAATTACCCGAGGGTTATCTTAAACGATAACTATGATTAAATATCATATATATGTTATCGTTTACTTCACTTCAGATAGATTTCTAATTGTGTGATTGCAGCAGCTACAAGTATCTCCTAATTGCTTCCTCCTAAGCTCCAATGCAATATGCTGCAATTTGCATTCTGTCATATATAATTAGACTAGTATAGACTCAGAGGTAGTTGGGGGACCCTCACAAAGTACTTTTGTTTACCTCTGCACCTTCTGCTTGCATCCTTCCTCGCTCAGTCGCTGGTCAAAGTGCTTTTGGTCAGGTGACTACTTAAGCAGATTGATGCACAACCTGTTTTCGGCGGGCACGTGGTAGATGCCTGAGAGCAGTTGCCACATGTTACCTAGGCACCCTCTCTTGTTGCAGTACCTTTAATGCACCCAACGAACCACAACTGCGGTCACATTTGAGGAGAGCGTGCACGTCGCCCACTGGGAACAATGATTCAATTTGCAGCCTGCGACAGGCTTTTAGTGCAACCTTCCAGCACAGACCGAGTAACTTGACTCGTCTGCTGTGTTTGCATATAATCGAAATTAGACCATTTCACGAATGGCCCGTTGCAACTGCCCTTCGTATGTTCTTCATTTTAACTTCTTTAGATCAATACAGACTCTGTAAGTACTTAAACACTTGGCCATGTCCCTGACCATTGGAAAACAGGCGGAGTATGCAGTAAAGAGATTGTCTAATAATTGGTTTATGATTGAGCAATTAACTGCAAGATACATTATTACATACATTATTACATATACATAGCTGTGTTTAGATTAGTCGTCTTAAATATAGAACTTTTGTCACCCGAATACGTTGGCGAATGATCTCGTCAACCCCATTTCCCTCCGACGGCTGAAGAGAATATATCCTCATGACCTTCTTACTCGCAAGATAGCATAATCCTTCATTTGTACATTGTAGATATATATATTATTATTTAAGGCACTTTATCGATATTATTTTTAAGGCTACACATTCGGTTAAGTTCAGAAGGAACTGAATGATTCATATATATAATAATAATAAATAATCATTAAAAAAAAGGAAATTTTTGTTTTTAAAGTATTTTGTATTGTATACTTTTTTTTAGCAGTCCTAACTCTTTTAGTCTCTGATATCTGGATTTCAAACGGACGGACAGATAAACAGACAGACAGACAGACAGTCAGACAGACAAACGAAAATATCGACCCGGCTGTTGATGCTGATTAAGAATATATATGCATACTATGTTCGGTCAGCCACGCCGCCATTTGCCAATTACATAAATTTACCCTTCTACCTTATGGGTAGTGAGTATAAATATGATGAGGCAACAGGACAGACGCGCAAGTTAAGTAGAAGTTTAGGATAGTATCAAGGTGACCATTTTTCCATTGATTGTCTTCTGTTTAAGTTTATTCCTTCTGATTTTCTTTGATTTGTTGCCAGCCACAATGATGACAACTGTAAACCGTTAGCAACATATCTAACTGCACCTGTTGCTCTTAGTTTAGCAATATGTGTGGCCAGCAACAAGCAGAGACAACATAGCAGCAACAAAAGTCGTCGGCTGTCGGGCAAGCTTCGTGAGACGACGTTACTGCTGCTGTCGGCGTCACGACGTTGCCGCCGCTGCCAGCGTCGTTGCTGCTGCCTTTGCTAGCGTCTCTGCTGCTGCCTCAGCCGCTGTCTCTGTTACGGCTAACGCTGTCGCTGTTATTGCCGCCGTTGTTACTGCTGCTGCTGCTACTGCTGCAACTGCATCTGCATTCGCTTTTTTTCTGCAGTTCGTTTTGGTTACTCGCGCAGCGAGGGATGCAACGCGGAAGTATTTAAGTCGAACTTAAAAAGGTGTTTGGAGTGTCGTGCCTCATCTTGGTGTAGGTGTAAGCGCTCTAGGTTACCTGCAAAGTTGTAAATGCAATAGTAATATCTCTATATTACTTAGCTCTATCTGCAATAAACAAATACACAGAAGTTCAACTGAAGGCATAGATCAGCACGATTAGCAATTCATTCAACTGCATTCTCTGCATTGCTTTCTGCGCTTCGACCATTGAAAATTGTCAATAAAAAAGCTATACTAACTTTGTGCAAATGCATATAACAGGCAGAAGGAGGCGTGGCAGACCCCATATCATATACACATTCAGGATCACTAGTCTTAATTCAGTTATTGCCGTTTTTCCAAGTAAATTGATAAGATTGATCAAATTGCTAGTGACATTTGAAAGCTACAATTTTTGTTTTTTTTACAATAAGTATTAACACTTATAAGGTTTCTAATGTTATCAAATATAAACATAAAAGTGATTAAGGAATGTGTATTATGGGCGAAACAGTTTGAGACAGCCAAAAGTATGCAACACAAAATGTGCAGAGCATTGTAGTAAATAAACAATATATCACTTCCGACACTCTCAACTGAATCTTGGCTACTTCTTATGTTCTAATTTATAGATATAGAATTCATAAAATTCTATGCAACATCTTAATACTCTTTAATAGTTGTTAACTTGGGAGTTTTCTCAGTATCTTACTCTCTTTATTGTGTCAGTCTCGGAATAACTCAAAGAGTCTGATAGAGAAACAGACAAAAAGAAATACTCAATCAGGGAATTACAATAAAATACAGAATGCAGCAAAACTGTTTCAGTTGGAAGATTAGGACGACGCTTCTGATGACAGGTGAGTAAATAAAGGCGAATGTGCCGTGACTTTAAATCAAGTCTGCGTCTGGCGAATGCGATCAGTTGATAAGGCGGGTGGAGTAAAGGAACTGAGAGAGAGAGCGAGAAAATAAGCAGTATGTCAGTTGCATTGACAGCTGTCTCTCTTGCGGTAGTCGACAGAGGAAAGGTGTCTTGAGAAATGACTCTGTCTGCGTTAGGGAAACCGAAAAGTTAAAATTTATGAAATGCCAATTTCACTTACGCTCAACTTTGTTACCCCTGACGCACATTTGCAACTTTGTGTTGCATTTGAGCCACTCTCAGAATATGCCAGAGATAGAGAGAGAAAGAGAGAAAGGCAGAAACAGATATTGTAAGAAGAGAAAGAGAAAGAGACAGCGAAAGGAATGCCCCACAAAATAGTGTGGGAGAATGCGAGGCGCCAAGTCTCAGGTTGCATTTTAACTTCAACTTCAACTTGAGCACTTTCCACTGTTTGTTTGCCAGTTTGTTTATTTCCAGTTCCCTTTCGCCGTTTGCCTTTTCGTTGACCCCATTCACATGCTCTGTAACGTTTTGAATGTGTTTGAAATGGGATATACTAGGTTATATAGTGTGTATATAAATAAATATATGGAAGAATGGGGTTTAAGAGAATGTTCAGTACATTAAGTACTGGTCAGAGTATGCATGCTATATAAATATATATATTGTATATATGTGTGTTAAGTAATATATAGAGTAGAAAGTAGACACTGGGTGTCCAGCAGTCGAGTGCCACTTCGTCTTTGTTACAATAGCCTTCAGGATACCTGATAGTTGAGCTGCCCATTATCACACTCACTGCCTTCCCTGCTCTGCCCTTTTGGATACAATTTGTACTCGAAATATCACAATGAAAATGTTTATTGTTGTGAACAGCGCTGCTGATGACGGTCGTAAGGTCGGAGGAATGCGGCCAGGAGGAGTTCAGCAAGTGCGCCGAACCACTTGAAATGCTCAATCTATCCCCGAAATTCTCTATCGGGGCTGGCAAAAAGGAGGATCTGGATAAGCTCTGTCGGTGAGTTGCATGTTTGCTGTCTAATGCTTCTCTTCATCTTGTTTATCCATTCAAAGGGAGCTGCACAAGGGTGTACGTTGTATACAGAGCTTCACACGGCGCTGCATGGATTTGCAACAGAGGAACCACTTCAATACACTCTACCACGGCACCAATAGATTCATCAGGGACCTCTGCAGTGAGGGCAAGTTCCAGGACGGTAAGGTTCTGCATGATCTTCGTTCTTGAGTCTTGCTAATCACATACACATTGCAGACTATCTAAAAAACGCAGCCTGCTCAGAAATGGTCAAAAAGGACTTCGAAGTCTGCGCCAATCAGTACAAGGAGACGATGGTCTTTCTACAGCCCAACAAGAACCAGGAGAACGGCTCAGCAACGGAGCATATCAAAACCATTTGCTGGTAAGTAGGCAAGGGGTAAATAAAAGATAAGTCACTTTCAGCTTGACCTATCAATAATTCTAAGAACAACTTGTATATGAATGACTTTATGCCATTGAAGAAGTATTAGAAATATATTATTTATATAAATTGTATATTATACTCTGCTTTTCAGTTCCATTACTGAGCTGACAGAGTGTTCAGAGAATGCAGCGCGTACGATTTGTGGCAATGAGGCGGCCAAGTTCACTCACCAATTGGTTGAGAAATACACCAGCAGTTTAACCAGAGTGAGATGAATTATAACTTTACAATAACAATTTTATATTGATTCCATTCATCCTCAATTTCAGATCTATTGCGGCGACTTCACAAGGCATCCGGAGAAATGTCGAGACGACAATGGCAATGGAGCAGGCACACTGAGACAGAATACTTTGACTTTAGTAGTAGTGTTAATTGGGTTATTGTTGTTGGCCAGATAGTGGGACAGGTCTATAAGCCATGAAGTATAAAGAAAGATATTTGAAACATATTGTAAATATTAACAGATGAGCGGAGATATGGAAAGAAACATTTGTTCTTTAGCTCTAGACTTAACTTAAATATATCATCGATATTATTGCAAGTGAATGTGTAAGGCAAAGACAAGTTCTGTATAGGTTGTAGTTAGGATCAGGTTGTTTGGGGTCTGTATTGCAAATTGATTTTTTGCTGCCAATTCAGTTTTGCAAATTGTTGTTGGTTTTAATAGTCGTGTGCAATATTATTTAAGTGAGTTGTGGCCTGCTGTTCTCGTTAATGTTGAAGGTGTTGTTAGTAAAATATTTTAGCTAATATTATTCAGCTGTCAGTGGCTTGTGAAATGGAATGCCTAATCTAGCTTATCACTTATTCATTCAGACTATATATGAAAATTTAGCACTTTGTTAAAGACACCAAAGTACACATATTGTAAATAGCATGCGAAGCTGTATTATGGCTTGGACACTGAAACACGCACACATTCACGATTTAAAACGATAATGGATTAGTGAAATTGCACAAGGTACTGCAATCTTAACATAGTATAGAAAATAGTGTCTCTCTCTCTCTTTCTCTCATAGAGACTCATCTGTTTTTTGTAGTTTCAGTTCTATGTCTTGTGATCTTTAATAAAGGTCGCGTATATATTGATGGCTTGTTACATTTAGTTAAAAGTGAAATGTATACCATTAAAGAGTAACATATAGTTTAAGTAAAAACTGCACTTAATAACTGCAAAGAGAAGAAACTCAAAGAAACACACAAACAGAAAGAAATAAACAATAAAATTAAAATGTAAATGAACTGAAGCGAAAAAAAAATACATTCAAAATGGGCGAGAAGCGGAAGCCGAAACGGAAAAAGGGTGTAGGGGCAAGGCATGAGGCATGCGGCAAGGGAAAAGAAAGGGAGTACAAGGCTGAAACTGGAGCATGTGAAACCGAAAAGTATGCAGTGCTTTAGCTGTTCCCGTTGGCACCCGAAAGTATGCTGCGCAAAAATGCGACGCTAAGGCGAAGGAGATATAACGTTGCGCTTGCCACGCCCCTTTACAGTGGAAACCATATTTAATGGGCAAGTGATATTAGGCTCAACAACAAATTATGTATTATGTACTTGGCGGGAACAGATATATATATATATATATATATATATATATATATATATATATATATATATATACTATATATATATATATACTAATCCCTCCTAGAATGTAAAAAGTTTCTAAGATATGGCAAACGAATTAAGAATACGAAGAGTAATAAAGAATTGGTAGTTGATAAAGCTAGTCAAAAGTAGTATAAAAAGTCCTCTGAAAAGGGTTTGCGATGGAAATTGTGTAAAATATCGAAGAAATACCCTTAATTTGGGTGTAACTGAGCGTGAGATTGGAGAGAAGTTAATTATACCACAATCAACCATACATGATCAAATGATCACCGGTTTGTTTTTCGGTCAACCCAATACATATATAACTATATAGTTATTGAGAACCTACAAACCTAACGAACATGGATGCATCCGGTCACTCGAGCATCATATTTTGCATCTTCCATTTGAACTGACTGTCTGTGCAAGTCAATGGAAAGTGGGAAAGCAACAGGAATAAGTTCGAGCAGGACAGCAGATGCGACTTACCTCGACTGCAGTTAACATAAATTGCCAGTACACATACACACATCCCTATACACACTCTTATAGTATGCAATTTTAAATTATATTTTTGACTTGCTGGTGCAGGTATCTATCATGTTGAGCAATTGATTGGCCAAGGCACTTTCTGAGCAATACACAAAACTACAAATGAAAGACACAAGAGTAGAGTATATTTATTTTCTTCTAATTACTACTATCTATTTAGAATATATACAAACGTCGATATTCTCTGCTCAGTGTAAGCCACTTTCGTTGCTGAAATGTGAATTGTTTCCTTTTATGGTTATTCAAAAAAGTCTAAGGAAGGCTTAGGTATTCGGATATTTGAGTGCTAAATATTAGGGCAGCATTTATTGGCCAAAAGCTGTATAGAATCTCTCTTTATTGCAGACTCACACGTGCTATCAGATTTTGTGTAGTTTAATCAACATTTTGTAATCCTTTTTAAGCGGCAACAGAACCATTAAAATTTGTTTCACATTGCTCTCTCTCTTTTTTTGACGCGGCTAATCTGGAATTGTGTTTCATATTAAAACCGTTTCATTTCGTACAGGCAAACTAACAACAACAACGAGAAGAGCAACTGCAGGATAAACAAAGGTTTCCGCAAAAGTTTTTCCTGCAAAAGTTTCTCTATTGGACTCTCTTGTCTCTTGCAGCTTGATTGCTGCCTGTTGCGATAGTTGGCAGACACAACTGCAACTACCAAAACAGGCATCAAGTTCTGTTCACTGCATAGCTTGCTGAGAGGGAGAGACAGCCTGTTGAATTTACCATTACTTTCCTTACACGATTGATGATTATTTTGCCATTTACCGCAAATTGTGCGATAATTATTAAGGAGTAAAACATGTTGAGTTGCTTAAGCACATGTTGAGATACGAATAAAAATAATTCGAAAAAAAATTATTTAGAGTTTAATCAATAATATTACGAGGGACTGGATCAGCCTGTGTGCAAGTGCTATCGACACCTCAATTAGCTTGTACCTTACACTGAGAACGTGTTAGACAGTATTATTCAGTGCAGGGTTGTTGGGCAAATCAAAGTGCGTTACTTGAATCGTCATAGCACTTTGAAATAAGTCATTGTGCTCCAATTGAAAACAGTTTCAGTTTTGTATGTTTCTTGCACTTGCAATGCGATTGCATCTCGTACACTTCTATTCTATTTAATTGAAATATTTCTTTGCTTGCATTTGTATCTTCTACTCTGAACTGTCGCAAAATGTTACCAATGATCAAAGCAAGCGACGGACACTTGAACATTTAGATATGGCACAATCAAAGTGATGAAGATGTGGCAGTGGGAGGGGGGAACACGGGTGAAGATGGTAGAATGGCAGCAGCTTTGACACCTCGCTGGGGGCAAGGAGGCAGAAAACAAGTGCTTAGTATTTTGTTTTCAGTGCAATTAAAATGCGCATAGCTACGTTGTCGGTGCTCGAGGGTTGCTGCTGTCGTTGTCGAGTTGTTACTGTTATTCTTGCTGTCAACTAACAAAGAGGCACAACAACAACAGCAACAACAAGCTCTAGCAAAAACAGCACACAAAGCCCTTAGCGTCACTGCGGGTACCGTGACTGTCACTCGAGTGCGGTGCATGCATACCCTATATTTAAGGCTCATAGGGTATATTGTTTGTATGTGAATTGAATTTCGGCTAATTCCTATTTGAAAGAGTATAGTAATTGAATTGGCTCAGACCATCATAATCAGTTAAACATCATAGAGTGCATTTAATATTCTCTTATTTTACGGTATCTTACATTCTAGATCTGTTATCAAAAGACAGCAAGTAGTTTTTGCATGGCACTGTATCAAAAGGCAGCTATGAATGAGGCTCTTAGTTGTCATGGGGATATGCAGGAAAAATGGAACATTTAAAAAGGTATATATTCGTAATATTTAAGGGCGCTTCTAGCTTAACCTATGTAAACCCCTCAATACGTAATGATTTCTGACTGCAATTTAACGCTAGTTTTTGGTTATATCTTTTGCAATCTAGCGACATTTGAAAAGTTGAAAAACAATATAATTTTTCAATGTTAACGCGACGAAGTTTGCGGAAGTTTAAGAACTTTTACGCTCATTGTAACGTAGCTGCTCGTAGCTTAGACCAAAGGGGGCAGCAGAGCTGTGACGAGGTTGTCTTTGGGGAAATTAAACATTTTCTATTACAAAACTTTCCCTATGTATGCATTTATGTGTCTTTGTGTGTGAATGAAAGCAACAGTTGCCTGGCTACACAAGATCGGGATATGTTGTGATGTTCATATCAAAATGTTGAAAGATTTCGCACACAAAGGTGAGCAGCGCAAAAGTTATAGTTAGCTTTTGTCTTTGGCCAGCTGCGGCTCTGACTTATGAGTTATGCAAAACTTACAGGCTGTTCCCCGAGGAGAAGCGCCGAAACTTGTCTTGAATGTGGTAATATTGCAAAGATATCTATATAAATGATAACTCTCATTGCAAATCTCACTTGTCATCTACACAAATTGTCTTGGAATTTAAATGGATACAATGTGTTCATGTATTGACTACGATATTGCATAAGAGTCAGCAAGAACAGAGGGAAACAATCAGCTGCAGGTATTTGATGTGTATGTTCAGTTTACCAATGAAAAGTTACACAGAAAAACAGTAGAAAATCGACAGCTGAGGAAATCGCAGAAAAGTTCGTGCTGCAATTATTGTCATGCCGAAATTGAATGGAAAATGTTACAAATTGAAATTTGAGCGATGGCTGTTGGCATGTTTTTCATGTTTTTTCCGCACTCTCTACATGGGCATTATCAAATAATTCAAATGTAATCTACTTTAATCTGTCTGCACCCTGAGAACATTTTCCCCACGTTACAACTCGAATTTTGCGCATGCATTTACTATTTCGTCATTGCACTAAATACCATGCCAAATTAATCTGCGGACACACACAGATACACACACTCAGCCACACACACTGGCACATGCACAAACATATTTATTGGGGCTTACTGAGCTTGATTACGCCTATTGATAGAGCTGTCAAAAAATGTATTGCCACACACATTTTTTTGCAGATTGCAGGGGTGAAGTAGAAAAAGAAGGTGGCAGGTTGTGCAGCAGATTAAAAGGTCTGAAAGCGGCTTAGTGTAATGGAGAAATCTAAGCAAAAACAAAAAGGAAAGGTTATGTATAAATAGTTAACTATAGCTCTTCGATTTGTATGGAATTTGAACAGTATATTTATGTGAGTCACTGTTCTCACTGTTGGTATAAGAGCCAGTTCCGTTTGGCCTTCTGTGAAAACCTTGATTCAAGTGACCGCAGAGTTGCAGTTTATAAATTTGACTGCTGTGCACATCAAGTGCAGTTAAGGCTTTCACAGCGACTTCTGTTTTTACTTCCAACTGCTGAAACAAATGTATTTTCCTTTGCCACTGACCTCAGGCTCTCTCTGCACTCAGTGTGGTCAGTGGGCCCCATTGAAATGCAATGCAAATGTAAATAAACTGAGTGCACTTTGCATTAATCATTTTGCGGCACTAGAAAGAATCTTCTTCTTAGCCGCGAGCTGACATTTTGGCATCTCATTCGATTCAGTAAGTTCCTCTTCCGTGTACTTAAGTTAATTAAAGCGTGTTTTTTTCCACATAAGGTTCCAAAGTGTCAACTGAAAACCAAAGACAAAGTGCAGCACCTTCCTCGCTGATTGACCTCATTTTTAAGCCAACCAAAGGGTGGGAGAATGAAACAGAGAGGCAGAGACGCAAAATCACAAGAGAGAGTGGATAACTTCATTCTTTTGTATGTTATGTATGCAACCGCGTGGCTTAATGAAGTTGCAGCTTGCCACACATAATTTTGCAGAGTGTTGGCTGTCGAATATAATTTAAATTGAAGCTGAGAACAGCGTGCGCGACTGATATATACACACTACCCTAACCAAACTTAAATATTGAGCTACTGTGTTTAGTTTATTTTCCATTGCATACTTGCAGGCGGCCGCTTGGAAATCAATAGGCCTTTTATTTATTTCTTTAATAACTAAACCTAGACACTATAACTACTTGCAAGTAGTCTTCAACTACACGAGAAACTCATAAGGTTATAGATAAAACTGTGAATCTGATCTCTCTTTGAATGATAAATAAATAATGATGTACTGAAAGTGTATATCTTTCCATATACTATAGAAAGTAGAAGAATGGTTAAAAATAAAAAAATATTTATATATTTTCCATTCGTTTTAACAGAACAAACAACAACATTGGTCACATAAACTATTACACTAACAGCCACAACAACAATGGGTGTGTGCGCTATTTGTTTGATTTAACTTGTTGACAATAAAAGTTTTCAAGGGGAAAATAATATTTTTTTCGCCGTTTAACAGCAATTAAGATTAAATTTAGAGATTTGTGGGGCAGACTTGTGTGTTGCAACAACACAAGTACACACACAGAAGTGCAAACCCACCAATACACTTACAATAGTAAAAAGGTACGAAGGCAACTTGAGCTGGTAGTCTAACAATGGAATCACACTGTTAAATAATTTGATTTTAGTAGATTAAATTAAAATGAACTCTTTCGCAGAAATCGAGGAAAAATATATAAAATATTTAATTTAACGGTGTTGCAAATAGATTGGCAGAATAAAAGATTGTGCGGTGTGTGCAAAACATTTTAATTAGGATTAGTAGAGTGCCTGAGGATTACATTTAAATGTGAATTCGGCACACATGTTCCCAGTTGGTGAAAAGCGGTGAAAAACGAGGAAAACGTATATGTGACAGAAGGAAATGATCGACAATACCACCAATTTGTGCTTACATTGTC